>CM075337.1:65992681-66040181 GCA_037788925.1 Mytilus galloprovincialis
TCAACGGAGGACGGTGTAAATAATCTTTAAAAATGTAATAGCTATAAACAGATAACTGTAACGATACACTATTACAAAGTCCACAAGCGAATCATGTATTACATTTAAGGCATTTGATTTTAAATAAGACTGATGTAACAAAAATACAATTATTTTGCCATCTAAAAAATTTATCAGAAATATATTTGTATTGTCTGATGAAAGTTATTACACGTTATAGTTCCCTGGATAGTTCATAATATCACATATACACGTATATACCTTCAAATTGCTGTTGTTTTTCTTCAAAATCACGACTGGTCATACAGTCAAAAAATCTGAAATCGCTTCTAGAATACAGTCAGTTCTAGACTGATCGTACAGTAATTTATTTTGGGATCCTCAAGGAAAACATATTTTTTATGGGAAATACGAATATTCTACTTAAATACGAAAAGAATATTGAAACAGTATATATTTAACTGTAAACTGATGCAAATATTTGCAATAAAAGATTATTTGCTTTGTACTACGAGAGCAAAATTGTCCATCGATTTCACTTTTTTCTACCAAGTTGATGTGATGCACACGTATATTTTATATTCTAATGCATGTTTCTGTTACAGTAACTCATATTTATGATGCTATATATACCTTGAAGATGTTCAAAGCACTTTGTAGATATAGGAGTAAACAAATGATGAGAAAAGTTACCGTAGGCAAAACCGTCCTGTTAGCCGGTTGGAAATCATCCCCGCATGTACAAGAATTCGTTCGGTCTTTAATGCGCATGCGCTAGTAATTGTCCATATACAGCGATTACTTTTACTATAGATTTGTATGGGCAAATAGTTTTTATACCCGTATTACTTTATGTTAACAATTGAATTTCTTCTTCGCGTGGTTAAATATAGGTTCTTTAAGGTTTGAACTGTTTAATAATGTAAATTGTATGAAAATAAGATATTTTAAAGATCCGTCACTTTTGATTTAAACTTTGCTACCATAAATAGCAAAGTAGCCCTTTTAATGTATACAGAGGAGGCATTGTTTTGCGAACCCCTGATATCTTTTTGCTTCAATAAAAAATAGTATTCGTTATTTTCTTATTTTCGCGTGGATATTTTGATAATCTCCAAAGACAGGGAAATAAAATGGTATTTTTGTCTAAAAATTAACTTTTGTAATTCTCCCGTCTTTTTATGGTTGAAAATTGAATATTGTCATGGAAAAGTGAATTTTACACGTTTGGATACGAAGTCATCGGAAAAAAACTTATACTTTTATGAAATAGTATGATTGTATCTTTTAAGATTCTGATATACAATATAATTTTGAAGATATACATGTTTACTCTACATGTGACATTAAAGTAGAAATACTTGCAATACACAAGGTATACGTTTTTTGTGTATTTTCCCCTTTTCAATCATGATAGATGATAAAGTATACAAAGGAATCATTATGTTGAAAAGTGAACTTCCAACAATTAAAACAATCTCAATATATTTTTCATTACAATGACAAAAATAAATTTGCTGGAAGCTTCCGAGAAAAACTTTGACAAAAGACTGGTGTAACGGATGCATGTCGAAATTAAAATCCTCCTTCGGATTTTAATTGAATAAAAGAATAAGCCTCAATCGTGACCATGCATAAACATCAATTGGATAAGGTTCTTTGGTTGCACCAGTTATTTAAAATTTCAATAATTATTATTTCATAATTTTTCCATAACCGTAAGCTAACTAACAACAGTGATATATACTACAATTGTAGTATACATGTCTCTTGTAGTAAATGTCTCTGCTAACAATAATGATTTATTTTCCCTGGAAAAAAAACCACATATAAAAAAATCTCCCAATACTCAGTAGTATGATAAAGTTTGAAATATGTTTTAACAGAAATATTTACTAATTGACTTTTTAACAACTACATGTGCTGCATAAACCTACACACCCCGGGATACCAATTAGGAGATAACTGTATTGTATTTTAAGCTCCGACGGCATCAATTGGGGATTTGATGGTCGCAAATTAAGTTTACTGGCGACGCGTTAGCGGAGACAGTAAACGGGTATTTGCGACCATCAAATCCCAAATTGATGCCGTCGGAGCTTAAAATACAATATTGTTATCTCCATTCTAATGAAACTGACAGAAAACAACGTTAAAACATGTATTTAAAATCTGTCATATACTGTCTGCGCTTGCGCGTACGTCCCATAGCATCAAATGTCAATTGATGCCATGTAAGAAAGTGACGTTATCCAATCAAAATGAACATTACAAATGTTGTTGCATTAGAATATTGATTTGTGTGATTCAAGTATCTTTGATTGTTCTCTACAGGGAGTGATGCATGTATAAATATTATTAATTTTTCACACTTTTCTTATCATTTTAAGTTGAACACTTTCAGAGTTTTATCTTTGACGAGTTTTTGATTTGGCAAAGTTAGCTACATGTATTATGGAAAATACCCCGTGTTTACTAAATACTTTGTCATAGTTGAGATCCGTTACATATATTCCTTTAGAAATAAACATTATTATGAAATAATCATTAAAACGAATATGAAAATAAATAAACTGTAATATATTTGGAAAAGTTTAATTCTTAAAAATCACAAAAAGGATTGTTACTTGAATACACAACGACTAAAATCATAAAATCTCGCAGCATGGAGGTTTGTGTCAAAAAAAAGATACATGTATACAACCTTTTAAAAGGTTTTACCATGAAATTCAAGTTATATTAACATTTGAAACCAGGAAAACAAATTGAAGTCAACAGGGCCGAATTTGTGTCCCTAGTAGTAGATGTTGTAAGAGACCAATATAACAAAAAATATAATTGAATTATGTCCAGAATTGCAATATTTAAACAGTGACATTATAGATTGGTTTTGATTATAAAAATTGGATCTCTCTTTTAGAATATACTATACTTTATGAAATATAATAATTTAATTTAAAAGATAAAATAAAAAAAAGGCCCAAGTGAGATAAAATAAACATACATTTTGTAGCTTCTATAAGGAGTACAAATTGACTTTTCTTCCCTTTACACACATATTCCTCATTGTAAACTTTAAGACAATGCAGACTTATACGTCAATATATTGTTAAGTGTCCATAGTTAAAACAACTGTCTTGCTTGAAGAACGGACAAATCACATTTTAAAAAACCTCTTTATTCGACAAAAAAAAAATTGTAACTGTGAAACTGACATGATGTTTGATTTTTTTTCATTGACCAAATGTATGTTATGTTGGGTTGACGTTTTTTTCAACTGAGACCAATTGCATGCAATCCCATCAGAAATAATTATGGTACACTTTTCACCGACATGCATGTTGCTTTGTTTTAACCAAGCTAGTTTTTTTTAATATAAATAAGGCTGTTAGGTTTCTCGTTTGAATTGTTTTACATTGTCATTTCGGGGCCTTTTATAGCTGACTATAATTTCCGCAATTGTTTAGTCATGACACAGTCTTTCGAATCAATTTGTACGTGTCTGCTAAATGTAAAATGAAATTATAAAAAAAAAATCCGAATGAAAACTTTTAGGATTAATGTATTTATATAACATTGACAATATCACTAAATGATTGTGATGCGTTCAAAGCGCTTTTCTGTGTCTACCCTTATCAATATCCAAAGTTATAACACACCATATAATTAATTGGTTAAAGGTGTCTTCTTAAAACTAAGGAATATATTAAAGTATCAGTATGATGACCATAAAATCAGTAGGACATCATCGTTTACGAAGCAGTAACATAAAGGTGTTAATTCTGTTTATTTATGTTTACCTTACTATCTTTACATATAAAACATGTAAAAGATCATAAACTGGAAATAGATATTCAACAAAATTTGATTACATAATACTTTTTATTTATTTTTACCACATGTATCGAAGAAGTGAAATCGATTTTGTTTTAAATCATTCTCTATTTTAAACTTGCAAAATTTGCTGTTCAAAGATGAAACAAACTTTTCACCAAATTCGTTAATAGTTAAATTGAGTTAAAATAATATGAGTTTAGAATTTTTCTCTGTACCGATGTAATGCATTGTCTGTATGAGATTCAAAATATATTACTAAGTCCTTCAACTAGACATGGCAAAATACAATGTTTAAGGTGGGCAGATTTTTATTTCTTTTTTTTTTGTCTTTTTTTTTTTTTTGTCTTATAAAATAAATACTTTTCATTTTCTTAACAGAATTTGCATGTTTAGAAAAGTGTTCAAAATTAAGAAAAAAGTATGTTACACAATAATTACGCATCTCGTATAATAAAAACTAATTGAAATTATTATATATAAACCGTAATAATCCTAATTTGATTCTAAACTCGGTTTTCTATTAAGATGACAAATTATTATACTATTAGAATTAAGCGTGGACATCAATCGTCAAACATTCAAAACCCGTTGTGATCCGATATTTAATTATTTATGTACACAAGGATTTGTATAGTAACTATACAAATCCTTGATGTACACAACTGTCAAGTTGGCGTGCAAAAATCCCATTTCCCTTTATAAGAAAATTGAGTTACCTCCCCTTTTTTTAGTACGAGTTGTCTTTCTTGACCGAACTAATAGTTCAGTATAAGTTCGAAAATCGCGACTTCCGGATAGCGTACAGAATAGTATCTACACTGTGGTTAAAGGAAGTATAAAGGTTAAAAAATAATTTTCAACTTTTTTTTTTAAATTGTATAAAGGTATAAAAATAATGAAAAGTTATTTTTCAATATGTATTTGAATTTTATATTTTTATGATTTCATTTTTTTCACCCATAAAACGTTAATATAAGGAATAATTTTGAATGGTGACAAATAAGGGGAAATAACTCTTAAATAAAATATGTCTGTAAACCAAAAGTGCAATTTATTTACGACCTAAAGCTAAGGTAATTGGTGTTAATTAACAGTGTGTTTGACACCAAAGTTGTCAGATGAAGCCATGCACTTAATGGGTCACTTAATTTGACAGATTACATAGCTAGATGAACTTCCCGTTCATGGAAAAATTACGAATTTGCCTGTATTTCAAAGGAATATTACTTATGAAATCATCTCAAGGCTAAGAAATACGGGTGAATAGGGTCATTTTCGGAATTCCCGGGTTATTTCAATGATCCGGCGGGTGCTCGGGCGGGTGTCCCGGGTGATCCCTCAGAATTGTGAAAATCTCGGGTCACACCCGCAGAATACGGGTCAGTTGACAGGTATGTACATGGATTTGAAATATTTAAAATATTTTTTTCAAATTTTTTAGTTTTAGATTCCACCTAGCTACCATATTAGAAAACTGGGATTTAAACGCTTGTCTATTAGAGGGATATTTCCAGTGGCGAATCCAGATATTTCATAAGTGGGGGCCCACTGACTGCCTAAGAGAGGGCCCACTCCGGTCATGCTCCAGTGGTTCTCTAAATAATCAACCATTTTTTTCCAGACAAAAAGGGGGGGGGGGGCTCTTAATTCGCCTTTGATTTCATTGGTTGTAATTTTGTAATTTTATTGTATCATGAATCAGATTTGAACACGACTTGGGGAATCGAATGTCAGTTTTAGTCTTATATATGTACTTTAATTTTAGTCTTACATGTATATATGTGTACATATATCACTGATTCAGTGGCGGTGGTGAATAACTATATATAGACACTGACAAGTCTTTGATAACATTTTATAGTTTTGAATGTTTCTTCATCAGTTGACTAAAATTAGGTGGAGGTATGTTTTTATTTCCAACAGAGGGGCACTCATGCTCAACCTATATCAATTTGTGCATGAAGTGATTGATAGTTGCCAGACACTGAATGATTATACCACAAATTTGTAAAAGTTTTAACCTATGCATATATACTTTAAATACGATAAAAAAAAAGCATGTCTTTTCCAGGACTTCTTATCCAACCATGTAGTATGGCATGTTATTGAGATATGGTTCTGGTTGATGGATGTTCATGAAGTACCTGTAGTACAAAGTATATCACTGGATTGAGCTCTCTGTCTAAGTGTATTATTAAAGTGCTTTGCTTTGAGCTCGGTTCATTGTTATGCAATTCATTCTTTGTGAAATAAAGATTTTACAGACAACTCTTATGTACAAGGATGTCTCAAAGTATTATCATTTCTATGTACAATGTAAGTAACAGGGAGATAAAAGTATTTTATTTTTTGTTTGAACCAAACATTATTTGTCCATTGACCAAATTTAAAAAAAAAAAGAACAAATTTACACAACAATGCTACTCCCCCTTCTAGCAAAATGATGCTAGGTTATATTAATACATCTGTATTGCCTACTGATGACTCGGTCCTAAGTGTAAATGGTCATTCAATTATGTTAAAAATTAGACCAAAATTTATAAGGCCTATCTGGCTTAATCGATTTCTGAAACTATATTTCATTGTACATGTTCAACATTTTTCAATCGTTTATTTTGTGTGAATTAACATTGTAACAGTAAATGTTAATTACAACAGTAACACTTTCATACCACAACAAATACTGTATTGGTATCACTTACATTTGTATCCACATATTAACAAAAAAAAATGAAAAGAGAATAATTTTGCAATACCATTTTCATATTGATACTATAACTTTTAGATATTTGGACATAGTAAGTAAATGTTTATAATATCCACTTGACATGCTTGAAATTCTTTCAGATAACTTTTGGAGCAGTTATGAGTCTTCGAAGCATGCTCACAAAGGTTCTTTCGATGATATCATTTTCATATTGGTCAAAACTTTGTTTTGCTTTCACCAGCTTTGAACGAGATATTATCAAAGAGTTGATAGAAAACAGCACAGAAGCTTACTTTCTAGCTCATCAGGCCCAAGCATCATGTTAGGCATTGTCATTACTAAAAAACAATAAATGTCTTCTAATCTAAGGATCAATTCAACATTTTAAAGTGTTTTACTAATGATACTGACAAGCCACCACAAAGAAATATAAATAGAACCATACAAATAGTTAGCAAATACATATAAAAAAAGATGTGATATGATTGCCAATGAAACAATTCTCCAAAACAGACCAAAATGACATAGAAATTAACAATTACAGGTCACCGCACAACCTTCCACAATAAGCAAAGCCAATACAGCATAGTCGGCTATAAAAGGTCTAAATGACAATGTTAAACAATTCAAAGGAGAAAAATAACAGGCTTATTTTAAATGCTCAGGTTGGTTGTCATCCTGCAACACAGTTAATAACACATATAGGAAAATCATAGAACTACATTTATCATAAAACACTGTCAAACATCCAAACATACTATCCACACTCATCTGTGTCCACACTTGTTTATTAGAAAAATATATTATCTTATTGATAAACTATTTTTCAGTTGTGAAATTTTTCAAAACAAGAATGTGTCCATAGTACACGGATGCCCCACTCGCGCTATCATTTTCTATGTTCAGTGGACCTTGAAATTGGGGTCAAAATTATAATTTGGAATAATAATTAGACAGATCATATCATATGGAACATGTGTACTAAGTTACAAGTTGAACTTTAACTTCATCAAAAACTACCTTGACCAAAAACTTTAACCTGAACTTCGCACTATCATTTTCTATGTTCAGTGGACCATGAAATTGGGGTCAAAACTATAATTTGGCGTTAAAATTAGAAAGATCATATCATGGGGAACATCTATAATACTAAAATTACGAGGTCCAATTTGTCAGCCGTCATCACGTAATAACGACGAATCAACGAATTCAACTTTATATATAACTAATATAGTACAAAGGTGTAGATTAAAAATTACACCACTCAAGGCCCTTTTGTTTTCCACGTAATTAATATTGCCAATAATTAAGAAGTTCCGAGTCGAATCCGATACCGATACCAATAGTATATTCACCTGTTACATATTACCTTATCTGTACGCTCCGCATCTGACAGGCACACCACCAAACGGTGTATTCAGGATTAATATGCTATATACACGGGTCATAATCACAGGATTGACACTACTTAATTGTCAAATTGTTACCTACTGTAGTATTTTAATCAGTAAGACTTTCTAAGATAACAATGCGAATACTAAAAATCTGGACTAAAAATGAGGCGTATAGGTACAGTTTTCAATTTGTTAGCGGGCATGACGTAAAACAGCGAATCAAAGAATTCAACTTTATTTATAACTAATATAGGACAATGCTGTTGATTAAAAAATACTCCATTCCTGACCCTTTTGTTTTCCAAATAATTAATATTACCAATAATTGATAAGTTCCAGTTCGACGGGTTCAAACAGAAAGATTTGAAAGCAGAGAAAACTGTGTATCTTATAATCGGCATGACTTTATCAGATGACAATACTAATACTAAAATAAGGCTTGCGCATAGTTATATACTTTAATTCAGTCACGGACCCGCGATATCACGGGTGTGTTCTAGTGTGTACTAAGTTTCAAGTTGATTGGACTTCAACTTCTTCAAAAACTACCTTGACCAAAAACTTTAACCTGAAGCGAACGGACACACAGACGGACGCACAGACGGACGAACGAACGGAGGCACAGACCAGAAAACTATCGTAGGTGGGGCATAAAAATACAATATTGCAATAATTTGGCGCGCTTTGTGCATTTCAAAGAAGCACGGACAATGACGTTACGTCATAGTACATTTCATAGCATCAGAGTAAAAAAAAATGGCCCAAAAGTGGCCCCATGGCACTGAACGTAGTAAGAAAAAAATGGCCCAAAAGTGGCCCATGGCACAGAAACGGTTAAGCAAAAAAAAAAGTCCAAAAAATTTAGCATCGCTCCGCTCGGCTAAATTTATTATTACGCCACCCTTTCCAAAATCCTGGATCCGCCCCTCCTTTTTTAGATTGAGCCAAAGTAACTTATAATTTTTTCCAGCCAAAGAAACTTGTAATGTTTTCCAGGGCAAATCAAAAACAAATATTTTTTTCACATATTGATGCCCCCCCTCCAAAAGGAAAATTTTGAAAATTAGAGGCATACTCATTTTCTTCAATAAAATATTAATATAGTTCTTTTTCCAAAAAGAAATCTGTTGTCATATAAACTAATGTGTCATTTCAATTAAAAGGAAGTTCTTAGCTGTAAGTAAAATATAACTCAATTGTTTCTTTTTTGGAGGGAAAATAATTTCTTCCACATCTACCAGTAACAAACTTTTCTTAAAAAAATATCCATATATCGATAGCAACCCCCCCCCCCCCCCCCCCCCAAAAAAAAAAAAAAAAACACAAAAAAAACACCCAGAACATCAAATGGTTGCTACCGGAAAAGCAGTTTACGATTTCGTTCTAAATATACAGCACATACTTTTGGCTTGCTTGCTTAGGCATTGTAATTAAGATTGAGCACACATTTATGTACTAAAAAAGCAAACAAGCCAACCAAACCGTTTAACTACGAGCATTATGAAAATAGCTCTAATGAATGCATCTTAGAAAATCAAAGAGCAGTCACAAAAAGATCTTCATTTCACGATTGATTGAGTGGTAACGTTTTCGTATCGCGCATTTGACGTCTGGATTCATTGTCATATCTTTATTTCCTCTTTACAGAGATTACATGAATTAAATAATCATGAACAATAAATTAAAACATTAATAACAGAACATATAAATGATAAAGCTGTAGTGGGAGATATTATGGACATAATTGTGCAAAGCATGATACAAGCATGAAATTTGGTATAAAGGTTGACTAAATGATACTAAAAAAAATCCGCTGCTGGCCAGAAAAAAAATCATTTTTTCAAGATGGCCACCACACATTTCGGAAATGGCGTCATTACAAATTGACAATAATTCGTTAATCCTTTAAAAGGTGTGTTATGTGTAAAATCCAATGTTAGATTTGATAAAAAGTAAATGACAGTTCCTAAATTAAGACAAGGCAATACATTAATGAAACTAAAGGTGACTTCCGGTTTCAAAATGCCGGCAAAAAAGTCAAAAACGTTAAAAAAAGTTCTTAAGTACGACGAAACAACACATAAATGAAGAAAAATAGTGACTTCCGGTTCCAAAATGGCGGCAAATACGTAGAAAATATTTGTATAATTTCCATCAACTTAACAAGTGTTAACACTCTTTGTTAAGTTTAAATGCCTAGTTTGGTTAGAAAGATAGGTTGCTTATTTTATAATTATCTGATCGTTGCCTATACAACAACCCGTACAAGGAAGGCCAGAACGATAGCATCTACAGTTACCAACACAGCTCGGTTTTCGGCTCCGCATTTCAAAATTTTCTGACACGAGGATGCAACGGCAGTCAAAGAAGTCCATTTTGGTTTCCAACTGTCATTGATTCTTTCTTTCATCCAACCACAGTGTTCATGACTTGGAACACGTACCTGTCGAATACAAGAATCAGGTTCAGCCCAAGCAACTCCTCCTTGATATACTTCTCTTTTGATGTGCTCTGAAAAAGAACTTCTTGTAGGCGGAATTGCATCACAATGGCGCAGCTTCCTGGCAAACAATTCACATCGTGACTCGCTCCATACTTAAGCCTAAAAAAAACATCCTTTACATCTGAAAAACCTTCCATTGTTAGCCAAGCTGACCTTTTGCCTTTCTCATGACAATTCGACAAAGTGCCAAATCCACTAAATGCATGGACGAAAGGAAAAGCAGCTACACAAGGACCAAACGCATTTGATATGTCACTTGTAAGAAGCCATCAAAAGTCGTTATTTTTTCCATAACCTATCCGCAATTTGTTCTACCTAATTTTGCGATTGCTGCAATTCTTGATACTATTACATCTGTGTAGTACTACCTAAAATAACATTTTACAACACTTTTCATAATCATGCTGAACATGGACAAACATTCGTGTATCTGTTTCTTCATATATAAACAACTGTCAACTGTTTTAAATTACGGTTTTTCATCAAAAGAAAACACTGTAATTACGCTTTTTCCTCAATTAAAACTGTACAAAAAAATTACCGAATAATTGTTCCGATATCGTAAGTGACAAGATAAACCACGAGATTCCAATCTTTTTTGCATTTACAAGTCCTTGCTATTGCGCAATATTGTACTATAGCGCCATTATATATGCAATAGTGCCAGATTACAATAAGTCACTCATGTAAATGATGACCTTATTGCAAATTTTCTTCGAAATTCCAAAACATTCAATTTCGGGAAATAGTTGCAAAACTATTTTTTTTGTTACAAGCTCAACCTCTTATCACAACAAGCGATATTGTGAGCTGCTCTTTCGCCGGTTTACATAGTTTGAGAACTGACCACACATTTCAAGAAGAACAAGAGAGTTAATTGGTGCACGCACCAAATTTTTGGGCCGGGAATATGGAGAGTTTTTGGTGTAAAAAAGTTTAAAGTATTATATAAACACTCAATATTGAGATGTCTTTAATACTCAATTACCAAAACTGGTCCAATCCAATTAGTTTATTTATAAGATATAACTTAATTGCGCAGTTGATGAAATCGAATATCTTGTAAATGCGGTGATGTAATGGGATATCATCTAATTCATTTCCAAGACTTGATTTTGAAACTCGTCACTATCAAAGCATGCGCGTAGCTACGTTTACGTCAAAACGCCCGGGCGTACACTTGAATTGGGTAAAAAAATATTTTCATCTAAATAAAAATGAATTTTCAATCTTCTAAGTCTTTCTTCAATGGCATGTTATTGCAAATAAAAATGACGAAAATTAGTATCATATTATATATTTGTTCATTTTCTGTCAAAGTCTAAATCTACAGTGAATTCTATATACTCACTTTCCTTAATTTTTTTTAAGCAATTCATTATGTGCTAAGATTCGATATGTGGTTTGCATTTTTTGTCGAGCTATTGACATTTATGTCGCGAAAGCGAGACATTTCGGTCCTAAATTTCGTCGGCGGTGTCAATAATATAACTATAATGTACATGTAGGTTCATTACGTGGTACGTGGTTTTGAAGTTTGAAGATACCAATAACTTTGTCAAACCTTCGTAAAATTTTACGGTAGCTGGACAAAAACTGTTTATGGTCAAACGAGTATTGAGAGCAAAATGAATAAATTATATATGATGAGTTCTGTATTTTATAAATAAAAGGAATTTCTATTTGCATCAGTTTACAATCTTGGGTTAAAATTTGTTACATATCAATTATTTTTTTAAACCTTCGTCGAATTTAATTAAACTTTCTTGAAGGTTTTTTTTCAGTCATGGTTAATTTCTGTATCAAATTTGTTTTCGTTCATTTTTGAGTTTAAAACTGACAGGCAATGGCCTGGTCACCGTTTAATAACATATTGCACAGGGAGGCAAGCTTTCAAATACTTTCTTTTATTGAAATGAGATTACGACTTCGGCTGAGAGGGCATGGTATTCAGTAAGAAATATGCTTATTATTTCAGTTATATGTCCCTTTTGAATTTGCCATTGTACTACACAAATGAAACCATTTATCAATGTTGATCAATATCTGATTGAAACCAAACATATATATGTCGATTTATTTGTGATAAATTGGATATAATGGATAACAATCAAATAGATCAGCTGAAATTAGTTATGTCGTCCTGACGGGTGACATATTGTTATTGTACGATTCTTTTTTCATTCAGGCCCCTCATCGAGGTTCGGGCGTACACGTAAAAATGACCTAGCTACGCCACTGATTCACATCATTGCCAGCCCGTATTGGAAATATTGGCCCTATATTTGATGTATGTTATACAGCATTCAAAACAAGTCTGTATTTAAAAAGTTGGATTATTTAATAAAAGTGTTATGAACTGGCTGTTTCTGTATTGAACCTGGTATAGATTCTCTGTCAGCTGCATTAGCCCTCAACCCTACGGGTATCGAGGCCAATACAGCAAACCTTGAATCTATACCAGTGCCAATACAGAAACAGCCAGTTAATAACACTATATTATTCTTACAACAAAAGAAAGAAAACAAATTATTCGACTTGCATATAATTTATTTTTTTCAAGAAAATGATTATAACAATGTTTCTTGAATAATTCAACATGACGACATTTTTTTTAATTTTGAGTGAGAAATTATTGCATACCTTGGTTGCAGAATAATTTATTTATTAATGAAATGCACATTTATACCACTAGGGGTTGAAGGCATATATAAACAATACTATTAGTTACATAGTGTGCTAGTGACCTAATACGGTATATATATGGGTCAGTAAATTCCATATTGGGTGAGAGCGAAGCTCGAATCCCCATATGGAATTTACTGACCCCATATATACCGTATTACGTCACTAGCACACTATGTAACGAATTTATCTTACCGACTATCTTAACGTGTAAAATTTAGACTAGTGACCTATCGAAATGAACAAGTCTTCAATAAGTAAGCAATAACATGATTAAGAAACTATTTCCATTGATCCTACAAAAACAGATGCCAACAATGACAACTTGTTGGATTTAAATGTGTTTTATGAATTTATTTCAATCTTAATCATCAATTTCTTTGTCTTTGGAATATAAAGGGACGTAACTCCACTACTAACCGTGTATTGAATAAGCCCCGCCTCCCTACTAACCTAATATTAAATATACACGGTTTCCACGAGGACGGTTTTAACCAATAACATGCCTAGAAATGTATAGAAGGTAAGATAAAATACACAATGGAAAAATTAGCATATTAAACATCATATATAAAATTATATAAAGTGGTAACAGTAATAGTTACATGCAGGCATTGTGTCCATCCCCTCAGTGCAAATGACTTTTTAATGAACGGAACAGTAAGCTGCATAATATCAGATGAAGATAGAATTAATTGTAATCTATCTGCTTCAGACAATTTAAAGTATTCTGGACATGTATTATTTATATCTTTTTCAAGCTGATTACGTAAAGATTTATTAAATTTACATTTTAAGAAAAAGTGGGTTTCATCTTCAAACTCATTTATATTACAATGTTTACATATTCTATTTTCTCTTCAAGTTGAATCATTTATATCTACCCCACTCTATTTCCAAGAAATGGTCACTTACTTGCATTTTACATAATAATTTTCAAATTTCAAAACTATTTTTAGAAATGTATTTGTCTATTTCATATTTTGTCTTTATTTTACTGTACAAGAACATTTTACTGGTTTCATTAGTTAATTTAAATTTTTCAAATAAATTATTTTCAAAGCTATCTTTTAGTTCTTTTTTAATATTTTTTGAGAATGAACTCTTCTCTTGTTTATAGTTTATATCCTGTTTTTTATGTATGTCTAATTTATTTGTATGGGCTATATTTTCTACATATGAGAACCAAGAAAATGTACCGTTTGTGCTAAGCCATTGAGATAAACAGAAAGATATAATAAAAGGTTATTTTCATCACTGGAAATTCTTGCTAAGTACTTCAATGATTGTACTTTAATAAAGACATCTATAAAATTTCATATATGGGATACTGAGCTAGTTCTGCTCTTGCAGCTATATTGACAGATTGTTTACTGAATAATGAAAAGATTTTTTTTATAAAAAAAATGTATTCGGTCTTGGAACAGATCGTAAGTTGTGGTGTTGCACGTCATTGATATTCAGCAACTTTGTTTTGTGTGCATTAATTTTCAGTATATTTTTGTATATACATGAGAACAATTGATTATTAGACTAAATAATAAATAATAAAAGTCTTGTGCCAGTCAGGGCATTGGTCACGATACTAGTGTGACCCTTTTCCATGATGCAAGAATTGTCTCCCTTTATCGACCTTTTCCACTTCCCGTCCAAATGTAAGGCATACGAAAAACAAATTTCTTTTAAAAATCTATGTCAATCTGCTATTTTTTGTGATCATGATGTGTGTTAAACCTAAGTTAATTGTATAAAGACTGATTAACTATCAAGTAGATGTATATATATGAACTCACAAGGATTTAATAATCTTGTGTCTTGAAGTTGTGAGAGGCAAATGTCAAACGCTGAGATATATTTGAGGGAGGGTAGGAGGGGTCCTGATCCCGAAATCCCGGGCTTAAAAACACGAAATCCCGAAATCCCGGGCTTAAAAACAACATAATCCCGAAATTCGAATAAAGAATTCCCGGATCCCGAAAGGGTCAATCCCGAAATCCCGAGCTTAAAAACACCCGATCCCGGAGTCCCGATAAAGGTCCTATCCCCCCCTCATATTTGGTAACCGTGAAGGGTTATGTTGAAAAATGATTGGGGTTCCAGTTTTATAAGTCATTTTCCATCTGTGACTGATGGGTTCCCTTAATATATATAGTAGATACTTTACCAGCCGTAAGCAGAACTAAATTCTTACAATTCACCAGTATGGGATATCCAATTTGCAGGTATACTATCCCGATTAATTTCGAACTGGTTTCCATTCCTTTTAAATATACAATTCCTTGGCACAACCCAGTCTTCTTTGTTATAATTTATAGACTTACATTTACATGATGTACTTTGTGATGGTATCAGGTCCGTTCGCGACCAATACACTTTCGCACCCTACATGTTCGCACCTCGCACATTCGCACCCAATTTAAAATCGAGTTCCAGTTGAATAATTAGAAAATCATGATTGTTTTAAATTGCTGTATTCTGTAGGTGTCGCTGTTGACACTGGATTGTCTCCTTGTAATTATTCAAGTCTCGCGTGTATATATATTTCACTCTGGTAAACAACTCACTTGTACTTTAAAATATATACTATATATATAATTATAGTCCGAGATTACTCTGACGTCCAACGGCTGTTTTGCCAGACAAGCTGGGGCCGTGGGACGTCAGAGCTCGTCCCATATCAAAAAGTGCAGAGCTCCAGATTAGCTGCGTATTTGCGTGATCACGCAATACAAATAATAAAAAACCCAATGCAATTGCCCATTGCAGGGTTCAATAGCCCAATTAATTCAAAGGAAAACCCAATTATATTCCAAAACCATGAGTTCTCAACCCTTTTATTGGCTACCATTTGCGTTATTTACCCTTAACTGTTTGCAGTCGTCGCGTAAACTATTTTTATAATATTTATAATTGGAAATTTCCTTTCGTTCTTAAAATAGATCCCTGCATCAAGTAGCTGAAATGGGTCCCTGTTAGAGTTTTTCGTTGCTCAATAGGTACATGTGTTTTTGAAAACATTTCGATCTTCTCGGCGTTTATCCAATTAGTGTGTGTCATGAAGTCATATTTTTTTAGCATTGCTCGGGATTAATCATAACATACATTGAATTAAAACAAAAGTGAATGTCCGGTAAAAATATTGAATAGAAGCATGTTTTCTGCTTCTTTTGAAAAGCTTAGGGAAAGTTATGATGATAACAAGACTCATCCAGTGTTTTTAGGGAAACGTCCATCGAACACACGGGCGTGTGTACGTACCTTAACGAGAACATTGCTAATAAAAGAAGGGTTTCCTCAAAAACGAAATCAGTTGGAAAGATGAAAGGCCAAATCAATTATGACATGATAAAGCATCAGAAACCAAAAGTTCTAATAAAAGACAACTAAACCCAGATTTATGAAAATTGGAATAAAACAAGAACATTCAAGTATAATTAGAGTTTATATACTATTTTATTTTTCATTTTACGGTTAATTAATGAATACACACACAGGCACTGGTCTCAGAATTTATTATATAAAGGCATAAGACGAGTGCCTGCGAATACACATATCCGGTGTTTTTACAGTTTATATGAGAAAATACAAAACTGGCAGAAGGTTTGAAACAGAACACAAATTAAACCTACAATTGCTTCTCAGTCAATAAACCAAATAAAACAGCTAGCAAATAACCCTAAACCTAACCCTAAACCAAATAAAACAGCTAAACAAAGAAAGAAACATATTTATATTCAATATTGTGTTGATGAAAAAACCCAATACATTAAGGAGCTTGGTGGTGAAAAACCCAATTTGATATTAACATGAGGGGTGAATTGGAATTGATAATGCAATTAAAAAACTTTATCACCCAATTATATAAGAAAATGGTGGGTAAAAAACCCAATTTGTGAATTCTTATCTGGAGCTCTGAAAGTGGATATTTGCCCACCCTAAATAGATGCGCTGCTTCGTCGCTTCTGGTGCCAATTGAGGGCCTTGGAATTATATAAATCGGGCATCAATCTGTTCATTTTTCATTTATCTCTTTATTTATGTAAGTTTCACCTACCTACCAATCTTTATTTTTCCATATTTTAAGAGTTTTCACAGAGACCCATTGATTTATGCATTTTGACTTTCATTTTCAAACATTATCACGTGACCACGAGAAAACAGTGCAAATGACCATAATGTAAACACCTCGTTCATTTACGATGCAAGTTATCTAAATGTCTGAGAGCTTCCGATTGTTATCGTGGTCGGAACTAAATGCTTAATACCGATCTCCTGTAAAGGAGGTGAAAAATCGTGGTTGGCTTCTAAATGTTAAACATCGATCTCCTATTAAGGAGATGAAAAAATATAAATATTTGCATATTTGAGTCTCGAGGCCACAAACTCTCTCGTAACTTGACATCCATTTGAAAGTGAAAGTCAAAATGCAGAAATCGATGGGTCTCTGTGAAAACTGTTAAAATATGGAAAAATAAAGGTTGGCAGGTAGGTGAAACTTACATAAATGAAAAATGAACAGATTGATGCCCGATTTATATAATTCCAAGGCCCCCAATTGACACAAGAAGCGACGAAGCAGCACATCTATTTTGGACGGGCAAATATCCACTTTTTGATATGGGACGAGCTCTGACGTCCCACGGCCCAGCTTGTCTGGCAAAACAGCCGTTGGACGTCTGAGTAATCTCGCAGTGTTCTAGGATTCCCATTACCCGTTACCCGGGGTAAGTGGATTAGGACAACGGGTAAGTCATTTTTTAGCCTTTGTCACCCGGTGGTAAGTCAATTTTCAAGTTCGGGGAAGCCGAAAAACTCTTGAAATTTCCCGGTCCTCTTCAATTTTCCCATATCTGCTTTTTATTTTTATTAAATCACGAGAAAAAACTTTGATAAAAGATCGAAGATTTTGTCGATGTCTATCGGCGCTTTTATTCAAGCACTCGTTTACTAGGTGTAATCAAGCGCAAAAGAGACCACATTCTTCTATCATTCTAAAAGTCGGTCACGGTGTCGGTAAAATCGGAAAATCCGGATTGATAACTGGTGCTTAAATCGGGACATAAACGATTTTTTTTCTTGTCATCGGAGGAAAATAAACTTACAGTTGCATTTATTATAGCTCTTAATAAATGACATAGTAATAACTATAACATATTTGTCAAATTTAGTAAGAAATCGTTTTTTTTAAATTTTGTACAAAATTCAATCGTATCCGAATCCAGCTTTGTTCAGTAAATTACAATATTCAAAGTTATTATGGCGGGTAAGTAATTTTTTTATTGATCTTACCCTTGGTAAGTCAAGGTGCCAAAAAAATCCTAGAACACTGTCTCGGACTAATATAAATACTGTATGTATTTAGCTTCGTATGAGAAATTGAGTAAAACATTGAAAATTTTAAATGAAAAACACGAAAGATAATTGTTTGATCTGAAACAATTAACTGACAAAAAAGTATAGCAATACACTAACCAAAAATGATTAAAATTTAATATTTATTCCACCCAAAAAAATTCCTGTTGTCAGAATCTCTATTTAGAAACAATGATTAAAAATATTTTAACAATACACTATCCAAAACATGATTAATATTTATTCAACACAAAAAACACGTCTCACTTTATTTTGAGACAATAACAACAAATACAAATGTATACTAAAAAAAATACACTTGCCAAAACTTGGTTATAAAGTTATTAAACACAAAACCAATAAAAATTGGGGGGAACGTGTAGGGTGCGAACATGAAAGGGCGCGAACGGACCCGGATTTGTTTGTGATGTGTGTTTTTGAATAAACATGCTGTCTAGTTGTATATCCCATAATTTGAAAAAAAATTGGGACCTTTTTATGCAGAAACTGATAATTTTTCGAACATTTTTCCTTGTATGCATGTGTACTACCCTAGAATCCGACACTGGCTAGATTTTGTTAAATTTCATCATATGAACCAATATATATATTGCTGACAGTATTTTATTGTTTTCTCGAACTAACACCATTCAATATTAAGAAATATTTGATTTAAAAATTTCACACCCAATCTTATATTTGACATCTCAAAAACCATAAAAGGAAGGTTGGGTTTGATTTTGGGAGTTTTGGTCCCAACAGGTTTTTAGGAATAAGTGGCCCAAAGGGTCAAAAATTGAATAATTGGGGTTCTTTGATATGCCAGATCTAACTGTGTATGTAGATTCTTAATTTTTGGTCCCGTTTTCCAATTGGTCTACATTAACTCATTCGCCCCCAAGACATTTTTGGAAAATCAGGCATTTTCGAAAATTTGCAAACATATGCAAATTATATGCAAATGAGCAAACTCCTGATGCTGTAACTGATGTTCATCTATTAAACTACTTATTGGGATTTGGGGGTGGATGGCATGGGTGGGGGGTCGGGTGGGAGGTGGAATATTTTCTCGTGGGTTTGAACCCACCCCCAGTGAAAAATGGTAATTTTCCGTCTATTTTCCGATTTCAAAACGACCTTGAGAGGTCAACACTGACACGACTGTGTTTTTTTGTCATTCAAGTATTACCCTATAGTTACAGTAGTCCATTCATGCTAGCTGGGAGTATATTGGACTTCAGTGTCTTGCTTGGGAATTATTATTGTCAAGTCAGGTCTGCCTAAATGTCCGTTTTTATGGATTTTGGACAAAACGGTGACCTAGATTTTACAGACTAGATTCCTATTGGCCATATTATACCTCGTTGTGTTCCTATACCACCTATGCATGCATATATGATAATAGTTTTTACCAACAGTCACTTCCAGTTACGTAGTGGCCATCAAAAGATGCCCACCCCCACCGGATTTTGGCTACTTTTCATGTTTTTCCGATTTTAAACTCTTAAACGGCTTTCAAAGTGCAATATTTTCATGAACAGACATCTGAGAAGAGTTGATGGACCATGAACTGCTTGGTTGAAGTCCCTGCTATCATGACAGTTCAGCTGGGGCAGTTCAAAAAAAGTATGGAGGGTCATACGGGCCATCAAAGAATGGTTGTCGCCATCACGCCTACAGGCGGGATTGGGGGTTAAAGGGTTAAGGTCTAAAAGGGTCCAAAATTAAACTTAGTTTGATTTTAACAAAAATTGAATACTTGGGGTTCTTTGATATGCTGAATCTAAAAATGTACTTAGATTTTTGATTATTGGCCCAGTTTTCAAGTTGGTCCAAATCGGGGTCCAAAATTAAACTTGTTTGATTTCATCAAAAATTGAATAATTGGGGTTCTTTGATATGCCAATTCTAACTGTGTATGTAGATTCTTAATTTTTAGTCCCGTTTTCAAATTGGTCTACATTAAATACCAAAGGGTCCAAAATTAAACTAAGTTTGATTTTAATAAAAATTTAATTCTTTGGCTTTTTTGATATGCTGAATTTAATCATGTACTTAGATTTTTGATTATGGGCCCAGTTTTCAAGTTGGTTCAAATCAGGATCCAAAATTATTATATTAAGTATTGTGCAATAGCAAGAAATTTTCAATTGCACAGTATTCAGCAATAGCAAGAAATCTTCAATTGCACAGTATTGTGCAATAGCAAAAAATGTTCAATTGCACAGTATTGTGCAATAGCAAGAAATCTTCAGTTGCACAGTATTGTGCAATAGCAAATATTTTCAATTGCGCAATAGCAAGAAATATCGAATTGCACAATATTGTGCAATAGAAAGAAATTTTCAATTGATTGGAGTTATCTTTCTTTGTCCAGAATAGTAGTTGAATCAACTTAAATCATTGTTTTATACAATGCACAATGTATATTCACTTTTAGTTTTACTACCAACTGATAAATTAAAATACTCTACCATTCAGTGATAACAAGCACTTTTTGTTACATTTTAATATTTTATGATGTATTTAAATGAGTAGTTATTGTTGCAAACTCCATTAGAAATTTGAATTGAGATCAGTTTTGAAAAAAGGGAAAGGGGGATGTGAAAAAAAAATGGTGGGGGGGGGGGGGGGGGTTAATTTTTCTCATTTCAGATTTCATATATAAAAAGAATTTCTTCAAACATTTTTTTGAGAGGATTAATATTCAACAGCATAGTGATTGCTCAAAGACAAAAAAAATATTTTAAGTTCATTAGACCACATTCATTCTGTGTCCAAAACCTATGCTGTGTCAACTATTTAATCACAATCCAAATTTAGAGCTGAATCCAGCTTGAATGTTGTGTCCATACTTGCCCCAACCGTTCAGGGTTCAACCTATGCGGTCGTATAAAGCTGCGCCCTGCGGAGCATCTGGTTCTCACATGAAATTTCATAAATAAAAAGAAAATTTCTTCAAACATTTTTTTGAGAGGATTAATAGTCAACAGCATAGTGAATTGCTCAAAGGCAAAACAAAAAATTTAAGTTTATTAGACCACATTCATTCTGTGTCAGAAACCTATGCTGTGTCAACTATTTAATCACAATCTGAATTTAGAGCTGAATCCAGCTTGAATGTTGTGTCCGTACTAGCCCCAACCCTTCAGGGTTCAACCTCTGCGGTCGTATAAAGCTGTGCCCTGCAGAGCATCTGGTTTGGGGTTTAAACATTAAAGGTTCCTAAAAATCTGGAGGCCTGCAAGATGACCTAATTTGTTTAAAATTGGTATGAACGAATACTGTTACATGTACATGTACATTTTTGTAATGCAGTACAAGCTAATGTTTTTTTGTCACATAGATATATTATAATGACATTTTTGTCCAGAATCTGTATTGTACCTTTGATATTTGTTCACTTACATTGTAGATACATGAAATTAACTGAAAATTGTAAATCAATACATTTTCTTTAGAAACAATAGCTTGTGCTGCATTACAACTTGCAGTATTAATCATGCTGTTTTCAATTTTATGCAGGCAAAGTTTTGATGTTTATGCAGTGTCCTATATTTTGACTTTAGTAGAACCTTTATCATTAAAGAGGATTTAAAGCCAGTTGTTTGTGTCATGATGGTATTACATGTACATGTATGAACAGGTTCAGGACAACCTGCCAAATGGGGAAGTATAAAGTCCGAGATTACCCTGATGTGGAATGGAATGGCTGTTTTGCCAGACAAGCTGGCGCTGTGGGACCAGCTTGTCTGGCAAAACAGCCCTCAGACAGAGTAATCTCGGACTAGGAACTTATACATGTAAATGTACATGTATGAGTAACAATCACTCATCTGAGTATTTGGTAGTACTAAAGAAACGTAATTTTCATGAATAGCTCATCTTTATCTACTTAGAAGTTACAAGTCTATGAAAACTTTGAAAAATTGACAATTTTCAAGGCCACTTTCAGTGTAGAAACCCATATTAAAAATAAGTTTAAGAATAAGTTGATTTATATATGAAGTGGTCTTCTCAAACATCTCTCTCAACTTTGTATTTTGTAGAGATCAGAAAGGGGAAGATCATTCAAAATGGTAAGTATCTAATACTTAAGGCATTATCTATTGTCATGAGCTCCCTTTTGATTTTTGTCGAGCCTTCGACTTTAGTCGAAAAAGCGAGACTAAGCGATCCTACATTCCGTCGTTGTCGGCGGCGTCCACAAATATTCACTCTGTGGTTAAAGTTTTTGAAATTTTAATAACTTTCTTAAACTATACTGAATTTCTACCAAACTGGGACAGAAGCTTGTTTATGATCATAAGAAAGTATCCAGAAGTAAATTTTGTAAAAATAAAATTCCATTTATTCCGTATTTTACTTATAAATGGACTTAGTTTTTCTGCGAGGAAACATTACATTCACTCTGTGGTTAAAGTTTTTAAAATTTTAATAACTTTCATAAACTATCCTTGATTTGTACCAAACTTGGACAGAAGCTTGTTTATGATCATAAGATAGTATCAAGAAGAAAATTTTGTAAAAATAAATTTCCACTTTTCCGTATTTTACTTATAAATGGACTTAGTTTTTCTGCGAGGAAACATTACATTCACTCTGTGGTTAAAGTTTTTCAAATTTTAATAACTTTCATAAACTATCCTTGATTTGTACCAAACTTAGACAGAAGCTTGTTTATGATCATAAGATAGTATCAAGAAGAAAATTTTGTAAAAATAAATTTCCACTTTTCCGTATTTTACTTATAAATGGACTTAGTTTTTCTGCGAGGAAACATTACATTCATTCTGTGGTTAAAGTTTTAAAAATTTTAATAACTTTCATAAACTATCCTTGATTTGTACCAAACTTGGGCAGAAGCTTGTTTATGATCATAAGATAGTATCAAGAAGAAAATTTTGTAAAAATAAATTTCCACTTTTCCGTATTTTACTTATAAATGGACTTAGTTTTTTTGCCAGAAACAAAACATTCACTCTGTGGTTAAAGTTTTTAAAATTTTTATAATGTTCTTAAACTATCCTGGATTTCTACCAAACTTAGACAAAAGCTTGTTTCAGATCATAAGATATTATTCGGAAGTAAATTTTGTAAAAAAAAAATTCACTTTCTCCGTATTTTACTTATAAATGGACTTAGTTTTTCTTCCAGTTAACATTACATACAGTCTGCAGTTAAAGTTTATAAAACATTTATTAGATTCATAAACTATCCTGGATTTTTTTACCAAACTTGGAAGCTTCTTTCAATCAAAAGACAGTATAGAGAGGGAAATTTTTATTGATGTTTTTCCTCATTTTTGTTGAGTCTGCGATTAACAGCAAAAGTAGGCGAGACACTGGGTTCCGTGGAACCCTTATGAATTTTTAAATTTAAGATTTTACTTTTCCAAGTTGAATTTTTATGCTCCCGCTATAGCAGAGGGGGCATGAAGTTTTACCCTAGTCTGTCTGTACGCCCCAAAGTTGGTGTCTGTTCTCTAACTTTAGTTTGCCTCTCCAAATGTTATGAAACTAATACACAATGCTCATTATCACTAAATACAGATTACGTTTGAATTTATGTGTAGTCACTTACCGTTTTAGAGTTATGCCCCTTTACAAATCGAAAAATTTAGCATTTCTGTTCTCTAACTAAAGTTTCCCTCAACCAAATGTTATGAAACTTGTACACAATGTCTGATTATTATGTGTTTTACTACAATATACAGATCAAGTTTGAATTTAGGTGCTGTCACTTGTACTGTTCTAGAGTTATATAAAAAAGAAGATGTGGTATGATTGCCAATTCAATGAGACAACTGTCCACAAGAGACCAAAATGACAGACATTAACAACTATAGGTCACCGTACGGCCTTCAACAATGTGCAAAGCCCATACCGCATAGTCGGCTATAAAAGGCCCCGATATGACAATGTAAAACAATTCAAACGAGAAAACTAACGGCCTTATTTATATAGTAAAATGAATGAAAAACAAATATGTAACACATATAAACAAACGACAACCACTGAATTACAGGCTCCTGACTTGGAACAGGCACATACATAAATAATGTGGCAGGATTAAACATGTTAGCGGGATCCAAACCCTTCACCTGGGACAGTCGTACAACATAAGAACGAACTATAAAAAACAGTTGAAAATTAACTCATCAGATGGACAAAAATACAAGTGAACGTGGCTGGGTACTTGTACATCCCGACAACAAAAAGACGCAATGAACAGATCTGAGAGTACTCACGGTTATCTGACAGCTAGTTCAAAGCCACTTACAATTAATAAAATAATCATGCATCGAAGACTAAATTATGCCCTTTTCAAATGGAAAAATTTCAAAAATACATGTATCAATCAAGAATATAAAAAAAAATTGGAGTTATCTTCCTTTGTCCATAATTATAGTTGATTCCAGTCTGCACCAAAAACTTTTTCAACTACTAGTCCGAAGACCAATATTTTGACATTTTTATACGACCGCAAAATTTGAAAAATTTTTCGTCGTATATTGCTATCACGTTGGCGTCGTCGTCTGCGTCGTCGTCGTCCGAATACTTTTAGTTTTCGCACTCTAACTTTAGTAAAAGTGAATGGAAATCTATGAAATTTTAACACAAGGTTTATGACCACAAAGGGAAGGTTGGTATTGATTTTGGGAGTTTTGGTCCCAACATTTTAGGAATTAGGGGCCAAAAAGGGCCCAAATAAGCATTTTCTTGGTTTTCGCACTATAACTTTAGTTTAAGTTAATAGAAATCTATGAAATTTTGACACAAGGTTTATGACTACAAAAGGAAGGTTGGTATTGATTTTGGGAGTTTAGGTCCCAACAGTTTAGGAATTAGGGGCCAAAAAGGGACCCAAATAAGCATTTTTCTTGGTTTTCGCACCATAACGTTAGTATAAGTAAATAGAAATCTATGAAATTTAAACACAAGGTTTATGACCATAAAAGGAAGGTTGGTATTGATTTTGGGAGTTTTGGTCCCAACAGAATAAGGGGCCCAAAGGGTCCAAAATTAAACTTTGTTTGATTTCATCAAAATTGAATAATTGGGGTTCTTTGATATGCCGAATCTAACTGTCATGACTGTGTATGTAGATTCTTAACTTTTGGTCCCGTTTTCAAATTGGTCTACATTAAGGTCCAAAGGGTCCAAAATTAAACTTAGTTTGATTTTGACAAAAAATGAATCAGTTAGGTTCTTTGATATGCTGAATCTAAAAATGTACTTAGATTCTTGATTATTGGCCCAGTTTTCAAGTTGGTCCAAATCGGGGTCCAAAATTAAACTTTGTTTGATTTCATCAAAAATTGAATAAATGGGGTTCTTTGATATACCAAACCTAACTGTGTATGTAGATTCTTCATTTTTATACGACCGCAAAATTTGAAAAATTTTTCGTCGTATATTGCTATCACGTTGGCGTCGTCGTCGTCGTCCGAATACTTTTAGTTTTCGCACTCTAACTTTAGTAAAAGTGAATAGAAATCTATGAAATTTTAACACAAGGTTTATGACCACAAAGGGAAGGTTGGTATTGATTTTGGGAGTTTTGGTCCCAACATTTTAGGAATTAGGGGCCAAAAAGGGCCCAAATAAGCATTTTCTTGGTTTTCGCACTATAACTTTAGTTTAAGTTAATAGAAATCTATGAAATTTTGACACAAGGTTTATGACCACAAAAGAACGGTTGGGATTGATTTTGGGAGTTTTGGTTTCAACAGTTTAGGAATTAGGGGCCAAAAAAGGGCCCAAATAAGCATTATTCTTGGTTTTCGCACAATAACTTTAGTTTAAGTAAATAGAAATCAATGAAATTTAAACACAATGTTAATGACTACAAAAGGAAGGTTGGTATTGATTTTGGGAGTTTAGGTCCCAACAGTTTAGGAATTAGGGGCCAAAAAGGGACCCAAATAAGCATTTTTCTTGGTTTTCGCACCATAACGTTAGTATAAGTAAATAGAAATCTATGAAATTTAAACACAAGGTTTATGACCATAAAAGGAAGGTTGGTATTGATTTTGGGAGTTTTGGTCCCAACAGAATAAGGGGCCCAAAGGGTCCAAAATTAAACTTTGTTTGATTTCATCAAAATTGAATAATTGGGGTTCTTTGATATGCCGAATCTAACTGTCATGACTGTGTATGTAGATTCTTAACTTTTGGTCCCGTTTTCAAATTGGTCTACATTAAGGTCCAAAGGGTCCAAAATTAAACTTAGTTTGATTTTGACAAAAAATGAATCAGTTAGGTTCTTTGATATGCTGAATCTAAAAATGTACTTAGATTCTTGATTATTGGCCCAGTTTTCAAGTTGGTCCAAATCGGGGTCCAAAATTAAACTTTGTTTGATTTCATCAAAAATTGAATAAATGGGGTTCTTTGATATACCAAACCTAACTGTGTATGTAGATTCTTCATTTTTATACTACCGCAAAATTTGAAAAATTTTTCGTCGTATATTGCTATCACGTTGGCGTCGTCGTCGTCGTCCGAATACTTTTAGTTTTCGCACTCTAACTTTAGTAAAAGTGAATAGAAATCTATGAAATTTTAACACAAGGTTTATGACCACAAAAGGAAGGTTGGGATTGATTTTGGGAGTTTTAGTCCCAACATTTTAGGAATTGGGGGCCAAAAAGGGCCCAAATAAGCATTTTCTTGGTTTTCGCACTATAACTTTAGTTTAAGTAAATAGAAATCTATGAAATTTTGACATAAGGTTTATGACCACAAAAGAAAGGTTGGGATTGATTTTGGGAGTTTTGGTTCCAACAGTTTAGGAATTAGGGGCCAAAAAAGGGCCCAAATAAGCATTATTCTTGGTTTTCGCACAATAACTTTAGTTTAAGTAAATAGAAATCAATGAAATTTAAACACAATGTTTATGACCACAAAAGGAAGGTTGGTATTGATTTTGGGAGTTTAGGTCCCAACAGTTTAGGAATTAGGGGCCAAAAAGGGACCCAAATAAGCATTTTTCTTGGTTTTCGCACCATAACTTTAGTATAAGTAAATAGAAATCTATGAAATTTAAACACAAGGTTTATGACCATAAAAGGAAGGTTGGTATTGATTTTGGGAGTTTTGGTCCCAACAGTTTAGGAATAAAGGGCCCAAAGGGTCCAGATTTAAACTTTGTTTGATTTTATCAAAAATTGAATAATTGGGGTTCTTTGATATGCCGAATCTAACTGTGTATGTAGATTCTTAATTTTTGGTCCCGTTTTCAAATTGGTCTACATTAAGGTCCAAAGGGTCCAAAATTAAACTTAGTTTGATTTTAACAAAAATTGAATCCTTGGGGTTCTTTGATATGCTGAATCTAAAAATGTACTTAGATTTTTTATTATTGGCCCAGTTTTCAAGTTGGTCCAAATCGGGGTCCAAAATTAAACTTTGTTTGATTTCATCAAAAATTGAATAATTGGGGTTCTTTGATATGCCAAATCTAACTGTGTATGTAGATTCTTAATTTTTGGTCCCGTTTTAAAATTGGTTTACATTAACGTCCAAAGGGTCCAAAATTAAACTAAGTTTGATTTTAACAAAAATTGAATTCTTGGGCCTCTTTGATATGCTGAATCTAAATATGTACTTAGATTTTTGATTATGGGCCCATTTTTCAAGTTGGTCCAAATCAGGATCCAAAATTATTATATTAAGTATTGTGCAATAGCAAGAAATTTTCAATTGCACAGTATTCAGCAATAGCAAGAAATCTTCAATTGCACAATATTGTGCAATAGCAAGAAATCTTCAATTGCACAGTATTGTGCAATAGCAAATATTTTCAATTGCACAGTATTGCACAATAGCAAGAAATATCTAATTGCACAATATTGTGCAATAGCAAGAAATTCCAATTGGATTTCAATTGGAGTTATCTTTCTTTGTCCAGAATAGTAGTTGAATCAACTTAAATCATTGTTTTATACAATATACAATGTATATTCACTTTTACTACCAACTGATAGATTAAAACAATCTTTACCATTCAGTGATAACAAGCACTTTTTTTACATTCTAATATTTTATGATGTATTTAAATGAGTAGTTATTGTTGCAAACTTCATTAGAAATTTGAATTGAGATCAGCTTTGAAATAAGGGAAAGGGGGATGTGAAAAAAAAATTGGAGGGTCAATTTTTTTCATTTCAGATTTCATAAATAAAAAGAAAATTTCTTCAAACATTTTTTTGAGAGGATTAATATTCAACAGCATAGTGAATTGCTCAAAGGCAAACATTTTTTTTTAAGTTCATTAGACCACATTCATTCTGTGTCAGAAACCTATACTGTGTCAACTATTTAATCACAATCCAAATTTAGAGCTGAATCCAGCTTGAATGTTGTGTCCATACTTGCCCCAACCGTTCAGGGTTCAACCTCTGCGGTCGTATAAAGCTGCGCCCTGCGGAGCATCTGGTTGATCCTGTTTTCAAATTGGTCTACACTAAAGTCCAAAGGGTCCAAAATTAAACTTAGTCTGATTTTAACAAAAATTGAAATCTTGGGGTTCTTTGATATGCTGAATCCAAAAATGTACTTAGATTTTTTATTATGGGCCCAGTTTTCAAGTTGGTCCAAATCAGGATCTAAAATTATTATATTAAGTATTGTGCAATAGCAAGTCTTTTCAATTGCACAGTATTGCGCAATGGCAAGAAATATCTAATTGCACAATATTGTGAAATAGCAAATTTTTTTTTAATCAGAGTTACCTTTCTTTGTCCAGAATAGTAAGCAAGAAATATCTAATTGCAAAATATTGTGCAATAGCAAGATTTTTTTTTTAATTGGAGTTATCTTTCTTTGTCCAGAATCAACTTAAATCTTTGTTATATACAATATACAATGTATATTCACTTTTTACTACCAACTGATAAATTAAAATAATCTTTACCATTCAGTGATAACAAGCAGTTTTTTTACATCTTAATATTTTATGATGTATTTAAATGAGTAGTTATTGTTGCAAACTCCATTAGAAATTTTAATTGAGATTAGTTTTGGAATAAGGGAAAGGGGGATGTGATTAAAAAAATTGGGTTCAATTTTTCTCATTTGAAATTTCATAAATAAAAAAGAAAATTTCTTCAAACATTTTTTTGAGAGGATTAATATTCAACAGCATAGTGAATTGCTCTAAGAGAAAACAAAAATTTTAAGTTCATTAGAACACATTCATTCTGTGTCAGAAACCTATGCTGTGTCAACTATTTAATCACAATCCAAATTTAGAGCTGAATCCAGCTTGAATGTTGTGTCCATACTTGCCCCAACCGTTCAGGGTTCAACCTCTGCGGTCGTATAAAGCTACGCCCTGCGGAGCATCTGGTTCTTATTGGGCAAAACAAAATTTTGCAAAAACTTACTAGTCTGAATGAAATTTTACTAGTCTGGGGCATCGGACTAGTGGCTAACCGTGCAGACTGGATTCAACTGCAATCAATGCTTTTTAGCTCCAAGTGAGCTTTTCTCATCACTTGGCGTCCATCGTCATTAACTTTTAGAAAAATCTTCTCCCCTGAAACTTCTTGGCCAAATTTAACCAAACTTGGCCACAATTATCATTGGGGTATCTAGTTTAAAAAAAGGTGTCCAGTAACCCGGCCAACCAACCAAGATGGCCACCATGGCTAAAAATAGAACAGAGGTAAAATGTAGATTTTGGCTTATAACTCTGAAACCAAAGCATTTAGAGCAAATCTGACATGGGGGTAAAATTGGTCAAGATCTATCTATCTGCCCAGAAATTTTCAGATGAATCGGACAACCCGTTAGGTTGCTACCCCTGAATTGGTAATTTTAAGGAAATTTTGCTGTTTTAATACGACCGCAAAATTATGCGGTCATATATTGGTATCACGTCGTCAGCAGCGTCTTCACAAGACGAATGGTTTCCGGATAATAACTTTAGTTAATTAGTATAAGTAAATAGAAATCAATAAAATCTTAACACAATGTTTATAACCACAAAAGAAAGGTTGGGATTGATTTTTGGGGGCTATGGTCCAATTGGATAATTTAGGGAAAAGGGGCCCAAAACATACATTTATCTAGTTTCAGGATAATAAGTTGTATATAAGTATTGCAGTTTAAGTATTTCAATTGCTCTGAAATTGTACCACAATGTTCATACCATTAAGTAGAAGGTTGGGATTAATTTTAAGTGTTATGGGCCTTGGGGCACACTAATTCCTAGACTGTGTGCCCCATAACCCTTAAAATTAATCCCAACCTTCTACTTAATGGTATGAACATAGTGGTACAATTTCAGAGCAATTGAAATACTTATACTGTAATACTTATATACAACTTATTATCCTGAAACTAGATAAATGTATGTTTTGGGCCCCCTTTTCCTAAATTATCCAATTGGACCATAGCCCCCAAGCTGAATCAGATGAATCGGACAACCCGTTAGGTTGCTACTCCCTTACCTGCTTGAAAATTATGTTAAAGGAAGTGATAATTGTCTTGAGATGTGTAGCTGGAAATTTATTTTTAAAAGGTACAATTAGTTAATATTAATTTTAACCATGGCCATCAAAAAGAATATGTTTGTTTGCCCTAACCCTACCTACCAAGAAAATACTGCCTACTCAAAATCTTTTATGGCCTTGATTAGAAAACTATTTTTTTTTAATCAGATATCGATCTGCATGACAAAAATTAACATCCAACACTTCCATTTCACTTTTTCCAAATAAAAAAAAAGAAATTGCCTACCTACCTACCCACTGTCTATGCCTTTGGGTAGGGTTTGGGCAAACCAAAATATTTTTAATTGTGGCCTGACTGTCATTTTATATTTTAATATTTTATGATGAATTTAAGGGGGTAGACCTTGGTCCAGAGAGATAGCTCTTTAAATCAGTTATGCGTTTGTAAAAGTCAAGTATCATCAATTTTTTTTAAGCATTTACCTGAAACAGATTAAATATAATCTATGTAACCTAGAAGCTTAGAATATACTTATGAAAATAGTTGACACAAACGTACTGATGATTTTAAGAGTTATTGTTGCAAACTCCATTCGAAATTCGAATTGAGATTAATTTTGAAATAAGGGAAAGGGGTAGGTGAAAAAAAAAGGGCTAACATTTTTCTCATTTCAGATTTCAGAAATGTAAAAGAAAATTTCTTCAAATATTTGTTTTGAGGCGACTAATATTCAACAGCATAGTGTATTGCTCAAAAGCAAAAAAAAATGTTAAGCTTATTAGACCACATTCATTCTATGTCAGAAACCTATGCTGTGTCAATATTAATCACAATCCAACTTCAGATCTATATCAAGCTTGAATGTAGTGTCCATACTTGCCCCAACTGTTCAGTAATGCATATAATTTTTTTCGCAAGAGAATTCTATAATATGTCCACATTAAGAAGAATTTGTTTGTTTTCTAGTTGTTGCTTCCAGTAAACAATTCACCCATATGTTTTCAGTATGCAGCGAACTAGAAAACAAATTCTTTTTAATTTGGACATATTATAGAATTCTATGCATAAGTTTTATTATAAAAACTATATTTGAAGTTTCATGACTTTAGCATCAATTTCACTGTCCACTGAACATAGAAATTTATAGTTGGCATCTTTGTACTATGGACACATTCTTATGATCTGTGCTGGGTTGTTAATTTATAATCACACTGATATTGTTTGCCTTAAATACCATACGAAATTTTGGCTTTTTCCCTTAGAGAAAATTGCTAATAATGAATTACTAAAATAAATGGCATAAAATTCCAAGTTATACTTTTTTCTCAAACAGTGATTGAATCGGTAGTAATGCATGTAAATTTTGTATGCATGGTATTGTTTAAATATTATGAAAGCACTTATGAGATCCGGGTTTCTGATTAGAATCATCAAGTCATTTGTAACACATGGTTTTCAATGTATTAAGTACCTTCATTGTTTCCATTTCTATGTATATATGTATATCATGTACTTGATCAATCAACTAAAGACTTATAAATATCAAAAACAGTTTGAACCATTTGATTAACTTAAGTCAACAAGAGTAACATTCATAGTCCGTGGAGGAAAATGTATAAAACTGTTGCAAATTGATCATTAGATCAAAGGAACCCAGAACAAGATGTTTCCTATGATCAGTGAACCATAACAGAAAGCAATAAAGGTTTTACTCTGTTTAAGGATTTAATTTTATTTGTAGCCTAAGCAGATTATGGAAATCAAAGACTTCCTGCTAACAGCCAGGAGAAAGGATGCTAAATGTAAGTTAATCTGGGTTGTTATAGAAGTGGAAGATTAAACATTAGCAAAGCTAGTTTCTATTCTGTACACAGGTGGTTTTGGCACTTACCGGTAAATCATTTTGGGGCCCTTAATAGCTTGCTGGTCACTGTAAGCCAATGCTTTGTGTTTAAGGCTTTACTTGCCTATAACATTTAGATTTTCACACATTGTGACGTGGATGTAGAGTTGTCTCATTGGCCCTCATACCACATCTTATTTATATAAACAAATTCATTGGATCATTCATATGCCAGAGGGTTGCTTATTTTTAATCAGATATTGATTTGGGTATGGACAGTAGCACATGAGTTAAATATCAGTGTGGCAATGGGGTCCGCTATTGCTTGCAATGGCAAATCTAGTTATTCTTTTTATAACATTGTCAAATGGCTGTCGTTGTCATCATCCGAAGAAATTTAGTTTCCGGACAATAATATGGTATAAGTAATTAGAAACTCAAGGATTTTGACCACAAATGGAAGGTTTGGATTGGTTTTGGAGGTTATGGTCCCAACAGTTTAGGAATAAGGGCCCCAAATAAGCAAGTTTTTAGTTTCCTGACAATAAGTTGAATAACTTGTGGAATGGTGTACGGATCTCTCTGAAATTATACCACAAAGGTTGGATAGAATTGGCTTTTGGGATTATGGCTCAAACCAAGGGTGTCCTGGTTAATGGACAATTACAAAACACTATTTAAAAGCAGTGTAATGGAGGTAATTCAAACAAAACATTGTTCAGTGCTTCACACAAAATGTACTTCGGTCAACGCTTTTACACCCCATGGCCAATGAAGTAACATAAAAAGCATTAAATTTTAAATAAAACAGTGACAGGATGTAAAAGGGGGAGGTAAAAAAAAATGGTGGGGGAGGGGTGTCAATTCGCAACAGCGTAGTGTATTGCAAAAAAGCAAAAAAATGAATATAATTTCAAATCACATAACTAGTTCAAGTTCTTTGACTGCAGTTATTCTGTGTCAACAACCTATTATGTGTCAAATATTTAATCACAATCCAAATTCAGACCTGTATCGAGTGCGAATATTGTGTATATTTTTGCCCAAACTGTTCAGGGTTGGAACTCCTCTGTCATATCCAGCTGTGCTCGGCAAAGCAATTTTTTTTTATACGACCGCAAAAATTGAAAATTTTTTGGTCGTATACAGGGCTCACACTACTTCAGAATTATAGGGAGAAGTGACTTCTCTTTTTGAAACTGATAGGGAGAAGTGGTGAGATTTGAAAGAGAAGTGCTCATTCGCGCGATGCGCTACAATGTTTGAATTTTACAATAGTATAAAGGGCAATATGTAAATAATGTTCTTTTTATATTGTTCAATTCATATCTGAGTAAAAAAATTACAATTAAAGTAACATTTGAAATTAAAAGTTGTTTCAGTTTTACTAAGGTTCTTGTGAGAAACTACCAACTAAATATCTAGCACTAAAAAAAAAAAAAAAATATTTTAAAAAATGTAAAGAAATTATAATATATCAATTACAATTTAATTCAAAATTATCTTGTGTATGAAATTCAGTGTTTCTCATAAAAAAATATAAAAGTTATTAAGCTGGGCCATAATATATTGATATTAGTATAATAGTCTCAGAGTTAAGCAACTTTAATCAATAGTTTGAAACAATCCATAAAAAATATATGGAATTATATACACCAATTAATTAGATGTAACCAAAAGTCTCTTAATGCATGTGGAATGCGTAATTTTTCCCTTTGGGATCAATATTCTTTTGTCAGCTGTTCCATCTGTGCGTCCGTAGTAATTATTGTAAAAGTACGGATTTCGGTCATAGCTGGTCCGGTTCAAATCCGTAGTTTAGAAATCGGTCAATGGCGGACGAATGCAAGAAAATTTACAAAAATAAACGATGTTTGACAAGTTATTTGGAAAGGAACATGACGTTTTTAATGCAATAAATGGATTAAACATTTACTGGAGGCAACTTTTATCACGTTTAAATGAAGTAACAAACTTATTTTGCCCCCGAAATTTAGGTTGATGTACGTTTTCGAGTAACAAGCACCGGAACTTGCAGAAATGCACGAAGTGATAAAAAGTTGTATTTTTATCAAATAACCTGCTACACACTGCGAAGACAATGCTTCAACCTCTTTTCTATGTTTATGTCTGAATTTCTTTAATTATCAATAAAAAATTGATGTTTCATCAACTTGGTAAAAATTGAAAATGTCCGATGACGGAAGCGACTGAAAGCGAGTATCGTCATGGACAGGGCGACTTGTTTTCGCTTTTGGGGGTCGGGGAAAGCGAAGTGACGGTCGGGAAGGCGACTTCTTCGCCCAAGTCGCCTGGTAGCGTGAGCCCTGCGTATATTGCTATCACGTTGGCGTCGTCGTCGTCCGAAGACATTTGGTTTTCGTACTATAACTTTAGTTAAAGTAAATAGAAATCAATGAAATTTGAACACGAGGTTTATGACCATAAAAGGAAGGTTGGGATTGATTTTGGGAGTTTTGGTCCCAACAGTTTAGGAATTAGGGACCAAAAAGGGCCCAAATAAGCATTTTTCTTGGTTTTTGCACAATAACTTTAGTATAAGTAAACAGAAATCTATGAAATTTTAACATAAGGTTTATGACCATAAAAGGAAGGTTGGGATTGATTTTGGGAGTTTTGGTCCCAACAGTTTAGGAATTAGGGGCCAAAAGGGTCCAAAATTAAACTTTGTTTGATTTCATCAAAAAATGAATTATTGGGGTTCTTTGATATGCCAAATCTAACCGTGTATTTAGATTCTTAATTTTTGGTCCTGTTTTCAAATTGGTCTACATTAAGGTCCAAAGGGTCCAAAATTAAACTTAGTTTGATTTTAACAAAAATTGTATTCATGGGGTTCTTTGATATGCTGATTGTTAACATGTACTTAGATTTTTGATTATGGGCCCAGTTTTCAAGTTGGTCCAAATCGGGGTCCAAAATTAAACTTTGTTTGATTTCAACAAAAATTGAATATATATCTCAATATGCTGAATTTAACCATGTATTTAGATTTTTAATATTTGGGCTCGGTTATCAAATTGGTCCACATTGAGGTCTAAAGGGTCTAAAATTGAACATTATTCGATTTCATCAAAACTTGAATTCTTAGGGATCCATGTATTTAGATTTTGGATATTGGACCATAATAGGTAAATGTCCAATTTAAAATTTTTAAGTTTTTAAGAGCAAGTTCTTAGACCACATTCATTCTGTGTCAGAAACCTATGTTGTATCAACTATTTAATCATAATCCAAATTCAGATCTGTATCAAGCTTAAATGTTGTGTCCATACTTGCCCCAACTGTTCAGGGTTCGACCTATGCGGTCGTATAAAGCTGTGCCCTGCGGAGCATCTTTTTCATCTTCATGCACTAAAAATTGTCAGCATGCCATGATCAACAGTCAAAAATTTCATTCAACTTATATTAGTTAATGACCTTGAATACGACCGCAAAAATTTTAATTTTTCGTCGTATATTGCTATCACGTTGGCGTCGTCGTCCGAATACTTTTAGTTTTCGCACTCTAACTTTAGTAAAAGTGAATAGAAATCTATGAAATTTTAACACAAGGTTTATAACAACAAAAGAAAGGTTGGGATTGATTTTGGGAGTTTGGTCCCAAAATTTTAGGAATTAGGGGCCAAAAAGGGCCCAAATAAGCATTTTCTTGGTTTTCGCACCATAACTTTAGTTTAAGTAAATAGAAATCTATGAAATTTTGACACAAGGTTTATGACCACAAAAGGAAGGTTGGGATTGATTTTGGGAGTTGGGAGTTTTTATTTATTAATTTTTTGTTGAGCCTGCAATGTTTTTCGCAGAAAGCTTGACATATAAAGGGAAAGTGATCTGGAGGCGGTGTCATCAGCTAACTTCTTAAAAGCTTAATATTTTATAAGGTGGAAGACCTGGATGATTCATACTTTGTATATAAATGCCTCTTGTTAGGAAGTTTCCGTCTGTCACATGTCCATTGTCCTTGACCTCATTTTCATTGTTCAGTAGCTAATTGGAAAAAAAATTGTTATTTTTTGTAATGTTAATTTTTCTCTTATTATGAGTAATAGGATAAATATATTTGGTATGTGCATGCCCCATCAGACAGTTTTCACTTGACCTCAACCTCATTTCATGGATCAGTGTACATGTACAAGGTTAAGTTTTGGTGGTCAAGTCCATATCTCAATAATTTTTCTACTTTCAGGATAATAACTTGCGTATAAGTATTTCAATTGCTCTGAAATTGTACCACAATGTCTAATACCACAAGTAAAACGTTTGTATTCACTTTTAGGGTTATGATGCCAACAGTTTAGGGCCAAAAACAAGCATTTTTCTAGTTTTTGGACAATAACTTGTGTGTAAGTGTATGGATCTCTCTGACATTGTACCACAAGGTTCCAAATCACAAAAGGAAGGATTGGAAAGAGTTTGGGGATAATTGCCAATTTCATGCAGGAATTAGGGGCCAAAAACAAGCATTTTTCCAGTTTCCAGACAATTCTGTAACTTGTGTTAAGTGTATGGAACTCTCTGAAATTATACTTCAAGGTTTTATACTACTAAGGAAAGGCTGGGATAGAGTATGGGGTAATTGCTTAAAGGGGGGAAACAAAAACTTTGGGGGGTTCCAATTTTTTTTAAGGAGTTCAAATTTTTGAAAAGTTTCAAGAAAAAATCTTTAATTGCACAGTATTACGCAACAGATTTGTAAGATCTTGACATTTGTTTTGTGTCAAAAACCTATACTATGTCAAAAACTTGATCACAATCCAAATTCAGACCGTATCAAGCTTGAATATTGTGTCCAAATTTGCCCAAACTGTTCCGGGTTCAACCTCTGTGGTCATATCAGGCTGTGCTCAGCGAAGCATTTTATTCATTGTTAAGTTTGTTTCTTAGCAACTATAAGTAATAGGTCAACTATATTTAGTGTATTGAATGATTATAAGGTGTACATGTATTTCTGGCATGGTTCATCTGACCTTGACCTCATTTTGTATGGATCATGTTGAGTTTATGTGATAGTTGTAGTAAAGCTTTATATTTAGGACTTTCAACATAATATCAATGCTAAGTAATTTCAGCATGTGCGCTTTTGTTTGCTTTTGCCAAAAGTTGTAGAAGATGGAAATGAGCCAATCTTAATTTTGAACATGGCCAAAGCTCAGCCATATATCTTCCTGTAATCTACTGTAATAAAATTTTATTCTTGCAATTTCTAAATAAGTATCAATACATGTAGATGCATATTGCAACTCTTTTATACTGTCAGGTTTACATTTTTCAGCTGTTAAAATCAAGAAGAACAAGGAGAATGTAAAATTCAAGGTCAGATGTAGCCGATATTTGTATACACTTGTCATCCAGGATAGAGAAAAGGCAGAAAAATTGAGACAGTCCTTACCTCCAGGTAATAAGGCATTTTACTATATATAGATACAAAATAGGCATAAGTATCCTGTATCCTAGTTCTATTGGACGTGAACAGATACATTTGAATAATTATTTATGTTACAGTTTACTTTGCAGTTCTGTTAAAATATTGTTGATTTTATTGAAAAGTAGCAGAAAACTTGCTGATTTTTTTGGTTTCAGTTCTCTTACTTTAGTTTGCCTCAACCAAATGATATAAAACTTATACACAATGCTAATAGATCAAGTTTTCAATACTGTTAAAATCAGGATAGCTGGCAGGTATGTTTTAAAGTGTATTAACAGCTTTGTGAAATTAGGAAGTATTTAATTCAACAGATATTTCAAGCTGCATTTCTCCATATTTTACAAATAATATAATAAAAATTATTTGATTTTCTATTTCTATTGTAGGTTTGGCTGTAAAAGATTTAAAGTGATTCAATAAAGGCTATGAAAAAAAGATGTCTTGTGCATATTATTTCATAATTTTCTAGAAAATGAACTCTATAATAATTTAGATAATTGCATCCAAACGGCAAATTCTGGTTTTGGGACAAATGCAATGTCTTTCCCAAATTTGGTATGATAATGGTATAAGTATGAAGAAGACTTCTATTGATCTTTAGGTCACTTTGTCAAAGTTAAGATCACAGCAGCTATTAAAATTTGTCAAATTTTGGTTTCAGATGCCATATCTTCGCTAAACTTGAGTTTGAAAAATATTGGGTTAGTAGGTACAAGTTCAAGGTCACAGTGCCAATAAGAAGATTGAAATTTAACACGACTGCAAAAAAATTAAGGTTGTATATGGCTATCACATTGTGGTCTGAACACTGGTTTCTGGACAATAACTTAAGTTTTAAGTGTATGGATTTCAATGAAATTTAGGCTAAAGGGCCAATACCACAAAAGGAAGGTTCAGATTGTTTTTAGGGGTAATGGTTACTTGTATAGGAATACGGAGCCAAACCGTAGCAAGCATTTTTTCTAGTTTCAGGACAATAAATTGCTCAATCCATTCAGAAGTCTATACACAATGCTGATTACTAAAAACACAGACCTAGTTTGAAATGTGGCATCACTTTTGCCGTTCTAGAGTTATGACCCTTTACAAATTGAAAAATTGCTGATTTTTTTTGTTTCTGTTCCCTTTCTTTAGTTCACTGTAGTACTGCAACCAGAGTTCCTTTTTTAAAACTTTAATGGTCCGGAAGAACACACGCCTAAATTATATATGTTGTGAAATTGAGGTCAAAGGTCAGACCTAAAAATATCAACATTTCAACCACAAGGACAAAAAGGAGAAATATTCTGATATTTATTCAATAGAATGCTACAAAAACGATTCAATCATAAGCATATGGTATAAACGATGTTAAAACGACAAATTTGACTACTTATATGAAAAGCTGCCATTAAAAAATGGCGTTGATTTGGAACCTTCTGATTTTTTTCCATTTAAGACCTAGTAAATACCGTCATGATTCGGTCAAACTCGTCAGATATAGTCTTACCTTTGCATAGGAAACAAAAGAAATGTGAGTACAAAGTTTCGATCAATGTTAGTGACCCATATTCCCATATGCATGATGTATCTGCACTGCCAATCCAAAATGTAATGGGGCGAATGTTGCTACAGAAACGATTGATTTTGCAATAGCCATCCATTTACGAATTTTTGTTATCTTTAGGGACAATATACAGTTCAGAAGCGCCTTTGTGTTATTTTTATCAATTAACTAACAATGAACTTTTGAGCCTAGGCTCCGTGTTGAAGACCGGACCGTGACCTATAATAGTTTACTTTTATAAATTGTGACTTGGATGGTGTGTTGTATCATTGGCACTGATACCACATCTTCCGATATCTATTAACAAGCTATGCATTTCCATAGAAATACCAAAACGAGGACATAGCTCATAAGAGCACTGGTGGCAGGGTGAAGTAATTGTTCTTCTTTTAATGTATCCTTAATATTTTCAGACACACCTTGGTGTAATTCTGAAAGTCTTAACATAGACTTCAATTTTCATGCAGCAGATATGGCATCCCCTAAATTGAGTTCAGAGCTAAACTCTTTATTTCATATCCCTTGGCCCAACTGTGTCTGAATTGTAAGGTGTCACAATATCTAGTTACATGTAGTTCTGGAGTTTGGCAGTTTGGTAAGCATCAGAGACAATCTTGGGTAAAATTGATCGGTATATATAGAGGATGTGCTACATGAGAAAGGCTTTTTTTTTTATGGAAGAACAAATCACATCACTAACAATCGTTATTGATGAACTGACAGCAAGTTCAAATTCTAATTTTTCAGTAACTGTTTTATTTAATTGCACAGGTGTTGACTTCAATAAGTACTTGGTTATGCATGGATAAATGATTACTCACATTAATAAGCACAACTTAAAAGACTGTCAACACGTTTAGAGGACTCAGTTTTGCGTAGTTTTCTGGTTTTTTTTTTTTTTGGAAAGTTTGCTATAGCTTGCTATTGCTACTTTCCTTTATAGGCGTCGGCCTCAAACTTCCGGTTGACAGATTATCGCAATATATTCTGCTCCGAGATAGTGTAGTACTAGTGTTTGAGTTCTGATTCTTGGAAGATTCTTTTAAAATTTTGAGTTACTACTGTTTTGACTGAAAAGATTACAGCTTGAATAAAAAAGAAATGAATGTTCACCGACGATTCAGATGAATTTAACTTCATTTTAAAAATGAGTATCACAAACACTACTTCGCGGATCTGCCATGCGAGATTGCGTTTTCATTCATTCATGAATATTTCATGAATGAACATTTTCCCGCTCTACTTTTACCTGTTTACTATATGTACGTACGTAAACGTTGTAAAATCCAGAGTGTATCGAAAGAATCGGGAGTGACTGATTAAAATGCGAGAACAAGTTGACGTTTGACCAAGCCGTCGGATAATTGAAAAGTGATAAGTGATCATATAAACAAAACATAGGTGAAAGAATATAAAATACTCGATAATTAGAATTAAATTATATGTCTAACGTCTGACGCCAAGGACGAGTAAAGGTAAATACCGGATTTGATAAAAAAAAAAAAAAAATGCATTGTTTTTGTCTAAACATCGATCGGAAAATTTTGATGCCAAAAATCATTTGAAAACTTAATTCCGTTATTTAAATAGTAATTGTTTCACATTGCAATGTGGATATAAGGAACTTTACTCGTTCATTATGCTCAAGTAGATCAAACTGACAGCAGAAAAACATTGACCCAACGTCAGTTCTTCTTCAGTCTTCTTTCAATAATTTACATCGTACCACTGGTGTTTTATTGTAAATTCGTATCATATAGCATCCGTATTAAAAGCAACCGAGTCAGCATCTACTTCTTCGAATATTATAGCTCAAGGTATCAAGACAAGTTCTGTAGAAATTACTAATGATGTGTACCCTTTGGCTAAAATGGCTGCATTGTCACCTCAAAATTTAGATAGATTACAGACAAACCTGTGCATCTGGAAAAGTTTTAAGGCATACCATGCCCTATATAAATAGATTTCAATTTCTTTGTCATCCAAACACAGAGGCAATGATTACCGTAATATATCAAATGAATGGCTTAAAACAAAAATTCTCAAATGTTATTTACTCATAGGACAATGCTTAATTTCACAACAGCAACTAAAATGTGTTACAGGTTATAAGCACCTCTATGAATCTAGTGTATATAATTTTTTTTATTCCTGTGGTCATACAGCTGTTGTTATGCTCCCACCGTATTGAGTTTTATCCTTGTTCTGCTGTAAGTATGTACGTCCTTCCCTTACTTGTACGTACATGTACCTCCGTACATCCCAAAATTCGTTTCTGTTCTCTTACTTTAGTTTGCCTGAACCAAATTGTATGAAACTTATACGCAATGCTTATAACCACAATTCACAAGTCAAGTTTGAATTTTAGTTGCGTCACTTTTACCATTCTAGCGTTTTATGCTACTTTACAAATAGGAGTTTCTGGAAATTTTAGTTTCTGAACTTTAGTTTGTCTTAACCAAATGCTATGAATCTTATACACACTGCTCATTACCACAAACACTGATCAAGTTCGGATTTTGGTGGCGATAGTTATACCATTTTAGAGTTATGCCCCTTTACATATGTAAAAAATTGCTGAATATTTTCGTTTCAGTTATCTAACTTTAGTTCGCTCAACCAAATGTTATAAAACTTATACATTGTAATACTTTTAACAATAAAACAAAGATCAAGTTTGAATTTTGGTGGAGAAATTTTTACTGCTCTAGGGTTGTGCCTCGTTACAAATGGAACCAGATGCTACGCTGGGCACATCTTTATACGACCACAGAGGTCGAAACCCTGAACAGTTGGGGCAAGTATGGACACAACATTCAAGCTTGATATAGCTCTGAATTTGGATTGCGATCAAATTTTTGACATAATATATAGGTTTCTGACACAAATTTAAACAAATGTCAAAATCTTACAAATCTATTGCGCAAAACTATGTAATTAGAATGTATACACAATGCCTATTACCCCATAACTCAGATCAAGTACACATTTTGGTAGCGTCACATTTACAGTTCTTGAGTTGTGACCCTTTATAACATTAATGCTAGCGGGGGCATCATTTGTGTCCAATGGAACGTTCCCTATTTTTGATAAAAGCCTTTAATATAAATTCACTTTCATTACAGTTGTATTGATTTAAGTTACTGTAACTGTCTTATTTATATAAAAAAAAAAAAGGATGCGGTATTTTTTGCAAAGAACCAATGCTATCCAAAAGAGTTCAAAGGAGGAAAATGTATTAATAACTATAGGTCACCATATGGTCGTCAATAATGAGAAATATTTGTACCATATACATGTAGAAAGCTATAAAAGGCCCCGATAGGAAACATGTGAAGCAATTCAAACAAAAAAAAACTTACGTGTTAATTAATTTACTAAAAACAAATATGAAGGATCTAAACCAATAGAAAAATACTAATACACAAGCCCTTGATGTTGACATGGCATGGGTACTTAAAAAGAAATTAACAGAGATTTCTGTATATTTCAATATTTTAGATCTACAGTTTTAGGTTGCAATAGAAAATATCAAAACTTTTTATGACAAACATGAAAAAAGTGATTTTTGATAATTACTGAAATGGTTTAGTTTAAAACATCCAAACTGTGATGAAATACATTTTTCAAATAATACACGTCTGTAACCTTTTTTGGAATAATACACAGCTACAGTTGCAAACTTTCCAGAGGTGCTATCCAGCACTTTGATTTTTAAAGGTTTGTCTTTTACACAAACACCCTGTTTTCATATCCAAACTACAAGGAAGAAACTGAGCGCGAGATCGTATAAAGTGTCAGGTTGTGAGGATACATGTCGATCAGTTTGATCACATGTATGGATTTCTGTTGTTTCTAATTTAAAGTTCCCCAAGGGTGACTGGGGAAACGAAATGTGGTCACTTGGTCTTCTCCCGACCGGCAGTAAAACGAAGTGGGGCGTCCGTTTGGCTGAGCGGGATGTATCAAGTTCGCAGTCACGTCCGGTCAGAATGGAGACGTTAAGTCCGATGCCTCGTGTAAAGGGAGTGTCACGTTCTTTGCATGTTAAAACCCTTGCATCAACTCTTTGAGGAGTCCGAAGGTGGCCTGTTGCAATGGAAAATTTCTATCCCAATCTAATATACCATCATTTTCCAGTGATCATCATCCCGAATGGCCTCTTTTATGACAAAACCTACCTATTGTTTTTATTGTTAACTTGTTCTCGTCCTGAACATGCATGAAATATTTGTCACTGGACGTTAAGCAACCAACAATCAATCTAATTTAAAGACGCACCAATTTTGCCTTCTGGTGCAAGTCTCATAAGATCACTGATGATTCGCCCACGGAAAGCAGAATATTAAGAGATGTTGGTTTTAGCATCACCTTGTCACACACCAAATCTCTGCGAATCTTCAATAGTACTTTCAGATATTGATCAAAATTGATAAATGGTTTCATTTGTGTAGTACAATGGCAAATTCAAAAGGGACACATAACTGAAATAATAAGCATATTTCTTACTGAATACCATGCCCTCTCAGCCGAAGTCGTAATCTCATTTCAATAAAAGAAAGTATTTGAAAGCTTGCCTCCCTGTGCAATATGTTATTAAACGGTGACCAGGCCATTGCCTGTCAGTATAAAACTCAAAAATGAACGAAAACAAATTTGATACAGAAATTAACCATGACTGAAAAAAAAACCTTCAAGAAACGGTTTAATTAAATCCGACGAAGGTTTAAAAAAATAATTGATATGTAACAAATTTTAACCCAAGATTGTAAACTGATGCAAATAGAAATTCCTTTTATTTATAAAATACAGAACTCATCATATATAATTTATTCATTTTGCTCTCAATACTCGTTTGACCATAAACAGTTTTTGTCCAGCTACCGTAAAATTTTACGAAGGTTTGACAAAGTTATTGGTATCTTCAAACTTCAAAACCACGTACCACGTAATGAACCTACATGTACATTATAGTTATATTATTGACACCGCCGACGAAATTTAGGACCGAAATGTCTCGCTTTCGCGACATAAATGTCAATTATAGCTCGACAAAAAATGCAAACCACATATCGAATCTTAGCACATAATGAATTGCTTAAAAAAAATTAAGGAAAGTGAGTATATAGAATTCACTGTAGATTTAGATGACAGAAAATGAACAAATATATAATATGATACTAATTTTCGTCATTATACGACCGCAAAATTTGAAAAAATTTTCGTCGTATATTGCTATCACGTTGGCGTCGGCGTCGTCGTCGTCGTCGTCGTCGTCGTCCGAATACTTTTAGTTTTCGCACTCTAACTTTAGTAAAAGTGAATAAAAATCTATGAAATTTTAACACAAGGTTTATGACCACAAAAGGAAGGTTGGGATTGATTTTGGGAGTTTTGGTCCCAACATTTTAGGAATTAGGGGCCAAAAAGGGCCCAAATAAGCATTTTCTTGGTTTTCGCACTATAACTTTAGTTTAAGTTAATAGAAATCTATGAAATTTTGACACAAGGTTTATGACCACAAAAGAAAGGTTGGGATTGATTTTGGGAGTTTTGGTTCCAACAGTTTAGGAATTAGGGGCAAAAAAAGGGCCCAAATAAGCATTATTCTTGGTTTTCGCACAATAACTTTAGTTTAAGTAAATAGAAATAAATGAAATTTAAACACAATGTTCATGACCACAAAAGGAAGGTTGGGATTGATTTTTGGAGTTGAGGTCACAACAGTTTATGAATTAAGGGCCAAAAAGGGGCCCAAATAAGCATTATTTTTGCACCATAACTTTAGTATAAGTAAATAGAAATCTATGAAATTTAAGCACAAGGTTTATGACCATAAAAGGAAGGTTGGGTTTGATTTTGGGAGTTTTGGTCCTAACAGTTTAGGAATAAGGTGCCCAAAGGGTCCAAAATTGAACTTTGTGTGATTTCATCAAAAATTGAATAATTGGGGTTCTTTGATATGCCGAATCTAACTATGTATGTAGATTCTTAATTTTTGGTCCCGTTTTCAAATTGGTCTACATTAAGGTCCAAAGGGTCCAAAATTAAACTTAGTTTGATTTTAACAAAAATTGAATCCTTGGGGTTCTTTGATATGCTGAATTTAAAAATGTACTTAGATTTTTAATTATTGGCCTAGTTTTCAAGTTGGTCCAAATGGGAGTCCAAAATTAAACTTTGTTTGATTTCATCAAAAATTGAATAAATGGGTTCTTTGATATGCCAAATCTAACTGTGTATGTAGATTCTTAATTTTTGGTCCAGTTTTCAAATTGGTCTATATTAAGGTCCAAAGGGTCCAAAATTAAACTAAGTTTGATTTAAAAAAAAATTAAATTCTTGGGCTTATTTGATATGCTTTATCTAAATATGTACTTTGATTTTTGATTATGGGCCCAGTTTTCAAGTTGGTCCAAATCAGGATTCCATATCAAGTATTGTGCAATAGCAAGAAATTTTCAATTGCACAGTATTGCACAATAGCAAGAAATATCTAATTGCACAATATTGTGCAATAGCAATTAATTTTCAATTGGAGTTATCTTTCTTTGTATAGAATAGTAGTTGATAATATATGTTGGAAATTTGCCAGACATGACTATGATGTCATTTTCTATTTTTATTTGCCAATAACTTTATGTAAATAACTTCATTGGAAATTTGCCAATATAAAATGTTGCTGATGAAGCTTTTTTTTCCTTATCTTATCTAAAATGTTTTTAGATAATGTATGTTGGACATTTGCCAGACATGACTATGATGTCATTTTCTATTTTTATTTGCCAATAACTTTATGTAAATAACTTCATTGGTAATTTGCCAATATAAAATGTTGCTGATGAAGTTTTTTTTATTGTTTTATACAATAAACAATGTATATTCACTTTTACTACCAACCAATCTTTACCATTCAGTGATAACAAGCACTTTATTTTACATTTTAATATTTTATGATGTATTTAAAAGAGTAGTTATTGTTGCAAACTCCATTAGAAATTTGAATTGATATCAGTTTTGGAAAAAGGGAAACGGGGATGTGAAAAAAAAGGGGGGGGGGTTAAATTTTTCTCATTTCAGATTTCATAAATAAAAAAAGAAAATTTCTTCAAACATTTTTTTGAGAGGATTAATATTCAACAGCATAGTGAATTGCTCAAAGGCAAAAAAAAAACTTTTAAGTTCATTAGACCACATTCATTCTGTGTCAGAAACCTATGCTGTGTCAACTATTTATTACTTTTAGAATCTAAATTTGAAAAAGAGAACAGCTATTGCAAGGCCTTTTCATTAATTGGCACTTAAATTTAAAAAAAAAGAATTATGAAAATATGTGGTATTTACAGCTATCATTTTCACTAAAATAGATAATAATCATGATAATAGAATGTCATTGAAAAACTTTATTGGTGTCTGTATGTCATACAATGTGTCATTGAAACTTGTTGGGAAGGGCCTTGATGGCAGAGTGGTCTAAAAGGTAATCTCTTCCTATCCATAATGCAGATCCAGGGTCAGGGTTCCAGTGGTTGGAACCCCCCTCTTTTTGGACGATCAATGCATTAATTGAATGGGGACATATGGCTGAAACCCCCTCCTTATCCTGGGTTGAGAACCCCTTTTAAAAATGGCTGGATCCACCCCTGCATCTTTTACAATAATAAGCAGATGTGGTATCATATTAGGATTGTGAGCATTATTTTATACATATAGTTCTATA
>CM075337.1:66045181-66373630 GCA_037788925.1 Mytilus galloprovincialis
TTTGCTGTACAAAATAATCGATGCATTAAACGAACTAGAACAAGAGTTGTTGAAGCATAGCCTTTCTGTTAACTATAAATATATGATGCTTGTCGGAGATTTTAATAGCAGAACTGCTTCCGATATCGATTTTCAAATATTGTGAATAGCTATAGCAAACATGATATAGTTAGTGATTCTGATTTATGCTATGATTACTCAAATACTTTACAAGAGTTAAATATCAGTGTATATAAAGTGCGAATCCAGTTTGTTCATTTTCACTGATATATGCGAGTATGTCTATTGTAGAATAAAGGATGACGGGGAAAATTGTGTTTGTTTATTTTTTGAAAGTACGAAATAATTAATTTAAATGTATATTTTAACACAATTAGATAAGAATATTACTTTCTAATGTAGTAAAATCACAAGATTAAAGTCCAAAAAAGTGTAATTAAAGCATCTAAATCCATAATATTGTTGACTGGATGCTATTCATTTTAACTATAGATGCAATGAATTATCACTGAAAGTGCAATCCTTTCTGATGTGGAATTTTTGGAGGTGCGATGAATTTTCATTATTGTTTTATATGATAAATCGACATGCAACAACTGAAATGTTTGTTTAATTTTCCATTGAAAAAGTGTGAGGGTATCTACACATACACCACAGTTCCATATCAACCCTCCGATTGGTTTACCAGAAGATTGAAAATGGTCATGTGGGGTATGTGAGATACCTCACACTTTTAGCCAGAACCTACAATGTAACATTTTCTTTCCTGTAATATAACTCTAAATTTTTACTAAAACTATAGTGTTGACACTGTTGAGTAGTTGTCTCATTGGCAAATACCCCATATCCTTTCTTTTTCTTAGAAAAAGTACAAAAATGAATTTTAATAACTGTATTATTTTAATAAAATGTGAAACCAGAAGCCAAATATTAAATACTCTAATCCTCGAGAATGGCACACTGGTAATTTCACTACAAAAAAAAAATGCATAAATTCCATTATGCATAATTTCACTACTAAAAAGGATGGAATTCCAATGAATATATTCCTTTGAATAAAATACACCACATAATCCTCAAATACTGAAATAATCACAAATATATTTAACTTCCACTATTAAAATTGAACACACATCCAGTGAACAAACTTCCAACGCCTTCTGCTGCACTTTTTGATGTTTCTTAATTTTCTGTGCGATTTTGAATTTCTGTGTTGTCTTCATGTTTAATTTTCTTGCACATGCTTTCACTCGGTTCAAGGATATTTGAGATATCCTTCAACATCTCACTGGAAGCCCTTTTATATTTTCTAACACTCTTCACTGACCTATGGCCTGTCCTGTTCATTATTTCTTATTCTGGGACTCCTGCCTGGTATAATGTTGTGGCACATGTCCTTTTACCAGATTAGTGAAATACCCATCTATTCCAGCTTCTGCACACATGGTTTTCATGATATTAGACAATTTGTTGACCCCTACTGACTGTTCACCAAACTTAATACTTCCTTTATCTAGCGGTCTCCTATAAAAAGCTGTTCCATTTAAATCACGTACAATATTAAAATATTGTTCATATATCTTAAATAGTACTGGATTTTGTAGATAGTGTTTTAAGTTTTTGGCACTCAAGTTCCGCTGATTGAGTCCACCTGAAAAAATGAAGTATTGACATTGAGTGACAATTAAATCATACACTGAACAAAACTGAGTTATTAATGAAATAGATAAGATAAGATATTTTATTTGTTTAAAATCCAAAATAACAGTGAAATATGAAACAGTTTTATATTGCTTGAATTGGGTAAAACATAATAAGCATACACGCTACGCAAGATATGAATTTATACCGGCCGTCTTTACAGTGAATTTGCATAAATCAATCACCTGTTGAAGCGCGGACCTCAACGAAGACACCCGTATTTTCTGAAAATCGTCACTCATGTGACAAAATTACACAAACGAACGAATTGAAATACACAAGAAAGAAAAATACTTAATATTTAAGAAAAAATAAACTGACCTTTGTACGTTTTGTTGGCTCTGCCCTTGAATAATATAATAGCTTCCCGTCTGATCCTTTCCCAGTTCGAACTGATCCACGGACAGATTCCTATGCTCATCTTCACCTCTGAGCCCAAATGTTAGATCGTCTTTACTGTTGTCCCATTGGGGAATTACATTCAAAAAGTCAATGTCACTTATCTCCATTTTTGCAGCCATTTCAGACGACTGAAACGCGCAAACTGATAATGCAGCGAGAAAGGCACTTTTCATCACGTGATATCAGTTTATAATTGTGACGTCTAATGAACTTTGGCACAAGTCATTTACCAAATTAAGTTATAGTTATTGACCAAGCAAGTCGGTATATAGAATTTAATCTGCACAGCTCAGGTGACCCTTATTAACCCGAACGACGTAGGAGTTCGGGTTAAAGGGTCATCCTGGGCGCGTGCAGATTAAATTCTATATACCGATTTAATTGGCCAATAACTGTTTTAACACATGACGTCATTAATTTACGTGAACGTTTTAGATGTGGACGATTTTCCGCAATCCACGAATCCTAAGAAAGGGGGAAATACGACTTTCATTGGTGAGTTTTAAATTGACAACTTTTTTGGGGTTTAGACTTTTTGTAAAATTGCGATTTAATGGTAGATTTTTTCTTAATGTTTCTGTTTAATCTATTCCCATTTTTTTTATTTAATAAGTGACGATTAAGACTATGACAATTTGAGTACCTTCAAATCGTTGTATGAAAAAAAAATCATAACTGAAAGGGTTATTGAGTTTAGATTAATTGCTTTTGAATATCTTTCCATCAATGATGTGCTTTAATAGAGAAAGATAAACCGAGGAAGATGTTATATTACCTAAATTTTAAATGTTGAATAAACAGAAAATACGTTTCTCTTTCCAATCTTTTCCTCCCCCTCCCCCAAATTTCTTTGTATCTACTGTATTAATTTTTAAGACACGTCCATCTAAATGAAGTCTGATTGATCTCCAGCTAGGAATAGATATTGAAAAAGTCGTTATATTAAATTCCATTGAGTCTAAAACTAATCCAAATCAGATTTCTTTTATTCGGATATTCTTAGATACATTTCTTTTTTGGCGGAAATGACCAAACATTGTTTTAACTCTCTTTCTGACTTTAAAACACCGATTTAAGATTTATGTTGTACGCAAAATATAATAAAATTTTTATGTTCAAGCTAAGATGAAAAGAAAGGAATGAGAAACCTTTCTTTTTTCCTATTTTGAAACTACGATGTTTGTACAAAGTTAAATTTTGTCGCAATTTCAAGGCAGAAGTCGTATTCGGGGGTGGGGACGAACACGTCGTTCACCCTAGGATTGGACAAAGTATCGTGTTTTGCCTTAAAATCGTCAATATTGTGTTAGTCTCGCTACACTCGGTGATATATTTTTTTAATTTGATAGAATAACGCCCCTGTCAAAATCTAGGAACCGCCCCTTACGGTAAAAATAGATTTGAACTGTGCAGTATATCTGAGGTAGTTAATGCACACCTTTGCTGTGCATTATCCAGATTATAGTACAGTAAGAACAAAGAGATTTTGCCCATGTCATGTGTTAAAAATTTGATTGGGTACGTGTAGATACACCATAGGATGAACTAAATTTCACTCAAAAGCAAAGCTTTCTCGTGAAATTTAGCCCCTCCTATGGTGTATCTACACATACCCAACACAACGCCCAGTGTAAAGACCTTCATCGCCGCTATATAAACCGTTTAAATATATTTAATAGACTGAAATCGCAACTAAACCATAGTAATTTAATCCGAGCGAAAAAGGACTATAAAACACTAGAACGTCGCTTGAAACGAGAGTATATGCGCACTGAAGGAAACATGCTAGACATAATGAGACTTACAAACCCTAAATTATTCTACAAGAAATTTAAAAGGAAAGCGTCCTCTAAACATGCTGTACCATTAAAGTTGTTCCATGAACATTTTAAGTCATTGTGCTCATCAGACACAGATGCTGTACTGGACGACAGCCAATTTCATAATACTGATGGTGAATGCGTCTATGAGGAACTTGATAGAGAAATTACAGAAAATGACATTTTGAAAGCTATTCGTAACCTTAAACGTGATAAAAGTCATGGAGTTGATGGAATTCTTAACGAATATTTTATTGAATACAAAGATGTGTTTATGCCTGTATTACTGTACATTTTTAATGGAATTTTACAGTCCGGAATTTTCCCTACAGACTGGGCTAAAGCCATACTTATACCTATATTCAAGAAGGGTAGTGTGCTTGATCCAAACAACTACAGAGGGATTAGTTTGATAGACTGGTCGGAAACGTTTGATATTGTGACAATGAGAAATGGTATTATAATAACCAGGAAATAGAAGTTGTAGATAAGTTTAGTTATCTTGGTATTTTGTTAAATTTTAATGGTAAATATAATGTGTTACAGCAGAAACTCTCAGAACAGGGTAGAAAAGCTGTGTTTGCCTTAAGGAGAAATGTAAAAGATATATATTTGAATTTTGTAACTACTTTCGCTTTTTGATACTTATATAAACAGTGTACTTTGTTATGGTTGTGAAATTTGAGGTGCTCACAAGGCACCAGCTATAGAAAGGATACATCTGGGCTATTGTAAAAATATTATGAAAGTAAAAAGCTCTACTAGTAATGTCATGGTGTACTACGAGCTAGGTAGATTGCCATTATTGCACACCAGAAAATGTCGAATTTTTAAATACTGGTTTAAGCTGTTATGTACTACAAACTGTATTTTGAAAAACTGTTACTGTTTTTTATATGACGATTTACAAAAATGTCCAAATAATAAGACAAATTGGTTGTATTTTATTAAAAATGAGTTGCTCAGTATAGGTTTAGGTGATATTTGGTATAATCAAGGTTTATTTTTAGATAGTAAGCTCTCCAGTAGTTTTTACTTGATAATTAAACAACGCCTGTTTGATTGTCTGAAGCAAGATTTTGACAGCCAAATGAATAATTTAGTTAAATGTACAAGTTATAGATATATGGTTCAAAATTTTTGTTTACAAAATTATTTATGTAAACCAATACCAGTTATTTATAAGACATGTATTACCAAAATAAGACTTAGTAGTCATGATTTAGCTATAGAATGTGGTCGCTATTCTGCAATTCCAAGAAGTAATAGACTATGTAGTTTTTGTAAAAATGACATTGAAGATGAGATGCATTTTATTTTAAAATGTCCTACTTATCAAGGTCTTAGATCTTATTTTATAAAACCATATTATTGGAGAAAACCTTCTATGTATAAATATATACAATTAATGAGTTCTAATAACCTTAGAGAATTATGTAATTTGGGTAAATTTATATTTCGTGCACAAAAATTAAGATCTAACATGATGTAATATGTTTAACACATTACCTTCTGCTATCTATGTATACTTTGTGTAGTTTATATGTTGTATGCCTATAGTTGTTATGACTTTGGTAAATAAAGATATTATATACTTAATCTTGTGAAAATTTTTCATTAATAAATACTTTTTAAACTAAGATTAAAATTGCATGTGTCATTCGGTCATTTCATGTGTCATTCAATCATTTCATGTGTCATTCAATCATTCGTGTTACGTACCTCTAGTACTTATCTATGGATAAGAGCTAACACTACCAAAACAAATTCACTAGAATTAATCGAAAAATTCTAGAAAAAACTACCTCTAAGCTTATACTCTCATTACCAACTTACTATCATCATCCTAAACGGAATACTTCCAATAGCCCAACTTCTTATTAGACTATTGAACAACATCTTTTGCGCAAGGAATCGAGTGGCGCTATGTTCAAAAATCTGAAACTATAGGGCTAAAAATTTGAAAAAAAACGGAAAAAAAGTGGGGTTGGCCTATTTTATGGCTTCTTGAGAAAAACAATGAGGGGAGTCACCGGGTATGACTATTTAGGTCTTGTAGAGGAGAAACAGGCGCATCTTTTGCACAAGGTATCGAGTGGCACTATGTTAAAAAAAATATGAAAAAATGGGGATTTTTTTTCATAGCCTCTATAGAAAAATAATTAGGGGTGTCACGGGGTATAGCGTGGTGATAGATATACAGAGTGATTGTAGATATACAAAGTGTTGTTAGATATACAGAGTGGTGATTAAATTCTTTTAAATTCGACGTCCAATTGTTTGATACTTAAATCGACGCCCAATGACAATGTGCCGTCATGTATTGCCAAAAACGACGTCCGATTTATAGTAGTCTTCTCTTATCGATGTCCACTATTAATGAATAATAGAATAACAAATTGCTGCACTTACACTTATACATGTAAATGCATATTGATAAATGACATGCGAGTATACTTAACTAAGAACCGAACGACAAAGAAAACTAAACGAAATATATATATAGGGCAACACTCAGTCTTCAACAATGGACAAAATAAAGAAGTATAAATGCCAATTGTTAAACTATTATAATTTGGACTCTGTAAAAGTTTGAAACCCATCATAGGTAAAAATACGGCCTTAAATGCGGAGCCTTGGCTCACACCGAACAGCAAGCTGTAAAGGTAAAGGGCTATATAATTGCTTACATCCACTTTATTTGAACTCTGGTCTATAGTTGTCCGATTAGCAATCTCTACGCGTTTCATTGTTTTTAATAAGCTTTTAAATTACATAAAAAATTATATTGCAACCTGTAAACATCGGTAATACATTAAAAGAGAAAAAATAATATATTTTATTTGTCACATATACTATGTTTAGGTTGTAAAAATATTGACCTAGAACTGTCTTTACTATTTTTATTTTTTTTTATCTTTATTCTTCTCGGACAATCCAACTTTCAGTTCTGTTATAAACTTTTTTGTCCCAATTTCCACAGTTTTGTTCAGTTTTTTAAGATATATTTTTGTATAATACGGCATGTCGGCAAAAAATGTCTCGGCGTTTGGATCTTTCCATAGGTCCATTAAAACGGACAACGATTAGAGAAGCTAAAAATTGGACTTCGATTTGAAGAGCCAAAAATTGGACCTCAATTAGAGGGTGATAGAATTGGCCGCCGATTTGCAAAATATACAAATTGGTGATAGAAATAAAGTGTAGATAGATATACAGAGTGGTGGTAGAAATACATTGTGGTTGATGATAGACAAAATTGTGATAGATAAACAGAGTAGAGGTAGATATACAGATTGGTGGTAGATATACAGATTGGTGGTAGATATACAGAGTGGTGATAGATATACAGTGGTGATATATATATAGAGAGAGAAAGGTGATAAATATACAGAGTGGTGATAGATATACAAAGTGGTGGAAGATATACAGAGTGATGATATATATACAGATTGGAGATAGATGTGGAGTGGTGATAGATGTATAGATGAGATTAGATAAACAGAGTGGTGGTAGTTAATGGAGTGGTGGTTGATATACAGAGTGGTGATAGATATACAGAGTGGTGATAAATATACAGAGGGGTGATATATTTACAGAGTGGAAATAGATATACATATTTGTGATATATATACAGAGTGGTGATATATGTACAGATTGTCGATAGATATACAGAATGCAGATAGATGAACAGATTGGTGATAGGTATACAGAGTGGTGATAGATGTACAGATTGGTGATAGATATACAGAGTGGTGATAGATATACAGAATGCTGATATATAAACAGGTTGAAAAAAGATATACAAAGTGGTGAAAAATATACAGAGTGTTGGTAGATATACAGAGTGGTAGTAGATATACATATTGGTGATATATATACAGAGTGGTGATATATGTACAGATTGTCGATAGATATACAGATTGGTGATAGATATACAGAATGGAGATAGATGTACAGATTGGTGATAAATATACAGAGTGGTGATATGTGTCAGATTGGTGATGGATATACAGAGTGGTGATAGAGTGGTGACAGATATAGTGATAATATATATACAGAGTGCTGATAAATATACAGAGTAGAGATAGATATACAAAATCGGGATAGATGTATAGATTGGTGAAAGATATACAGAGTGGTGATATGTGTTCAGATTGGTGATGGATATACAGAGTGTAGATAGAGTGGTGAAAGATATATACTAAGTGATAATATATTTAAAGAGTTGTGATATATATACAGAGTACTGATAGATATACAGAATCGGTATAAATTTACAGATTTGTGAAAGATATACAGAGTGGTGAAAGGTATACAGAGTGGTGATAGATGTTCAAATTAGTGATAGATATACAGGTTGGTGAAAGATATACATAGTGGTGATAGATATACAGAGTGTAGATAGAGTGGTGATAGATATATACTAAGTGATAATATATATAAAGAGTGGTGATATATATACAGAGTAGTGATAGATATACAGATTGGGGAAAGATATACATAGTGGTGATAGATATACAGAGTGGTGATAGACTTACATAGAGGTAATTTATATACAAGAATTTGATATATATACACTTAAGGAAATATATACAGAGTGATAACGGAGTGGTGGTTGATATACAGTGTGGTGATATATATACAGACTGGTGGAAGATATACAGAGTGGTGATAAATATACAGAGGGGTGATATATTTACAGAGTGGTAATAGATATACATATTGGTGATATATATACAGAGTGGTGATATATGTACAGATTTTCGTGAGATATACAGATTGGTGATATATATACAGAATGCAGATAGATGTACAGAATGCAGATAGATGTACAGATTGGTGATAGGTATACAGAGTGGTGATAGATGTACAGATTGGTGCTAGATATACAGAATGGTGATATATAAACAGGTTGAAAAAAAATACAAAGTGTTGGTAGATATACAGAGTGGTAATAGATATACATATTGGTGATATATATACAGAATGGAGATAGATGTACAGATTGGTGATATATATACAGAGTGGTGATATGTGTACAGATTGGTGATGGATATACAGAGTGGTGATATAGTGGTGATAGATATATACTAAGTTATATATATACAGAGTGGTGATAGATATACAGATTGGTGATAGATATACAGAATGGAGATAGATGTACAGATTGGTGATAGATATACAGAGTGGTGATATGTGTACAGATTGGTGATGGATATACAGAGTGATGATAGAGTGGTGATAGATATATACTAAGTGATAATATATATACAGAGTGGTGATAGATATACAGAGTAGTGATAGATATACAGAATCGGGATAGATTTACAGATTGGTGAAAGATATACAGAGTGGTGATAGATGTTCAGATTAGTGATAGATATACATAGTGGTGATATGTGTCAGATTGATGATGGATATACAGAGTGGTGATAGAGTGGTGACTGGTATAGTGATAATATATACACAGAGTGGTGATAGATATACAGAGTAGTGATAGATATACAGAATCGGGATACATGTAGATTGGTGAAAGATATACAGAGTGGTGATATGTGTACAGATTGGTGATGGATATACAGAGTGTAGATAGAGTGGTGATAGATATATACTAAGTGATAATATATACAGAGTGGTGATAGATATACAGAGTAGTGATAGATATACAGAATCAGGATAGATGTACAGATTGGGAAAAGATATACAGAGTGGTGATATGTGTACAGATTGGTGATGGATATACAGAGTGTAGATAGAGTGGTGATAGATATATACTAAGTGATAATATATATACAGAGTGGTGATAGATATACAGAGTAGTGATAGATATACAGAATCGGGATAGATTTACAGATTGGTGAAAGATATACATAGTGGTGAAAGATATACAGAGTGGTGATAGATGTTCAGATTGGTGATAGATATACAGATAGGTGAAAGATATACATAGTGGTGAAAGATATACAGAGTGGTGATAGATATACAGAGTGGTGATAGATATACAGAATTGGGATAGATTTACAGAGAGGTGATAGATATAGAGAGAGGTAATAGATATACAGAGTGGTAGTTAATCTACATATTGATGACATATATAAAAAATTTGTGGTAAAAATACAAAGTGGTTTAAGATAAACAGGGTGGTGATAGATATACAGATTGGTGATAGATATACAGAATTCAGATAGATGTACAGATTGGTGATAGATATACAGAATGGTGATATGTGTACAGATCGGTGATGGATTTACAGAGTGGTGATAGATATATACTAAGTGATAATATATATACAGAGTGGTGATAGATATACAGAGTAGTGATAGATATACAGAATCGGGTTAGATTTACAGATTGGTGAAAGATATATAGAGTGGTGAAAGATATACAGAGTGGTGATAGATGTTCAGATAAGTGATAGATATACAGAGTGGTGATATGTGTCAGATTGGTGATGAATATACAGAGTGGTGATAGAGTGGTGACAGATATAGTGATAATATATATACAGAGTGGTGATAGATATACAGAGTAGTGATAGATATACAGAATCGGGATAGATGTATAGATCGGTGAAAGATATACAGAGTGGTGATATGTGTACAGATTGGTGATGGATATACAGAGTGTAGATAGAGTGGTGATAGATATATACTAAGTGATAATATTTATACAGAGAGTTGATAGATATACAGAGTAGTGATAGATATACAGAATCGGGATAGATTTACAGATTTGTGAAAGATATACAGAGTGGTGAAAGATATACAGAGTGGTGATATATATACAGAGTGGTGATAGACTTACATAGAGGTAATTTATATACAAGTATGTGATATATATACACTTAAGGAAATATATACAGAGTGATTATAGATATACAGATTTGAGATAGATGTGGAGTGGTGATAGATGTATAGACGGCCACCGAAAGCTTTATTTTGTAAAGCCCAGGTGGTCGTGTGGTCTAGCGGGACGGCTGCAGTGCAGGTGATTTGGTGTCACGATATCTCAATAGCATGGTTTCGAATCCCGGCGAGGGAAGAACAACAAATTGCGAAAGCAAATTTACAGAACTAACATTGTTGGGTTGATCTTTAGACGAGTTATATATATATTTGAAATATACTTTTTCACTTTTTTGGTCTTTTGGAAAATGTTGTTTGTGCTGTTTTTAGACTCTTCTACAACGAAATTTGTTTTACATGCACACGTATAAAAATTGCGGTTTTTATCCAACGCAATCATAGGTTTAAACGTAGTTTTCAATTTAGACTCGTTTATATATATATATATATATATATATATATATATGTTACAGGGAATTTGTGAAATCAGTGATTTTGTAAAATCACTGAAATTTCAGGGAATTTGTAAAATCACTGAACTGATTAGTGATTTTATAAAATCCCTGATTTTGACTAGTGATTTTACAAAATCCCTGTAATAATTAAGATCTTTTTTATAGATTCACTGATTAGATTTAGAGAATTTGTAAAATACATTCATTAATTTTTATTAAGAATTTCTGTGGAAAAAAAGACTACAACAATAACACTCAATAAGTTTGAGGTTAATTAAGTATTTATTTTAATGTTAAGTGAGCGGTTTTCATGCACAAAACAACTGACATACTGTAGAACAATGGCTCAGACACAAATGTCTTGAAATCAAGAGCAAACATACACACAAAAGTTACTTCAAATAAATGAGGTAAAATGCAACATATGGAACCAGGGAAAATATGATAAACATTTTGGAATATTTTGTCAACGAGCCACAGAAAGAAGACAAAACAAGCTCTTATCACTACCGTGTTTGAAAGAAAGTTACTGTTTATTATAGTTTTTCTGTTTAATTACTGTAGAAAATAAAACCAATTATATAAATTTTTTAAATCAAATATAAAAACTGATCAGAACATTAGGTTGATTGCTGTCATTAGAGAAGAAAAACACATTTGTAAGGTATAAGAAATTGAGTGGGTTAGGGTATGTGATCCAGTGGCAAATATTACATGCATATCAGATCAAGAGCATCTTATTGCTGCATGAAAAAGTGTTGTATTATTAATTTGCTACCTACAAAATAACATTTATATTCACAAAATAATAATAAAAAAAGACAACAGAAAATATTGGTAATAACACTTTGTTTTGTACTTGCATGTTTATGAAAAGGTTAATCTAACCAAGCAAAAATAAACAAAGTTTACCTACTTTGGTCATTTATCAGACACATGTATTCTATCACAAAGTGGTATAACTTTGAATAAGTTTCTAAAATTTCTCAACTCTTTTAATCCAAATAAAGTAAATATTTTGTTGATAAATGAAAGTATGAAGTTCTTCAATGTGAAGATTTGAAAAAAATTGTTAAAAACGATATTCATCTGATGAAGATGTTTTAAAAATATTATGAAGACATGTACAGCATAGTTAAGAAAATTCACATATCAATAGCTTATAGTGGTAGGGATGTCATCCAAACTTGTCTTGCAAAAATAAGCAAATTCAGAGTGGTCTAAATACCCGTTTAAATGCTTTTTAGTCATTATCATTATTCACAAGTTCTAGCTCATAGTGTTTATTAAACAAATATATTTCTAAATAATTAGTGATCATTCATTTGGTTTATCTTTATATTAAGAAAAACACATTTCTAATAGCATGTTATACTCTATTGTAATCAGGGATTTTACAAAATCCCTAGCTCTATTTTCAGTGATTTTGTAAAATCCCTAACAATTTCAGGGATTTTACAAAACCACTGAAACTGTTAGTGATTTTACACAATCACTGATTAGTCCAGTGATTTTACAAAATCCCTGATTTTACAAATTCCCTGTAACATATATATATATTACAGGTACGTGTTGAATTTCTATTGTTATACTGAGAGCCTGTTGATTGTCTTATTGATAAAGCAGATACGTGCTGAATTTCCTACTGTTATAGTAGGAACATGTTTATAGTCTTATAGTTATAGCAAGTTCTTTTGGAATGTCCAATATCTTCAGCAGGTACTTGTCCTTTTGGTATAGTAGGTACTTGTTGAATATCATTTTTGGTATAGTAGGTACTTGTTGAATATCCTTTTGGTATAGTATGTACTTGTTGAATATCCTTTTGGTATAGTGATACTAGTTGAATGATCTATAGTTGTTGCAGGAGTTTGGTGAATGTCCTCTAAATATAGCAGGTTTTTGTTGAATATTTTATAGCTATAGTAGGTATAGTGGCAAAACCCTGTTATTATAGTAGGAACTTGTTGAATGTCTTATAGTTATAGTAGGAACTTGTTGAATTTCTACAGTTATAGCAGGTGCGTGTTGAATTTCGTATTGCTATAGCAGGTACTTGTTGAATGACTTGTAGTCAAATCAGGAACTTGTTAAATGTCATGGAGATATACAGGTACTTATTGAATGTCCTATAGTTATGGATATTACTCGATGAATATCATATAGTCATAGCAGGTACAAATGTACTTGTTAAAGTCCTGAAGTCATATCAGGTACTTGTTGAATGTCCTAGGGTTAAAGTAGGAAGTTAATGTATATCCTCTACATATAGCAGGTACTTGTCAATGTCACATAGCTATAGCAGGTACTTGTTGAATATCCTATTGGTATAGTTCGTACTTGTTGGATGTCATATAGATATAACAGGTACGTGTTTGAATGTGCTATTGGTACACTAGTAACTTGTTGAATGTCTTATGAATAAAGCAGGTAAGTTTTGAATTTCCTACTATCATAGTAGGAACTTGTTTAATGTCTTATAGTTATAGCAAGTACTAATTGAATGTCATATATCTAAAGCAGGTACTTCTTGAATATCCTAGCTATTGGTATAGTAAGTACTTGTTGGATATTCTATATGTATTACAGGTACGTGTTGAAATCTATTATACTAGGAACTTGTTCAATGTCCTATTGATTTTTCTGTGTGAGCCATGGTTACCAGTAGTAGAGGTACATATGTATGCATGGTATCTAAAATTACCCATAGCACTAGACCAGTAAAAGTTTTAAAGCATTAGGTAGAAGTGTCTGGTTGTCACAACGACCACCTGAACTATTCATGCTATTACCAGCTGTGGGCCATGTAATAGAGGTAGAGATAGAGTTAGACATTGACCTCTAAAATTGACCAAATCATTTATACATTTAAATATTATAATCCAAATTCATGAAAAAAATCCCACGCAGAGATTTTTTCGGAGACTTATTTTTCTACATACCAAACATATGACAACATATCATGTTCTTTTGGTCTCGTAATCACCATAAAGGACCACAATATAGCAGAAAGGACCATAAAGGAGTTCATAAGAGCACAAAGGGTCTTATAATCACTGTTTTGTAAGGAAAACAAAGAATCAACAGAAATCGTAATTTGCTATGAGGAACAAAAAGAGCACATGGTGCAACAAAAAAGGACTGCACAGCTGTATTTGGGGTATATGTTTCGTTGGGCTGTTTGATGAAACAGAAAATATACCTGTTGTAGTCTAGATAACCTTGATCCGTAGTTGTAATAAAGGTGTAAATGTATGGCGTTGAAGAATGTATTTATACTTTGAACCTTGTAATAAAAAATGGTGTCAAAAAAACAATGAACGATGTCTTTGTTCGTCGTTTGTGTAAATATTTATTAAATATATATTATTGTATTTGTATTTGATAAAGTTTACTTGTTTTTAAAGACTGGATATTTTTAACACCGAAACTTTGAAGATGTCATTTTCAAATGGTAAACAGAGTCACAGGACAAAAAGTCACAGGACATAAACTTGTCACAAATTTGATAGGACAAAAATCACAGGACAAAAAGTCACAATTAATTTGTTTCATTTCTAAGCTTTGGATATTTGTTCATAATAGATATAGAAAGATGTGGTGTGAGTGCCAATGAGACAACTCTCCATATATTGTATTGTATCTTAATATTTATATTATGTAAAGAGAGGGAGGATGACTTTTATACGGAAAACAATTAACGCAAAATAAAAGTTAAAGATTTAACGTAATACTAATAAATACGTTATTTAAAAATATGATGGAAGATATAAATGATTTTAATACGAAAACAAAAGTAAATAGTCACAAAACTTTGTTAAATGCGATGTTCGTGCTGCAATTTTAGTACCTAAACTAGTTTTGTCCTTAGGTCCACTCGATTTCATTACATGTATCGAATGAGGATTAGTTAAAAAAGAAGAAATTTTTTCCCATAGTTAAATTTTTATTGCACCGTTTTGGTAAGTCGCAAAAATGTTGCTTTACTGGTAGTATTGTTTAGGCTTCAAAAAAGGCAGCACGAAATAATTTAATGTAATACAATTGAATCTTTAACAAAAATTGAAAAAAAAAGAATTGTTTTATTAATTTGATTCTTATAATAGTTTGATAGTTTAATATTGTATTGGTGTTTTTAGTATTGAGTTTATGCCATATTTGCTGTTTTTATTACGTTTTAGGACATTGTAACCTTTAGGACTATCCTAAGACACCTATTTGTATGTCCTAACTTTAGGACCAAATTTAGGACATATCTTATTTTAGGAGACTTTCGTTAACCTGACTAAGGACTAAGACGTGTCCTAAGACCATCCTAAGACATGTCCTAGTCCTAGGACAGCTTCGTTGACACGACCCCAGATTTAAAAACAGAACGAAGAGGTTTTCTCCTGTTTCTTAGCGAGTAAGCAAACATTTAGTCTTTCCGACAATGTACATGTATTGTTTATATCCTACAATTTAAAACTGACTCTTTAAGGTTTAAGGCATTTAAACTCTGACTTATGTATTCAATTATTTTGAAAAGCAAAATATATGTATTTTTCCATGATGAAAAAATTGTTTTTTCCATAATTGAATCGTGCATTATTTGTGTATTGGATTACTTGATTTTCTTCTTTCTAGTGTAATCTCTATTTTGTTCACTGACACATGACGAAATAATGCAATAGTTAAAATTAAATATTTTACAAACCCGTTGTCATTATAAAAAGATTAAAACCGACTGATTAAATTAAAACATTCGATGTCGAAATTAGCCGTCAGTAATAAACAGTCAGTTAGCGTCAAAGAGAGAGATAACAAATTTGTTTATTAAGTATGTTCAAAGTATATGATGTATATTGTGTATAATCAGCCCTTCTGTAATTCACTGGTTTTTTTTTTTTAATTTATTCAACGAATTTCGCTTGTCCAGGTGTCAATAACGGTGATGTCCACACCATGAGTATATATATAGTTTGATAATTGCATTCCGCCTCTAAAAAAGGACGGTATTTTTTATATAAAATCTGACAAACGATTGTCGTCCAATTATAACACTCGTTACATTGTTCTTTGGTATATTTAGAATCCGTAATAAACCTTAATTATCTGGAAAATGAGATAATGAATTATCTAACGGTATTTTTATATAAATTATCTGCAAAATTAGATAATGAATTATCTGACGGTATTTTTTATATAAATTATCTGCAAAATGAAATAATGAATTATCTGGAATTGAGATATAGAGATTAATACATGGCCTTTTCCATATCAGCCTGGGTATCATCCCAAGACCCCCATATCAGCCCGAGACGGAGTCGAGGTGCTGATATGGGTCGAGGGATGATACCCAGGCTGATATGGAAAAGGCCATGTATTAATCGCTTTATCATATACTTCCGACAATAGTTTTATGTAAGGCAAATAAACTAATGCAATAACTAAAACAGTCGCACATTTTATAAAGAAAATTAAAATTATGAATCAAATATACTATAGTTGTCCAACAACAGCATTATACTCCTTATATATTTATGGTAACATTTCCTATAGAGGCATTTTGAAACATTGAAAATTTGGAAGAGTTTTACGATCATTACTACTCCATTATTGTTGTACTATAAAAATGATTCATAATGGCATTTGCAGTTATTAAACTATCCCCACAAAAGTTCCCGTAAATTTGACGTCGTCATAAAAAACATCTGACGTCACAATGGAAAAGTAAACAACCGATACCGGAAACACCGGAAGTAACTTGCACGAGAGGCACTGATATGGGTTTTTTGCAGAGAGGCACTTGATATGGGTTATCAGCCCGGGTGGGAAGATATGGCTTGTGCACTTCCGCCCATTACACATATGCAAAAGCTATCATATTAATGCTGAGTATATGATAAAATGAATTATCTGGAATTGAGATAATGAATTATCTGACGGTATCTGGCAAACGGTTGTCGTCCAATTATAACACTCGTTACATTGTTCTTTGGTATATTTAAACCTAAATTATCTGGAAAATGAGATAATGATTTATCTGAAATTCAGATAATTAATTATCTGGAGATAAAGTAGGATTATCTGAAAATCGTTCAGATAAACCTAGATTTTCTTAATATTTTAAAATAAACCGGGATTTTCTCCAGATAATGAATTTTATGTATTTTCTGAGATAAACTAGGATTTTTTCAAATTTGAATTAAGCTGAGATAATCTTAGTTTATCTGAGATAAACCGGGATTATCTCAGATAAACCTAGTTTATCTGAGATAATCTAAGATTAATTAATAAAAGTGGTTCAGGCGTGCCATAATATGTATATTCATATCTTGCGTAGCGTGTATGCTTATTATGTTTTACTCAATTCAAGCAATATAAAACTGTTTCATATTTCACTGTTATTTTGGATTTTAAACAAATAAAATATCTTATCTTATCTATTTCATTAATAACTCAGTTTTGTTCAGTGTATGATTTAATTGTCCGCCACTCAATGTCAATACTTCATTTTTTCAGGTGGACTCAATCAGCGGAACTTGAGTGCCAAAAACTTAAAACACTATCTACAAAATCCAGTACTATTTAAGATATATGAACAATATTTTAATATTGTACGTGATTTAAATGGAACAGCTTTTTATAGGAGACCGCTAGATAAAGGAAGTATTAAGTTTGGTGAACAGTCAGTAGGGGTCAACAAATTGTCTAATATCATGAAAACCATGTGTGCAGAAGCTGGAATAGATGGGTATTTCACTAATCTGGTAAAAGGACATGTGCCACAACATTATACCAGGCAGGAGTCCCAGAACAAGAAATAATGAACAGGACAGGCCATAGGTCAGTGAAGAGTGTTAGAAAATATAAAAGGGCTTCCAGTGAGATGTTGAAGGATATCTCAAATATCCTTGAACCGAGTGAAAGCATGTGCAAGAAAATTAAACATGAAGACAACACAGAAATTCAAAATCGCACAGAAATTTAAGAAACATCAAAAAGTGCAGCAGAAGGCGTTGGAAGTTTGTTCACTGGATGTGTGTTCAATTTTAATAGTGGAAGTTAAATATATTTGTGATTATTTCAGTATTTGAGGATTATGTGGTGTATTTTATTCAAAGGAATATATTCATTGGAATTCCATCCTTTTTAGTAGTGAAATTATGCATAATGGAATTTATGCATTTTTTTTTGTAGTGAAATTACCAGTGTGCCATTCTCGAGGAAATAGAGTATTTAATATTTGGCTTCTAGTTTCACATTTTATTAAAATAATACAGTTATTAAAATTCATTTTTGTACTTTTTCTAAGAAAAAGAAAGGATATGGGGTATTTGCCAATGAGACAACTACTCAACAGTGTCAACACTATAGTTTTAGTAAAAATTTAGAGTTGAAAAATATTACAGGAAAGAAAATGTTACATTGTAGGTTCTGGCTAAAAGTGTGAGGTATCTCACATACCCCACATGACCATTTTCAATCTTCTGATAAACCAATCAGAGGGTTGATATGGAACTGTGGTGTATGTGTAGATACCCTCACACTTTTTCAATGGAAAATTAAACAAACTATGGTACAAACTTTATTAGATTAACTATCTAAGGAACGATCGTTTTCATTGGTCAATTCAAACCTTCGACCTCACACCTGCGAAAATAGAACACACGTACTATAACGTTGAATGGACTGATTAATATTCACGTAGCTGGTCAAGGTCGTTTAAAGCTTCCATCGTCGTATTCGCATACATGATTCCAATCACAATTCTAGCTATTATAAATGTGCATGTGAAATTCATTGGTTTTATGATTTTCTGCAATTGGTAGTAAAGTTTAAACTTTAAAATCTTAACAGTTTTCACATCTAAATGTCTCCTCTAGATCAATGGACGTCATCGATAGTTCAATGTAGGATAAAAAAAAACTCAATTCACATATTTTTTTTCATAACCCCCCCCCCCCTCCAAGTTGCTTATCCTGCCTTTTCTTTTACTCAATGGACTCGACGAATTAACGTTGTACTTGAAAAATGAAACCGTACTTTACTACAAACACTTTTCATATTCTTTTCTGATTCCGTTTACTTGAAGAAAAAAAATAATCCCGAAATTGTAAGTAAATTCATTACATGTAACCACCCATGCCCTCCAAAAACGGAGATGGCCAATCATGGCACAGGGGATGATTAACTGTAGTTTATAAACTCCAACGATATACTTCATGAGGTTTTGCTATTCTCGGTTGAAAAACGAACGTAAATTATATATTGTAAATATTAGACCGTTGGTTTTCCCGTTTGAATGGTTTTACACTAGTAATTTTGGGACCCTTTATAGCTTGTTGTTCAGTATGAGCCAAGGCTCCGTGTTGAAGGCCTTACATTGACCTATAATGGTTTACTTTTATAAATTGCTATTTGGATGGAGAGTTGTCTCATTGGCACTCACACCACATCTTCCTATATCTATGTAAACAGAAACAAACAGTTTTAAAAAAAAGTGTTTATTCATTAAATCATTTAAATGTATTGATAAAAAAAACAGGCAGAAGCTAGCGAACAATAAGCCAGCGAACAATAAGGCGATATATCGAGAAACCAAAAAAATGAATAAGACAGCAACGGCCGTTAAATAAAAAAATATTCAAAAAGGCAGAAAATCAGTCCAAAAATTGCAATTTCAACTCCATCTTGAAATGGTTTTTATACCATTTATTGAATAAACAAGTCTCATCTCTTTTAAGGCTAATATTCAGTACCACAGTACATCTGCAACTTTCAACGGATTATTTGTAGGTGTAGGGTCACCAATACACCCACTTCAATTTAAAACGTATGTAAACGTAAGGAGAAACAGGCGCTTCTTTTGCGCAAGGTATCAAAGGGAGCTATGTTCAAAAATATGAAACTAGAGTGGAAACAAAATGGTAAAAAACAGGGGGGTCGGCCTATTCCAGGGCTTCTAGAGAAAAATAATGAGGGGTGTCAGGGGGTATGACTATACAGGTCTTGTAGAGGAGAAACAGGCGCTTCTTTTGCGCAAGGTATCAAAGGGCGCTATCTTCAAAAATCTGAAACTAGAGCTCAAAATTTGAAACAAAATGGTAAAAAACAGGGGGGTCGGCCTATTCCAGGGCTTCTAGAGAAAAATAATGAGGGGTGTCACGGGGTATGACTATATAGGTCTTGTAGAGGAGAAACAGGCGCTTCTTTTGCGCAAGGTATCAAAGGGCGCTATCTTCAAAAATCTGAAACTAGAGCCCAAAATTTGAAACAAAATGGTAAAAAACAGGGGGGTCGGCCTATTCCAGGGCTTCTAGAGAAAAATAATGAGGGGTGTCACGGGGTATGACTATATATATAGGTCTTGTAGAGGAGAAACAGGCGCTTCTTTTGCGCAAGGTATCAAAGGGCGCTATGTTCAAAATCTGAAACTAGAGCTTAAAATTTGAAACAAAATGGTAAAAAACAGGGGGGTCGGCCTATTCCAGAGCTTCTAGAGAAAAATAAAGAGGGGTGTCACGGGGTATGACTATATAGGTATTGTAGAGGAGAAACAGGCGCTTCGCAAGGTATCAAAGGGCGCTATGTTCAAAAATCTGAAACTAGAGCTCAAAATTTGAAACAAAATGGTAAAAAACAGGGGGTCGGCCTATTCCAGGGCTTCTAGAGAAAAATATTAAAAATAATAAGTTATTTTGTGTATAGACGATAAATTAGAATTGATTAAGCAATAAAATTAGAGGTTAACCGATAAAATAACGGTTTACCGATAAAATTAGCGGTTAATCGACATAATAGGTAGCGGTTAACCGATAAAAATAGCGATTAACCGATAAAAGTACCGGTTAATCGATAAAAATACCTTTTGAACCGAATGGTACACCATAGTAAAGTATGAAGAACAGTTTATCTGTCGACGCATAGTTCCCCCCCAGCCAAGTTCACGATATGGTGGAGGATTTTAAAAGATGATAAACTATTTTACAGACATTTTTACGTTTCATGAAATTTTGAGGAGACGATCAGGTAATTGATTGACAATTTGTTTGTTTAACCGCACTTAGTTGACACTACAGTACTGAATATTTACTGCATGGTTATTGCAAAATTCAATAGAAATCCGTTTGATGTATTAATTGGCGAGGACTGCCTCGCCACTCCTAGTTTTGTATATCAAGTCGATCAGCGAAATATTAAGATCCGTTTGAATTGGTGAGGACTGCCTTGCCACATATTCTTGGGTCATAATTTGATTAACACGTGTGAATATATCCATGTATACATAAAGGAAGGATTACATATAGTATTAGTCAGGATTGTCTCGCCACACGGACCTGTCACTAGTGTGGATCTAGCCGGCGTTAATATTCATGAGGCTAGCCGTCAATAATATTCATGAGATCAAAACCGCGTTCGATGAAATGTTTTGGGTAGTTATTAGATTGTGACAATAAAATAAATTTTGCTGTCAATGTCCACTATGGTTATGCTATTTATAGCAATATAAAGTAATTAAGAAATATTAAGCCAATAGGTGTCTTCTGTAAGGTCCGCGTCATTTAAAATGAAAGTAAATGAAAAGTTTAATTGCATTGCCTCACACAACACAAAACAATTATGATCATTAAAATGTTGTTATTATTGAATCAATGTAAACTTTAGTAATTAAAACAAGATGATTAAATAGAGGGTAATTAAATGGAATTAATTGTCATATGGGCATTCCATAATCTGTTCGTTGTCTACAAATATAGTCCAATTCTAAAACTAAAATATACAATACATATGATAGTATCACACAATTAAAAAGATCAGAAAAACAAGAAACATAGTTAATTGAAGACATATAATAAACAGAAAAATAGAAACTGTCAATTACTATTTCAATGACATAATTCTTCAAAATTACGGAGATAAATAAGAGTCTTTACTCTTTAATTCAGTCCATATTATTGCCTCTAAAATGGCCCATATCACTTATGCCCTAGACCCGTACGAGTTAGTCAGAAAAGGATAAGAGGGGGGGGGGGGGTACCCTGGTATATCACAAATTCTAAAATGAACTATTGCCGGCTGGCCAAACGAAGAGATTCTCCACGTGGGCAATGATACCAGAGGAAGAGGTACTTATTGCCTTTAAAATGGCCCATAGCACTTATACCCTAGACCCGTACGAGTTTGTCAGTAGAGGGTTCAAAGGGGGGATATGGAATCCAAGATACAACGAATTCGAACTGAACTATTGCCGGCTGGCAAAACTAAGAGATTCTCCACACCGACCATTATACCAGAGGTAGAGGTTGGTATTGCCTCTAAAATGGCCCATAGCACTTATGCCCTAGACCCGTACGAGTTAGTCAGAAAAGGATAAGGGGGGGAGGGGTACCCTGGTATATCACAAATTCGAAAATGAACTATTGCCGGCTGGCCAAACGAAGAGATTCTAGTTTGGCCAGCCGGCAATAGTTCAGTTCGAATTCGTTGTATCCGGGATACCATATCCCCCCTTTGAACACTCTTCTGACAAATTCGTACGGGTCTAGGGTATAAGTGCTATGGGCCATTTTAAAGGCAATAAGTACCTCTTCGTCTGGTACCATTGCCCATGTGGAGAATCTCTTCGTTTGGCCAGCCGGCAATAGTTCATTTTCGGATTTGTGATATACCAGGGTACCCACTTATCCTCTCCTGACTAACTCGTACGGGTCTAGGGCATAAGTGCTATGTGCCATTTTAGAGGCAATACCAACTTCTACCTCTGGTATGATAGTCGATGTGGAGAATCTCTTAGTTTGGCCAGCCGGCAATAGTTCAGTAAGAATTCGTTGTAAACCGGATACAATATCCCCCCTTTTAACCCTCTACTGACAAACTCGTACGGGTCTAGGGCATAAGTGCTATGTTCCATTTTAGAGGCAATACCAACTTCTACCTCTGGTATGATGGTCGATGTGGAGAATCTCTTAGTTTGGCCAGCCGGCAATAGTTCAGTAAGAATTCGTTGTAAACCGGATACAATATCCCCCCTTTTAACCCTCTACTGACAAACTCGTACGGGTCTAGGGTACAGGTGCTATGGGCCATTTTAAAGGCAAAAAGTACCTCTTCGTCTGGTACCATTGCCCACGTGGAGAATCTCTTCGTTTGGCCAGCCGGCAATAGTTCATTTTCGGATTTGTGATATACCAGGGTACCCACTTATCCTCTCCTGACTAACTCGTACGGGTCTAGGGCATAAGTGCTATGTGCCATTTTAGAGGCAATACCAACTTATACCTCTGGTATGATGGTCGATGTGGAGAATCTCTTAGTTTGGCCAGCCGGCAATAGTTCAGTAAGAATTCGTTGTAAACCGGATACAATATACCCCCTTTTAACCCTCTACTGACAAACTCGTACGGGTCTAGGGTACAGGTGCTATGGGCCATTTTAAATGCAAAAAGTACCTCTTCGTCTGGTACCATTGCCCACGTGGAGAATCTCTTCGTTTGGCCAGCCGGCAATAGTTCATTTTCGAATTTGTGATATACCAGGGTACCCCCTTATCCTTTTCATACTATCTCGTACGGGTCTAGGGCATAAGTGCTATGGGCCATTTTAGAGGCAATACCAACCTCTACCTCTGGTATGATGGTCGATGTGGAGAATCTCTTAGTTTGGCCAGCCGGCAATAGTTCAGTAAGAATTCGTTGTAAACCGGATACCATATCCCCCCTTTTAACCCTCTACTGACAAACTCGTACGGGTCTAGGGTACAAGTGCTATAGGCCATTTTAAAGGCAATAAGTACCTCTTCGTCTGGTACCATTGCCCACGTGGAGAATCTCTTCGTTTGGCCAGCCGGCAATAGTTCATTTTAGAATTTGTGATATACCAGGGTACCCCTTATCCTCTCCTGACTAACTCGTACGGGTCTAGGGCATAAGTGCTATGGGCCATGTTAGAGGCAATACCAACCTCTACCTCTGGTATGATGGTCAATGTGGAGAATCTCTTAGTTTTGCCAGCCGGCAATAGTTCAGTAAGAATTCGTTGTAAACCGGATACCATATCCCCCCTTTGAACCCTCTACGGACAAACTCGTACGGGTCTAGGGTACAAGTGCTATAGGCCATTTTAAAGGCAATAAGTACCTCTTCGTCTGGTACCATTGCCCGTGTGGAGAATCTCTTCGTTTGGCCAGCCGGCAATAGTTCATTTTAGAATTTGTGATATACCAGGGTACCCCTTATCCTCTCCTGACTAACTCGTACGGGTCTAGGGCATAAGTGCTATGGGCCATGTTAGAGGCAATACCAACCTCTACCTCTGGTATGATGGTCAATGTGGAGAATCTCTTAGTTTGGCCAGCCGGCAATAGTTCAGTAAGAATTCGTTGTAAACCGGATACCATATCCCCCCTTTGAACCCTCTACGGACAAACTCGTACGGGTCTAGGGTACAAGTGCTATAGGCCATTTTAAAGGCAATAAGTACCTCTTCGTCTGGTACCATTGCCCGTGTGGAGAATCTCTTCGTTTGGCCAGCCGGCAATAGTTCATTTTAGAATTTGTGATATACCAGGGTACCCCTTATCCTCTCCTGACTAACTCGTACGGGTCTAGGGCATAAGTGCTATGGGCCATGTTAGAGGCAATACCAACCTCTACCTCTGGTATGATGGTCAATGTGGAGAATCTCTTAGTTTGGCCAGCCGGCAATAGTTCAGTAAGAATTCGTTGTAAACCGGATACCATATCCCCCCTTTGAACCCTCTACTGACAAACTCGTACGGGTCTAGGGTATAAGTGCTATGGGCCATTTTAAAGGCAATAAGTACCTCTTCGTCTGATACCATTGCCCACGTGGAGAATCTCTTCGTTTGGCCAGCCGGCAATAGTTCATTTTCGAATTTGTGATATACCAGGGTACCCCCTTATTCTCTCCTGACTAACTCGTACGGGTCTAGGGCATAAGTGCTATGGGCCATTTTAGAGGCAATAATATGAATTGTTAATAATGACTCAGATTGGTCTCCATAATTTTGAAGAATCATATGTCATTGAAATAGTAATTGACAATTGTTATTTTTCTGTTATTTTTATTTCTGCAATTAACTATGTTTCTATTTTTCTGATATGTTTAAATAGAAAATACTGTCGTAATATTTTATGTTTTAGTTTCATGATTGGACTATATTTGTAGACAACGAACAAATGACCATCAATTCTCTGTCATTCCTAAATTTCTATATTTAATCAATTTTTAAAATTTATTGTAGCTTACATTGATTTAATTATCACAAAATTTTAATAAGAACTGTTATTTACTTTATTTGTTTGTTGTAATGTCCCGTTTAATTTCTATATTTAATTATATTTTTTTAAAACTTGTTATTGCTTTAGTTTACATTATTTCTCTAATCACAGAATGTTAAAAGACCATTTCTTTGTTTTATATATATGGAGGCATTTACATTGTTTTTATTACATTTACAATTACATTTACAATGTTGTTTAAAGACGCAGACCTTGAAGAAGACCCAAAGTTGATTCAATAAACGCGGACCTCGAAGAAGACACCCATTGACATGCCTATTTGAAGTAATATCAAATATAAATAGGAACGTTATTTAATTATAATTATCGTTCATAGTTTCTAACAATACTTCTTCGAACGCAAGTCATCTCATGAATATTATTGACGGCTCATGAATATTATTCACTGGTGGTAAGCGGATGGTCGTAACTAAAAGTTACGACCATCCGTTAAAGGGAGACAACTCTATGGATAAATTTTTCTTTTCCGATTTTCGGGCAATAAAAGCTCTAGTTCAACCAAACCGCTTGTCTCATACCAACTAATCGTTAGTGCGTTGATATTAAGATAAAATTTGATACATAATAACATTCTAGTTTTTGTAAAATTGTCATTAAAAACTTCGAGCATGATGGTCGTAACTAAAATATTATGAATGTTGAAGATGGTCGTAAGTAAAATGTGTGATGGTCGTAACTTATTATAAATATTTCCGAATAAGGCAAGTCAAGAGTTTTAAAAGTGGCTTTTTATTACATAAATAAAATTTATATGGTGTTTCATTGGCGGATCCAGGGGGAGGGTTCCGGGGGTTGGAACCCCCCCTTTTTTTTTTGAACGATTAATGCATTTGAATGGGCAAATATAGTTGGACCCCCTTTTTTATCCTAGGTTGGGAACCCCTCCGTTATAAAATGGATGGATGAGCCCCTGTGTTTTTATTTTTCTACATACAACGTATAATAAAGCAATTTCGTCGTCGGCACAAGAGAAAGTCACACACTATTTCTCGCAGATATAGACTACATGGAAGCTATCAACGACAGGGACCACGACGGGCAGGACACATTAGTAGAAGTAGAAGTACGTATTATTAAACTAAATAACATTCTTATCTGTTTATTTGTTGTGATTGGTAGCACGTACACGGCTTTTGTGTACATTTTATGGTAATGTTTAGTATTATGTACACTTGTGTTGATCCAATGCTAAACATATGGAAATTTTATAGAAAATGTACAGCCTTTACCATTGTACCCTAATATTTTGCGAGTATGTACTTGATATTAAAAAGGAATACGTGCATGCATTTCTAGCAATGATTTCCTAAATACATGTTGAAAAAAAATATATATTGGTTTAAATACATAAAGATACAGACCAAATCAAGTACACCTTCTAAGGTGCGCTCGACTTTATGTATCTGTAGATACAGAACAGTGGGGAAAAAAAGAAATAGAGAACAATGGAAAAATAAATGTTAGAATGTTTTTTTTTTTATTTTGTTAGGTTATAATGTACATGTATGTCAATGTTTGCTTATTTTTTTTAAGGATGAACTATTAAACACCTCGAACGGTAAGAATTATTAATTTGTTAGTTTTAGAGCAATAGTATTATCATATGTTATATATATAAAGAAGATGTTGTATGATAGTCAATGAGACAACTCTGTACAAGAGACCAAAAGAACACAGAAATAAACAACTTTGTCACCATAAGGCCTTCAACATGAGCAAAACCAATACCGCATAGTCAGATATAAAAGGCCCCGAAATGACAATTTAGTTGATTTATATTTGTTATGTTCATTTTTTTTTAATTTGTTGTTGTTTTTGTTATTGTTTATTTTTCAGTATTGTGAAGAGGTTTTAAAACATTAAATACTAACATAATTGTATGTCCAAAAAAGATTGATATGCCATATATATAGCAATCATTAATTTTCTGGAGTGATGGATTTCTTTTAAAATTATAAAAAGTATATACAGTTTTGCTTTCGGCCTTTCATATGAAATTAAATTGATCGAACAGAACAAAGCGGAAATCCTCATGTTTTTGCTCATTTTTCAATACAAAAAAAATTAAAAAAAGACCTTAGTTAGTGTTAAGTTCATCAAGATTGATGTATTGGTTCTAATACATGTGAATTAGTTTAATAGATTATATTTTGTTCTGTCATAATTATGATGACTTGTTAGCCTGGAACATATGAAATATATCAAATTCACAATCAGGATTATCTCTATGTATTGTAGATTTCGAGTTAAGATGCATAAAAAGTAACTGTGCCAAAATTTCAACAACAAAAAGGACAATATATTTGAAACTTTCTAATTAGGTTTGTTCGTTAAGTGTTAAGAGTATTTGCTTGTTTAAATGTTTTTATCACTCTTCATGAAGAAAGTAATTTTCATAGTTACAGTGGATGAAATTGAAGCCCTGGATGGTTCTATTGTGACATTCCGACAACCCGAGGTAACTGCTCAAAGCACGCCAATGTACAAGGATAGATTGAAAGGTAAAATAAAAAAAAACGGTGTTCTGGTTCATAAAGTAGGGTAAAAAGGGACCCATACGTTTAGACTGATGGTTCATAAATTGTATACGCCCTCTTAATATCGCTTTGACATTCTTTAACAAACTTTACAAGTGTGGACACATATCAATGTCATATATTCATATAATAAATAACTGTTAATCACTAGCTTACGTTTAAAAGGAATTGCATAGTGTTTACTCAATTTGTTAAACTTTCACATTCTTAACGTTTATATTGAAACGGGACATTGTTACAACTGATCAATAAAGTGTTATGGCAATTATTTTTATCATGAAATATACTATTTCAGATCTTAACCAATGTGAGACGTGTGGCAAAGTGTACGAATCTAGGCCCGGCTTCCTTTCTCACATAGCTATGAAACACACACAACCTAAATATGTGTGCAAATTATGCAACCAAGGATTTCAATCCAAGACCTTGTTTAAGGCACATAGGCTTCGGCATGTGGAGGTAGATATACTTTATAGCGTTAAATTCATATACAATCAATGCAAATGACTTATTTTTTTAAATCGCAATGCTTCAATTATGGCCCCTTCATAGGTCATCGGAGGGGTTTTAAGTTTTATCCCTGTACGTCAATATGTCCAGTTGAAAGTATTGTGAGCTTCAACTGATGGACTTGAGTATAGCCATCATTGATCCTAACAAAGTTCAGCATTTATAACCATTTGTTATAAAATCACATAACATATATATTTATACATTGTTATACATTTGTATATTCACATTCCTATGTGTGTAATTTCCCCAGAAAATTAATGAAAATCAATACATGTATGAATACCTTTTATTTCAAGAAAAACAGTTTAAGTGTGATGTTTGTGAAAAGGAGTATGTGCACAAAAAAGACCTAAATGCACATATCAAGGCAAAGCACGGCAACGATGCAGGATATAAATGCACAAAGTGCAGTAGAGTTTACCAGTATGCACAGGGCTTGCAGAAACACATAAATGCTATGCACAAAGAAATATCATTTGCATGTGCATTTTGCAATGCAAGATTCATGTATAAAGCTAATCTGACTAGGCATATAAAAAATAAACATTAAAATAGAGGATTTTCACTTATTTTTAACACACACATTGAATAATAATTGTTGAACTTTGTTTGTCGGGTATAAACTCAAGTTTTGTGTATCTGCGTTCTGTTACTTTTATACGGTTTACTATTTTTTAAATATACAACTAAAGTGTTTAAAAGAATATACTATTTCAAATTGAGAAAGGAAAACGGGAATGTGGCAAAGATACAACAACCGGGCCATATAGCAGACAATATTTGTTTATTTGTCTATAATTCCATTAACTCGTCATCCAGTATACCAAACCTCCTGTGGGGTAAGACTTTTTCTTCATTGGTTTTGTGAAAAGAACGTGCCCCCTCTGCACCTTTGCCTGGTAACCCGTATGGTGTTATAGTACCGCTTTTTCTTTTTGGATTTTTGGTCTTTCTCTCCTCCATATCAAACACATGCCTTCTGAAATAAAGTTTTGAAGAAAATCTTAAAAAAGAAATGTGAGTTTATTGATTAAAACCTTTTCATGTATCGGTCACTTTTGTATATATTTTGCATCTAAACACATTAATACTGGTTGCTTTGATCTTTTTTACAGATTGGTGATGAATTTCTATGTATGGGTTTTGAAAAATAAGCCGATAAAAATGATGATCTTGTAGTACTTATGGGCGATTAGTTTAAGAAATACCTAGCTATTATAAGTCTCCTTTCAAATGGATTAATGGCTTGCAAGTTGGTACCGTCTATTTCCATTGGTATGTTTTCCTGCAGTGGTCTCTCTGGGTACACTCTATTACGTCTGGAAGTGCGCATGACAAAATGTCTGAAATAGAATATGAAAAAGAATATACATGAGTGCACATTCATTTTTTTGTCCATATTCTACGTAAATTGGTTTATGGTATCAACGTTCTAGCTATGACCCGGAATTAAATAAGGCAAAATAACATTGTTCTTTTTTCTTCTTCAAAATAAACCTTAAAGACAGCTGACTATCAAATAAACGGACATGTTATGGCGGGTACATTAACATCATCGTGATCATCAAATGATTAGTGAAAAACAAAACACGTCCTGCACATGGACTTTTGTAAATACATATAATACTTTCAAAACTTTAGTTTACATAATTAACTGTTAAAACAATAACAACAGCTCCTTTTACCAAAAAAATATGGGAAACATAAAAGCAGTTGAGCTTAAACATATTAATGTTAAAGGTGCGAGTATTGCTTTGTAGCGGCATTAGCCTGCAACTAGAGTGTATTTTACATGAAAATGATATGGCTCTCTCTAAACACGGGTCAGCCCTTTATTGTCTCCTTCCGACCACGGCCTATCATTGTATTTGAAGACCATAATCACAAATGATGTAAAGGGAGACCGGTTTATTTGTAAGCCCTCACTTAAAAAACTATATAGCAACATACCTGTCCTCATTTAATCTTTGCACATTCAGATATTGAGCGGCACCTAATGCTGTAGGTATGTCGTCGGGTCGAAGCACACCGGTCCCCTTTGGATCATAATCCTTAGTAAAAGAAAGTTTAAGACTAAATCATATAATGTAAGTACTACATGTACTAGCATAACGTTTTTATTCATCCAGATTATTTAGTTTCATATGTTATTAACAAACTAAAGTCAATATCAAAAAATGTATTTAATATTGTAAAATCTATTGAAGCAGAAGAGGAATAATATGTTTACATAAACAACAAAACAATTTGTGTATTTGTAAAGGTTGAGACTTTTTCGGTGTTTTAAGGTCAATATGAAAAAAAGATACAGGTTAATCGTTATAATGAGACTATTAACTATATGTGGTATACCGAATCGGACTATTTACCGGATTTGTAAAAACATAAGCAACACGACGGGTGCCACATGTGGAGCAGGATCTGCTTACCCTTCCGGAGAACCTGAGATCACCCCTAGATTTTGGTGGGGTTCGTGTTTTTAGTTTTCTATGTTGTGTCATGTGTACTATTGTTTTTCTGTTTGTCTTTTTCATTTTTAGCCATGGCTTTGTCAGTTTGTTTTAGATTTATGAGTTTGACTATCCCTTTGGTATCTTTCGTCCCTCTTTTACACTAAATCAAAATAATAACATCTAAAAATTTACATGAGCACACAATTTAAAATTGACAATGGTAAACCGGTAGAAAAGGTCAATTTATGTGTAAATTCGCATTATATAAAATATGTGATTACCTGAAATGCAGAAAAAAAGGTTTCTGAGTCCAAGCTGGTTATTGCCCGTTGATTGTAACTTTCATTACTACCTATCAATGCATAAAGTTGCAGTCGTCGATCAACATTTGTCAAAAATCCTTCGAATTGTGCCATAGGCATCCCTTCGACATGTGAACCTGGTGGTGGAAAATGCCCGACTTTCAGAAACTGCAATAGATAATCTCTCATATCTAACAACCATCTAATTCTTTGATGCAATGGGATACCTCCACAATCAATAGCACTGTACCAATTTCTTATCAGTTCGCACCAGAGCGCTTCATTATGACAACCATTTTTATCCATTTCAAGCTGCACTTTGTGACTGAAAGTTGTTTGAGCAAATGCATTACTTTGGCGGTCTCTGAGTTCTTTTGCAATTTCAACTGAAAGACCTGTTCTGTTTTGTGCTGACTTCTCTGCAACCTTCCACCATGCTTCTGGCTGTATACCCATGTTGATCATGCCGGACGAACAACATTTTGACCGATTGTTAACTAGTAGGTGGTGGGGATCAATTATTGGTTGTACAATTTGAGAACTAATTTCTGATGGTTGTGCGTACCATTGCGGAATGTGATAATGAAAACCAGTGTCAGTACGAATATCCCATGAGCCATTGAACATGTTACTATTATCCCATTCACGAAAAGCATAAAAAAGTGCATCTGTGCGTAGGCAACATTGACTGCGTCTGACGTCCATGCTTTGATGTGATTTTCTGTTAATGTCTTTAATAGGTTGGGAGTTCTGGTCCGTTCTGGTAAAACATATTTATCCCCATACACATGTGATACCATGTTAACAAGTTGAGCTTTTAGTGACGTTCTTGTCAAAACATGACCTGAATTGGTCAGATTTAAAATGGTTTTCAGTTGAAGTACAGTGAAATTCTTCCTTACACTGTCCGCATTGGCAAGCAGCAATCTCAATGACTCGAATGTCATTGATTCCCATTTCGAAGAATCCTTATCGCAATCTAATGCAAGCAAAGCAATTAAAACGGCTACAAAATCTTCTTCAGTTGGTTCATACAACTCAGCTAGTGTGTTGTCAATTGACTCAGTGGTATCAATTTCTCTTAAACTACTAGTACTAGATTTTTCAGCAGTTGATTTGCCTGCCAGTCGTACAAGATTTACAGCATCTACGTCCATTTTGTTGATTAAATCAACAGGCAAATATTGCAATATATCCAATTCGGGATCGTGTTGTTTTGCTGCGAGTGTTTCCATGTCACAAGTTTCTTTCTTACTTTTCTGTAAAACTCTAGCAATGTTATTTGGTGACCCGACATGTTTTATCTTCTTTTTTAATTCAATGCTTCTTCCATTAATGTCAAAATTACTCAGTAATTGATCCCTGCTTTTAATTTGTGGTAGACAGCAATTATTCAGCAGCTTTACCAGTTTGTCGTGTTTTGTCATCTTTACAACATCGGCCCAATACATCCTCATAAATTTACATATTGTGAGTGGTTTTCCAAAATCATTTGCTAATGAAATCTCCAAGAACTGACCATCGAACGCTATCACCCGGACAGACATTTGACGACTATAACATGCATCTACAGCTTTAGTCAACATTTTTCTAACGGATGTCATATATAAACTGAAACCGCCAAGTCCATATTGTATAGGTACCGCATATCCGCCAGTCAGCCTGTGAAGATCAGATGCTACAGTAACCAAGACTTCTTTTGCTGGCTTTCGTAAGATATTGTAGGCATCAGTCAGTGCTGTCGTACACTTTTCTAGAGATGACGCAATGTCGTCTAGGGATGGCATTAAAGGAAATGATTTTAAACCATTTGAGTGACATCCATAAACACCGTCCTTCGTTTGTGCTGGTTCACATGAACAAGGTTTTGCTTGCAAAGATGGAAATTCTCCAACGAAGGTACAACTAGTTGAATACTTGTTTAGTCTTTCTAAAAGCTCTTTACTTATCGGATTCCGTTTTGTAGGACGGACAGCACTAGCACTTCCATAAATTTCGGTACATAACTCCCAAATGTCATTCATTAGAGCTTGGTCCATAGATCCAGTGATAAAAGTTGAACTTTCCGGTGTAAAACTCAGATAACATATCTTATTGCATTTTTTTGCTGCCATTTGACTCAATATCTGTGTGGTATAGTAAACAGGAATTTTGTAATGGACGTCTGTAGTTCTTTTCTTTCCAGGCATAGGACATTTTATTTCAAATGCCATTTCATTTACGTTTGATGCAGTTGTACCAGAGCCATCACCGCTAATAATGGCATACGAATCTCCAATGGGAATCTTTTCGCAACCATCCTCAACGAATATCAGACTGGGAAAGTAGACTGGTATTATTTTCCCTACAAGAGTTCCAATACCGTTTATTTCCTGCTCTGTTCCATAGTCAAACAATGTTTGTAATTCGTCAGGTATTGCCTCTGTAAGGCCTCCATATGTCTTGTCGAAATGTCTCTGTTGCTCTTTTAAAGTGCTTAAACCTAGAGCTTTAAATATAGTACTGCCTGTAATTCGACTTTCTTTGCGGAGATTAAGCCAGCTGTCCGATCGTTGTTTCGTAATGCGTGCATCATCCTGTGAATCGTCCAATTCAATCCCAGTAAGAGTTCGAAGGCATTTATAATTACTTTGCGAATCAAGAGAAATAGTGGTATTTGTGCCGTAAACGTAATTATTTTCAGTTCCATTTATACATGCTATTGTGAAGCCAAGTTTGTCTATGCATTCAAGTAAATCTTTGATGATACTTTGTGAATGTATAATTTTTGTCTGCCAAAAGCTTATAGCATTCGCCAACTTACTTGTTTTCCAATCGCCTTCAACTACTTTTATCAAGTTTTCTAGATGTATTTTCCGCTTAACGATAAGCTCCCGTAGTTCTTTAATACGATTACTAATATTAAGAATTGTTACTATGAATGCTTGTTTTGCATTTGATAAGTTTGTATCTGAAAAGTCGGTCATTTTATTGAAGCCATCTATGACACTAGTTTCTACAACGGTTTTCACTGTTGACACCACTAAGACCTCATCTGATAGATGCGTTTTTCTTTCTGCTAACGTCGGTGGAGGCTCGTCTCCAGCTAGATCCTCGTCTCCCATTTCTCCAAACCCAATAGCAATTTTTTTCCCATCTATTGACAGTTTGATATCCTTTCCTTGCTGTCTAGCAGCGAATGCGTCAAGGGATAAGTTTAATATACCAGGATGTCCAGCATCAGCTGTAAATCTAGCAACTTCTTTTGTTATGATGGGATTTGAAGGCACAGCAAAGTTGATTTCACAGTCTTTAGGGCCAATGGAACTCTTTTCGTCACCTAAACCGTCTCCTTTGTACCCACGAAAAAAGTTTATTCCCTTTCCTTTGAATAGTTTGTACACCGTGCACCAGAATGTTAAAGATTTGTCATCATATCTCATATGCGATATTGTTTTTGTGGTATAAAACCTTCCAATATCTAAAAGTAGATGAAATGCTATATTCCTTATTAGTACTCCATTCTCAATACATTGTAATATAGATATAAAGTCACTAATGCGATCCATATCCTTCATTTTTTTAATCACGCCTGGGATAAGTTTGTATACATGATCATCGTCAGTTTGGTTGGCCTTTTCATCATGATTGTTAATAGTGGCATTTGGACATTTTTTAAATCTAATGCGTTTCTCGTGTATGTTAATGTAACATGTATGTCCGGTCTGCTTATATCTGCCAATATCCAGGAGAGAGATACTGAATTCCAAAGATTGGTAAGATCTATCCCCAGTTGTGTCGTTTAAAATTTTTCGGCGTATCTTAAAATTGTCAGATATGTTGTGCTTTTGTAAACTATGGTTTAGGATGTCAGACGGGTTATCAGACATATAGGCACATACCAAATCGGAGCACATAAATGCCTCTGAAAGTGAAAATATAAAGGTGATGTACATGTGTTCTCTTATTTTAAAGATTATCTTCAACATCTTATTTGAAAAAAAAAGTTATTAGAAGACCAATCTTCATTTCAGAATATCTTAAAATCAACACTCAGACGAAAAAAATACGTGACAGTTTATGATACATATATAATTAATCCACAAGAAACGGCATCATTAGGATGACTAGTTGAAGAAATTATTGTCCCTTACGTTTTTTCACTTAAACCCATATACATTAGAACTGCGTATGTTTTATTTATACTTTTATAACTTAATTTATTCATACTTTAATGAAAGAAACCAATTATTAATATTGTATTAGTAAACCTTATATGAAAGGTGAGATTATGGTTATATGCACAGTACTTTTAAAATTCTTTTTATAAAAGCTGGTTTCAACACTAGAGTTACGATCATTTTTCAAAAGTTACGATCATCTTTTAAAGTTACGATCATCTTTCAAAAGTTACGACCATCTTTCAAAAGTTACGACCATCTTTCAAAAGTTACGACCATCATCCAAAACATTATAGTTGAAGTTACGACCATCACACATGTTAGTTACGACCATCATGCTCGAATTTTTGAATGTCTATTTCACAAAAATTCAAATGATTTTATGTATCAAACTTTATTGCAGTACCAACTCGCTAATGATAAGTGTGTATGAGACGAGCAGCTAAGCTCAAATGAACCTTTTACTGCCCGAAAATCGGATAAGACAAACTTACCTCCATAGTTGTCTCCCATTTTCAGATGGTCGTAACTTTTAGTTACGACCATCCGCTTACCACCAGTGGTACCTGAGACTACTATAACACAGAGATTGGTCACTCTCAATTTCCCTATAAAACCTACACACTCAAAAAAGCTAGCTACGTTATTTTAACGTAGTTTCGTATTTTACCGTTAGCAGACGACATGTAATTGTTCAAATTAAAATTGAATAAAACAAAGCGAATTATTATTTTCAATGCTGTCAATCATTACTATACATTTTATATGAATATTATTATGATTAACCTACTTTAATAATTATTATATTATAATAGTTTTTAATAATAAATATATTTTAATAGTTTTTCATAATAAACATATTTTAATAGTTTTTTTTAAATGAACTTTGCGACGAGAATGGATTGTGTTTAGATAATTCTCATAAATCCGACAACCGAAATTGTTACGGTGAAACAGGTCCCGTTTATTGTATCTAATCAAGGAATCATATAAACAATTCCTTGATCAAATATACAAATGTTTTACCTATTTTACCTACCTGTAAAAACAGGTGCATTTGTGTATTGGCTGGGATATGGTTATGATACACGTATACACATGCTAAATCAGTAAAATGGAATTAAGATATATTAATTTCATCATCGATACTTTTTGATATTTTATTTTAATTTTCATGAATGATTGGTTCCACTAAAAGCTTTTTCAGAAATCAAAATGGAAAAAGGCTTCAGTTTTAATCGTTTTTTTTTCAAATGAAGGTTAATTACGGCCCCGGCGGCAAAAAGTATAAAGGAAGGTATGGATGGGTTTCGACGGTTATTCATTGAATAGATGAAAAAAATCAAGATTATAGAATAGGAATAATTGAAGAATAATCGATTGGAAATTTAGAACCGAAAAAAAAATATGCCCCAAAAAAGATATATTATACCAAATAATCGTTTTTTTTTGTAAGCAATTCTGTTTTGCCGTTTGAATCAGTCTAGTATGCTTTGTAATGAACTTGGGTTTTTATCCTAATCAAATTCTTTTCCAAATACAAAAATAATGAGGATGTCTTTCCTTAATTAAAAGGGTCAATCATTTCAATCAATTTTGATCAGGTTTTTACAAACAACGTAATTAGCGGCAATCATATAAGAGAGAAAATATCGTTTAAAGTAGTTGAGTACAGAACGGCAAAGGGGGTTATAACTTCAATGGGTGCATTAAACAAACAAAAGACCTACAAATTATAAATATATGTTCCCAAAACATCGTCGCAAATTTCACTTCGCAATGTCCTCTAAAAGGGACTAAAAGTGACTTCTTATCTTGGTATGACAGTGATCTCAATCTTGCATGATCTTTTACTTGGTGATTTTACTGCATCAGATATTGAATCTGAAGGACGGCTGCAAAAACTGCAAAAAAAAAAACAAAAAGAAGCCACTACCGCAAATAACTCTGAACGTCAAGCTTTATGCCAGTACTCAGATTATGACAAAACCTATTCTTCAGTATCTGGATTCCGTGGCCATTTAAGAACAAAGCACAGCCACCAACAAAACCTTATTTAACGTTTAGTAATGTCACGTTGCTGATCTTTATGTTTTCTAAAGTCTCCTTTTTTTTTTGAAGTTTTATCTTGACGAATGAGTTTATCAAGAGTGGTACATATGTACACATCATTCTAATTCATACATTAAATTAAGATAGTAAATAAATAAATATAAATATTTATAGTAGAGTTCTGCCCAATAATCAATAGCTGACTGTCAGTGGCAAATATTTCTGGCATTGGGTAACCGAAAATTAGCTACATCGAGTGGGGTAGGTTCTGTGTTAACAGAAGTTTTATAGTTGAAAAGTGCATGATTCTCAAGAAACTAACTTTCCATTTAAATGTGTATATATATATATATATATATATATATATATATATATATATATATATATATATATATATATATATATATATATATATATATATATATATATATATATATATATATATATATATATATATATATATATATATATATATATATGTATTTTTAAGTCTAGAGAATTATTATTTGTTTTCATTTGAAAGGTCAGTACACTGTAAAAACAGGTTTAGATCCTAAATTCAAATCTAAACACCTTTTCTGTGTACGTTTTGAAACACCTTTAGCATCTAAACATGTTTAGATTTTAACAAGTGTTTAGATTTCAACAATTATTTAGATGTCAGATGTTTAGAAATATATGGTGTTTAGACCTTAGAACGGTTACGCTACTAGTACTTTGATTTCACAGGAACTACTTGGGGTACAGCACTACAGGTTGAAAAGTGCACTGTATTGCAGAATATACAATACACGTGTACATATTTGCTTAAGTGTCCTTGCAATGATTTTTACCATCATTTTACTTGTCAATATAGTGCATTGTATATTTTTTTGAATTAAATAAGGCAGTTAGTTTTCTCGTTTGAATTGTTTAACATTGTCTTATTGAGCCTTTTATAGCTGACTGCAGTATTGGCTTTGCTCATTGTTGAATGGCCGTACGGTGACCTATAGTTGTTAATGTCTGTGTCAATTGTGGTCTCTTGTGGACAGTTGTCTCATTGGCAATCATGCCACATCTTCTTTTTTTATAAAGCTGGAAAACTTCAATAATGATAATAATAATATTAACAATAATAGGGTTACACATTCTAATCTTCCTGGAGACCAAAGAAAAGTTTGTAAACAATAGGACTAAGTTTAGAAAAGTCTGTAACCAATAAGACCAAGTTTTGAAAGTCTGTAAACAATCAGACGAAGTTTAACCCACCATTTCTTTTTAAGGAATAAGTCTGTACCAAGTCAGGATTATGACATTTTTCCCCTTCGTTCTGTTTGTTTTTGCAGTCAAGTGTTCGATTTTGTTAGTTTTTATGGACCTTCCACTTTTTTATACAACTTGGAGTTTTTTTTTCTTCTATTTTCTACTCTAGTCTTGAGGATAACATACAATCTATTCAAATTATTTCAATAATTTATTTATAAGCTCACTAAATGCAAACAAAAAATACAGTTATAGATTTTGATGATTTTTATTCTCTACAAAACAGAAATTGTCGGTCCATTGAATGATAAAGGCTCTTGATCATGTTGGTGTGCAGTTCCTTTTGGTCGTCAGGTGAACTTTTGTATCCTGAAATGAAAAAATGAAACATTCATGTACATATTTATGCAACAGTCACTTATTCTTAGAATGAAATTCAAAACAGTGTGGCTGTGGCCATTGATTGACACATTAAATTCATCCATTGACTGGGACAATTTAGGTGAACGTTTGTATGTAACGACCACTGCTCACTATGTACTTTTTAAAGACACTTAAACTATGGGGTCACCAAAGGTTCTCAACACCTTAATAAAGTAATTCGAAAAATTAATCAGAAATAACACGACGTTTTGATTTATATCAATTATATAAATCAAAACATAAAGGTTATTTCTGATTAATTTTTCGAATTATTTTATAGTTAAAGGCGTTAAGAAATCTTTGGTGACCCCATAGTTTAAATGTCTATCGTAGGTACGTCGTGAACAGTGATCGTTACAGACAAACATTGTAGTTAAAAAGACAATACTTTACACCTTGTACAAATGTTCACATCAAAAGACAAATAAATCAAAGGGAACAATATATATAGCAAACTAGCATGCAAGTTTTTTTATATTAAAAAACAGAATCCTTGATTTCTGAGAACTACAGCCTGTTTTTCCCATTATATCCTAATATTATGAATATTAATGTGTTATAGTAGTCTCAGGATGTACATATATGATTATTTAATGAATTAATTATTAGGCCAACTAAAAGTAATTAGTAGATTTTCATCCAAATTTTTGAAAAACATGGGGCGGGTGGGGGGATTTTATTTTTTAAATTTTATTTCATATGAAACCCTTGTCACAAGTTCTTCATACCGCGGGGTATATGCTAGTAGAAAACAAGCTTGTATAATGTATATACATGTTGTATAAGGAATCTGACACTATTTTTTAAACTCTTAAATAAAAATCCCTGATTGGCAACCACTGTTATACATGTAATTGCCGCTTTAGAAACCTATTTATAGTATACATCAAAGGGAAGAGAAATGCTCTCTTCAGTTGGACTAGACCTACACCAAATGTATTTTGCTTTCTAAGCAATGGTTTGTAGTCCACATAAAATCAATAAAATGTATTGGTACAATTGTATGCAACACAAGTATTATGAGTACAAAATAAAATGTAAACTCAGTGTGGAAAGTAATTATGTGATGTAAAACATGAACTTAACCAAAAAGTAGTTTTTTAATGACTAAATTGAGGGTATTGGGACAGTTACAGAGGGTGTTTGCTGTTTGTCAACAAAAACAACAGCCATGGGTAAATATAAGGGAATTAAAATGCGTGTTTGTCGACTTTTTTTTCTCAATATACGGTCATAAATCAAACAAATTCGTGCTTGTGTCAATTTCTTTTATCCAGTCATGTTTTTTGTACCAATTTGTTCTACGATTCTTGCGCTTTGGATATCATTTACAGTCCAAATTTCCTGACACAAAGTCATCGTATAAATAAAGAAAAAACACGGTTTTCGATTCACTTGTGACTACCGCAATTTGCGTTAAATGGCAAGGCGTTTTACTCGTTACTCGAATATTTCATGCCCTTCTCGTTATCAATCTCTATTCTCGGTAGATGTTGTCATAATAGAGCAGCAGAATATGTCGACTCAATTATATCGTTATTAGATTACTCGGAGAAATACAAAAACGAAATTTGAAACAGGAAGTGTTGAATGAAACGAAATCATCGATGGTTCCCGGTAACGGACATGATAAAATCCGGAAATCGTATTTTTGTTAAATAAAAAAAATCGGGGCGGGACGATTTCAGAGGGGTGGGCGGGGATGAAAATCTAGCAATTAATTTTAATTGGCCTTAAGGCAAATAATTATATTTTATAAACGTTTTCAAAAGCAATGCATATATCAATGTATAATTTTAATGGTGAGTCTGCAGTGGTACAAGTTCGCAATGATTGCAGTTGTTCTTGTTGGTAGTTAACGTTGCTATTAGTTGACTGTTAGTAGTACAAATTGACTTAGTACGAGCTTGTTATAGTATGAATGGACTTGCTTCCCTGGAAAGAAAACTGAGTTTGTGTTCTACAGTACACAAGTTATGAGACACAAATCAGACAAATAATTACTACTACAGGGATCAAAGGTGAGGTTTGACTGACCTGCCCACAGTAAATGTAAATGACACCCACTGTCACCCCAAGTCCATGATGTCTAAGTTTGGAATAAAATGACAGGTGATTATAAAACAGTTGGTCAAACATTCTTGGGCTTGAAAGATTTATATGTTTTCTTTAAAATGAGCCATAAATGAAAATGTTTATAGGAACAACAAGAATGTGTCCAAAGTACACGGATGCCCCACTTGCACTATCCTTTTCCATGTTCCATGGACTGTAAAAATTTGGTAATAATCTAATTTGGCATTAAAATTAGAAAGATTATACTATAGGGAACATATGTACTAAGTTTCAAGTTGATTGGACTTCAATTTCATCAAAAACTACCTTGACCAAAAACTTTAACCTGAAACTCCCACTTTCATTTTCTATGTTTGGGGAACCGTGAAATTGGGGTCAAAAGTCTAATTTGGCTTTAAAATTAGAAAGATCATATCATAAGCAACAAGTGTACTAAGTTTCAAGTTGATTGGACTTTTCATCAAAAACTACCTTGACCAAAAACTTTAACCTGAAACTCCCCCTTTCATTTTCTATTGTTCAGTGGACCGTGAAATTGGGGTCAAAAGTCTAATTTGCCTTTAAAACTAGAAAGATCATATCATAAGCAACAAGTGTACTAAGTTTCAAGTTGATTGGACTTCAGCTTCATCAAAAACTACCTTGACCAAAAACTTTAACCTGAAACTCCCCCTTTCATTTTCTATGTTCAGTGGACTGTGAAATTGGGGTCAAAAGTCTAATTTGGCATTAAAGTTAGAAAGATCATATCATAAGCAACAAGTGTACTAAGTTTCAAGTTGATTGGACTTCAGCTTCATCAAAAACTACCTTGACCAAAAACTTTAACCTGAACGGACGCACAACGAACGAACGGACGGACGAACGAACAAATGCACGAACAGAAGCAGACCAGAAAACATAATGCCCCTCTACTATCGTAGGTGGGGCATAAAAATAATTCAAAATATAATAAAGGTAAATTCTTTAAACCTTCTTATTTTTTGCATCAATAAAATTTTAGAATAAACAAAACAAAAATTGTAATAGGGTGCAAGCCCTCATGAAAAAGAATGTCTGAATTTTCGCTGAGTTTTGCTGAATAGGTTCTGGACCCTAGCTGAATGCATGCTGAACCAAATTTTGGGATCTGACAACGTGCTGAAGCACTTTTTCCAAAATCTGAACAAATACTGAAGTGCTGTAACATTTTCTGAAAAGTTCATACTGTGCTGAAAAATTCAGACATCACTGAACTGAAGCTGAAAATAATCTGAACTGTTCAGTTATTGCTGAACTCCTCAGACAAACATCTGAAACTATGCTGAACATTTTTTGATATCTTTGAACAGTGCTGAATTTTTCAGAACAGCCCTGAAAACTTTCTGAACAGATTTTTAAGATCCTGAAATGTTCAGAAACAATACTGAAATCATTCTGAACAGAATAAATACTTGCTTAATTTTTCAGAGAGACATCTGAAAATGTGTTGAACTATTCAGACAGTGTTGAATTGTTCAAAACAGCTAAAACCAGATGCTCCGCAGGGCGCAGCTTTATACGACCGCAGAGGTTGAACCCTGAACGGTTGGGGCAAGTATGGACACAACATTCAAGCTGGATTCAGCTCTAAATTTGGATTGTGATTAAATAGTTGACACAGCATAGGTTTCTGACACAGAATGAATGTGGTCTAATGAACTTAAAAATTTTTTTTTGCCTTTGAGCAATTCACTATGCCGTTGAATATATATCCTCTCAAAAAAATGTTTGAAGAAATTTTCTTTTTATTTATGAAATCTGAAATGAAAAAAATTGACACCCCAATTTTTTTTTCACATCCCCCTTTCCCTTATTTCAAAACTGATCTCAATTCAAATTTCTAATGAAGTTTGCAACAATAACTACTCATTTAAATACATCATAAAATATTAAAATGTAAAAAAAGTGCTTGTTATCACTGAATGGTAAAGATTGTTTTAATCTATCGGTTGGTAGTAAAAGTGAATATACATTGTATATTGTATAAAACAATGATTTAAGTTGATTCAACTACTATTCTGGACAAAGAAAGATAACTCCAATTGAAATCCAATTGGAATTTCTTGCTATTGCACAATATTGTGCAATTAGATATTTCTTGCTATTGTGCAATACTGTGCAATTGAAAATATTTGCTATTGCACAATACTGTGCAATTGAAGATTTCTTGCTATTGCACAATACTGTGCAATTGAAGATTTCTTGCTATTGCTGAATACTGTGCAATTGAAAATTTCTTGCTATTGCACAATACTTAATATAATAATTTTGGATCCTGATTTGGACCAACTTGAAAACTGGGCCCATAATCAAAAATCTAAGTACATGTTTAGATTCAGCATATCAAAGAGGCCCAAGAAATCAATTTTTGTTAAAATCAAACTTAGTTTAATTTTGGACCCTTTGGACTTTAATGTAGACCAATTTTAAAACAGGACCAAAAATTAAGAATCTACATACACAGTTAGATTTGACATATCAAAGAACCTCAATTATTAAATTTTTGATGAAATCAAACAAAGTTTAATTTTGGACCCCGATTTGGACCAACTTGAAAACTGGGCCCATAATAAAAAATCTAAGTACATTTTTAGATTCAGCATATCAAAGAACCCCAAGGATTCAATTTTTGTTAAAATCAAACTAAGTTTAATTTTGGACCCTTTGGACCTTAATGTAGACCAATTTGAAAACGGGACCAAAAATTAAGAATCTACATACACAGTTAGATTCGGCATATCAAAGAACCCCAATTATTCAATTTTTGATGAAAATTTAGATTTCTATTCACTTTTACTAAAGTTAGAGTGCGAAAACTAAAAGTATTCGGACGACGACGACGACGCAGACGACGACGCCAACGTGATAGCAATATACGACGAAAATTTTTTCAAATTTTGCGGTCGTATAAAAATGATAATAGTAAAAGTGTAATAATTTATGTTCTCTTTTTCAAAACAAACTCTTAAACAAACAGGATAAGCCATTTGTTTCCTTTTCATTCATGATAAGCCCTAGTTGTTTTTCATGGGTAGGGCTTCCTTCCAAAAGAGGAAGTGAAAGGTCTACAAAAAAGGGAAAGGTGCCACAAGAAGCCACTAATTAATCTCAACAGTCAGAATGCTGAGAACAGAATGTTGGTCTTTTGTAGTCCTGACAGTTTAAGACGTCTAGCTGAAGCCCATACCCTTTTTATGGATGGTACTTTCTCTGTAGCTCCACATCCTTTTAAACAGCTGTACACCATCCGAGTACCTTTTAAAGATGTTACAGTCACCACAGTGTATGCTTTCTTGCCGAACAAGAATCAAGATACATACAGAGAGTTATTTCAGTCATTGGTCGACAAATGCCAAGCCAGCCACCTACAGTTAAATGTTCAGACTGTGGTAACAGACTTCGAAGATGGCGTTCTACGTGCAGTGTCGGCAGTATTTGGCCGCCATATCAACAACCAGGGATGTTTCTATCATCTTACCCAAGCAACTTGGAGAAAGATACAGAGCCTTGGTTTGGTTCCCCACTACAAGATGAGCGATGACTTCCGCCTGTTCTGTGGTATGATGGACGGCCTTGCCTTTCTGCCTGTAGCTGATTTGCCAAATGGTGTCCACCTGCTAAGAACTTTGTGTCCAGATGACCCACCAGAAGCAGCTGAACTTCTTGATTACTTTGATGCAACCTATGTAAGTGGCAACATGAGACGTAACCCAGCACCAGGTCAAGGTCTTCGTTTAGTAATGCGCCGCACTCCACCCATGTTCCCACCAACTATATGGAATGTCCATGACGCAACAGTAAACGGTGATTCAAGAACCAACAATGTATGTGAAGGTTGGAACAACAAATTCTTCAACTTAGTAGGTTATGCCCACCCATCAATATGGAGAGTAGTAGAATGGTGCCAGAAAGAAGAAGCTACAGTGAGAACCTTGATACAACAAGACGCTGTAGGCACCCCGCCAGTTAAACGGGTCCAACAACGTTATGTCCAACTTCAACTAAGACTTCAAAACTTGTGCAGAGACTTGACATCAGGCAACAAGACCATTGCAGAATTTCTCAGGGGTGTTGGTTGGAACATAAGACTTTACCATTAGTTGTCGTCTTTGCCATATATCAAGTGAACTTTAAGTAAAACTATGTGCATCACTTGTTCATTATCTGTTGTTCATTGATAAAGACATTTATTTGTGCTTGATTATTTATTATGTTGCTGTTATTGACTTATATTATTATGATGTATACATTAAATCTACATTACTACGTCTTCAATTCGTTTTGCTTAATTTCTTTCTTTAACACAATATCAACAGGTCATACATAAAAAAAAGATATGAAACAAAAAGAACTTCAACATGTATCAGTACAGGATCTTGTACAGGTGACCTATATTTGTTAATTTCTGGGTCATTTTGGTCTCTTGTGGACAGTTGGGTACCACATCTTCTTTTTTAATATATCAATACACGAGCTTGTACAGGTTTTCTTTTGCTTTGCGATTTTAAGTGTAATTTCCAAAGCAAAAGAGCATAAGACTTGTAGAAAAATACGTTTAGCTGTCTATAACTAGCATCATTCAAGAAAGATATGAAACAAAACTTATTACAACAAAACATTGTATCAGTTCACGAGCTTGTACCGGTTTTCTTTTGCTTTTGTAGAAACATATGCTAAGCTGTCTAATTTGCTTCTAATGTAAAAACACATGAAACAAAAATAATTACAACAAAACATGTATCAGTAACATTACAAAAAAAATCCTTTGAATGACATTGAAGACCTGTTGGTGAACGTCTGCTGTTGTCTGTTCTATGGTCGGGTTGTTGTCTCTTTGGCACATTCCCTATTTACATTCTAAATTTTATAATAAAACAAAAGGATATGGGGTACAAAAAACACAAAACCATACTTGCACATGAACAGCAGAAAAAAAAACCACACACAGACAAAAGTCATTACCAATATATAAGTGCAGATCATATGACAGTTTTCATACAAAATATAAATTGTGACTTTTTTTCCTGTGACTTTTTTTCCTGTGACTTTTTTCCGTGACTTTTTTTCCGTGACTTTTTTTCCTGTGACTTTTTTTCCTACATTCTAACTTTCTACCCAGTCGTAAAAACGAATCGTCGACAAGTGCGTACATTTTTTTTAATCAATATTTCTGGTATGTTCCAATCTGTCCTTCACTATTGACAATGAGTATATATTACATTTTCCCAAATTCACCCTTGGAAAAAATATTCAAATAGATTTTAATTTCATCAAATCTTATTTTTTGGGTATTATTTATATTTTTAATGAATAATATTCTTTACACCAGAAATGTTATTTATAAACAAGCGTATGAGTTTAGTAATGACAAGTAAGACAGAGTTGTATATTATACATCTGATAGTTCAAAATAGAAAGTTATCCGCCGTGTACACTGATCAATACCTGCAGAAGTGAAACGATGCATGAACTTGCAAGCCCGACAGGAAATCGCTTGAATACCTGGACGTGTCACCTCACACCCCTCACAATACCTTTGGAAGTAATACCTTTAGCCATGCTGGTGATCAGATGAGGGAAGATCAGAATTTATTTGAAAAAAGTTTATTACGTTAAAGAATTATGAACAAATTAGATTTTCGAAAACAATTTTCACGGAACACTTATTTATAAATGATTTCAACTTTGACTTTTTACCTAATTCCAATATCAACAGTTTAAAAACAACAGACCATGGTAATTTAAAAAAATAAGAATATTTTCCGTATCAAGTTAGTTAGTCGGATAAAACAACCGTACGATTGACAAGATATCGACACGCAATTACGACTACATCGGTTACTGTAGTTTTGTTCCTTTGTGGTTTATAGACATATCGTTGTTATTAATCGGAAAAGAAGACAAAATGGCCGAACGCAGAGAATTGATACTCTAAATTTAAAATCGATGGTGATCGCTTATCTAGCGTAATAAAACTTTAATATCTATGAATTTGAGCATTTTTATACAGAATGAACATAATATCAGAAATCTACGTCTAATGATATGTACGAAAACGATATTGTACAGTATGGAAAGGAAATTCCGATAGATAAAAAATATCAAAAATAGGACTTCACGTGACAGTGCTAAAAGTGCAAATTCTGTGGAGTCAATAAATGAGGAAAAACTGATTTGTGTAACGGCGTAAAGGACATGGCAAAAGTTAACAAGAGTGCACACGCTGAAATGTCTCGCCTTCTTCAGGGACAACATCAAAAGATCAATGTAAGATAAAAAACTTAATTCAAATAGTTTGGGGGTGGGGGGGTTGAACTGCTGCAAGATTTGGTTATCCGACATTGATTTTTACATATATCCATATGGGTCAATCAATTTTTCCCAAATTAAGTTAAGAGGGGGGTAGGGGGGTCAGTGAAAAAACTATGTGAATTAAGTTTTTTATCCTTCATTGAACTTTTGATGTCGTCCCTTACTAACCATTGATATTATGTTGATAGTCCTAACTATAAAACTTCACTACAAAAATCACATAAAATTGACATACTCTGGAAGAAAATGAGGTCAAAGGTCATATCAACCAAAAGACTGAACTTACAATACTTCAATTAACTAAATATAGTTGACCTATTGCTTATAGTTCCTAAGAAAACTAAACATTGACTAATGAACCATGAAAATGAGTTCAAAGTCAGATGAACCATGCCAGGCAGACATGTAGAGCTTACAATCCTTCCATACAATAAATATAGTTGACCTATTGCTTATTGTTGAAGAAAAACCAAAACCAAAACACAACCAGATGCTCCGCAGGGCGCAGCTTTATACGACTGCAGAGGTTGAACCCTGAACGGTTGGGGCAAGTATGGACACAACATTCAAGCTGGATTCAGCTCTAAATTTGGATTGTGATTAAATAGTTGACACAGCATAGGTTTCTGACACAGAATGAATGTGGTCTAATGAACTTAAAATTTTCCTTTTGCCTTTGAGCAATTCCCTATGCTGTTGAATATTAATCCTCTCCCCCCCCCCCCCAATTTTTTTTCACATCCCCCTTCCCCTTATTCCAAAACTGATCTCAATTCAAATTTCTAATGGAGTTTGCAACAATAACTACTCATTTAAATACATCATAAAATATTAAAATGTAAAAAAAAGTGCTTGTTATCAATGAATGGTAAAGATTGTTTTAATTTATCAGTTGGTAGTAAAAGTGAATATACATTGTATATTGTATAAAACAATGATTTAAGTTGATTCAACTACTATTCTGGACAAAGAAAGGTAACTACAATTGAAAATTTCTTGCTATTGCGCAATATTTTGCAATTAGATATTTCTTGCTATTGCGCAATACTGTGCCATTGAAAATACTTGCTATTGCACAATACTGTGCAATTGAAGATTTCTTGCTATTGTGCAATACTGTGCAATTGAAAATTTCTTGCTATTGCACAATGCTGTGCAATTGAAGATTTCTTGCTATTGCTGAATACTGTGCAATTGAAAACTTCTTGCTATTGCACAATACTTAATATATAATAATTTTGGATCCTGATTTGGACCAACTTGAAAACTGGGCCCATAATCAAAAATCTAAGTACATGTTTAGATTCAGCATATCAAAGAAGCCCAAGAATTCAATTTTTGTTAAAATCAAACTTAGTTTAATTTTGGACCCTTTGGACTTTAATGTAGACCAATTTGAAAACGGGACCAAAAATTAAGAATCTACATACACAGTCAGATTTGGTATATCAAAGAACCCCAATTATTCAATTTTTGATGAAATCAAACAAAGTTTAATTTTGGACCCCGATTTGGACCAACTTGAAAACTGGGCCCATAATCAAAAATCTAAGTACATTTTTAAATTCAGCATATCAAAGAACCCCAAGGATTCAATTTTTGTTAAAATCAAACTAAGTTTAATTTTGGACCCTTTGGACCTTAATGTAGACCAATTTGAAAACGGGACCAAAAATTAAGAATCTACATACATAGTTAGAATCGGCATATCAAAGAACCCCAATTATTCAATTTTTGATGAAATCACACAAAGTTCAATTTTGGACCCTTTGGGCCCCTTATTCCTAAACTGTAAGGACCAAAACTCCCAAAATCAATACCAACCTTCCTTTTATGGTCATAAACCTTGCGTTTAAATTTCATAGATTTCTATTTACTTATACTAAAGTTATGGTGCAAAAACCAAAAATAATGCTTATTTGGGCCCCTTTTTGGCCCCTAATTCATAAACTGTTGGGACCTAAACTCCAAAAATCAATCCGAACCTTCCTTTTGTGGTCATAAACCTTGGGTTTAAATTTCATTGATTTCTATTTACTTATACTAAAGTTATTGTGCGAAAACCAAGAATAATGCTTATTTGGGCCCTTTTTTGGCCCTTAATTCCTAAACTGTTGGAACCAAAACTCCCAAAATCAATCCCAACCTTCCTTTTGTGGTCATAAACCTTGTGTCAAAATTTCATAGATTTCTATTAACTTAAACTAAAGTTATAGTGCGAAAACCAAGAAAATGCTTATTTGGGCCCTTTTTGGCCCCTAATTTCTAAAATGTTGGGACCAAAACTCCCAAAATCAATCCCAACCTTCCTTTTGTGGTCGTTAACCTTGTGTTAAAATTTCATTGATTTCTATTCACTTTTACTAAAGTTAGAGTGCGAAAACTAAAAGTATTCGGACGACGACGACGATGACGCCAACTTGATAGCAATATACGACCAAAATTTTAAAATTTTTGCGGTCGTATAAAAATCTAAGTACATTTTAAGATTCGGAATATCAAAGAACCCCAATTATTCAATTTTTGATGAAATCAAACAAAGTTTAATTTTGGACCCTTTGGGCCCCTTATTCCTAAACTGTTGGGACCTCAACTCCCAATATCAATCCCAACCTTTCTTTTGTGGTCATGAACCTTGTGTTTAAATTTCATTGATTTCTATTTACTTATACTAAAGTTATTGTGGGAAAACCAAGAAAAATGCTTATTTGGGCCCCTTTTTGGCCCCTTATTCCTAAACTGTTGGAACCAAAACTCCCAAAATCAATCCCAACCTTCCTTTTGTGGTCAAAAACCTTGTGTCAAAATTTCATAGATTTCTATTTACTTAAACTAAAGTTATAGTGCGAAAACCAAGAAAATGCTTATTTGGGCCCTTTTTGGCCCCTAATTCCTAAAATTTTGGGACCAAAACTCCCAAAATCAATCCCAACCTTCCTTTTGTGGTCATGAACCTTATGTTAAAATTTCATTGATTTCTATCGACTTATACTAAAGTTATAGTGCGAAAACCAAATGTCTTCGGACGACGACGCCAACGTGATACCAATATACGACCAAAAAATTTTCAATTTTTGCGGTCGTATAAAAAGGCTTATTTGGGCCTCTTTTTTGGCCCCTAATTCCTAAACTGTTAGGACCATATCCCCAAAAATAAATCCCTACCTTCCTTTTGTGGTTATAAACCTAAGTGTTCAAATTCTATAGATTTCTTTTTACTTATACTAAAGTTATTGTCTGGAAACCAACTGTATTCGGACAACGAGGACAACGACGACATGATACCAATATACGTATAATAAAAAGCACCAATATTTGCTTGACATATTTAATTCAATGAAAAGTAAATTTAAGTTTAACCTCTGACATGTGTCATTGCACGTTAATGGTACAAATCCTCTGTAGCCAAGCCTTACTCATTAACACATTTAATACACGAAAAGTATAATACTAGTATGTTAATTCGAAAAAGGTATATAACTTATCAACAACGTAAGGGACAGTAAGACAAGGATCCTTTATTTGAATACACTCACCATAGATATGTTACAGTGAATTTGTATAATCAGGGATTATGTAGAATCCCTGATTTTTCAGGGAATATGTAGAATCACTAAAATCATTAGTAATTATATATAATCCCTGAAAATGACCAGTGATTTTACATAATCACTGAACATTTGAATAATTATTCTACAAATTCCCTAATATAATTTCAGGGATTATGAATAATTTAAGGATTCTTTGTTTGATAAAAAAAAATAAAAATAAATATAGACAGATCAAATTTATTCGTTCATAGTGTGTTAATTTACCATTTATTTTATTGATATTTAATCGTGTGTTTTTCTATGTTGTGATGTTATACTATTGTTTCAGAAAAAGGTAGAAGGTTTGGTACCATTAAGGGCATCCGATACAGTTTCTCGATTAAATGTCATTTTTATAAATTTGTAATATGTTGTAGGCCTTGGCGAGATATAAAATAAAACACAAAATAAAACATAGGTCACCGTGCTTGTTTTCGAGAAAATTGAGGCTAAAAATTGGGGATTTGTGCAATTTTGTGAAAAAATTAGGCAATGTTAAAATTTTTTTGGAGCAGATATGTTTCGTCGTAAATTATTAAGATCGGGTTCAATCTGAAGCTGTGATAAGTGACAAAAAGGAAAAAAATAAATCACTACATGAATAATTATACAATTATTCAAGCCTTGCTTGTCATTGCTGACCAGATGCTCAAAGTGGTATTTTTTAAACCTAAAAAATAGAAATAAACTGTTTCTGAAAATGTCATTTTTATGATTTTTCTGCATAAATTGCATTTTGTCATTCTTTCTCCAAATCCAAAATAAAAAATATAGGTCACCGTGCTTGATTCCATGATAAACACGATTTATCCTAAAAATTGCGTCCCCCCTTTGTAACCTCAACGTTAGTGCACGACGTCGCTGGCAGACAATTTCGACGTTATCTCTGCAAATGACCGGAGACATTTTTCAGATGTATAAATATTGCTTGTAAGATGTGTAAATTACTGTCTATAAATTGGTAATATTGTTTCCGGAAATAAAATCATGTGAATAACAAATCCCTCTCTCTGTTTGTGGTCTAAGTGAGAAATAAACATCTCAAGAAAAGTTATTACGGACTGTTGATAATTTTTACGGCTTTTAAAATTAAATACTCGGCAATTTAGAACTTGACATACAGGTACATTTACTGTACACACTCGTATATTATTTCATACCGTATGTTGACCTCTAGATTTATTTTGTTTTGTTTGGTGGGCTGGTTTCATTACAAATAATCCTTTAAATCCTTTTATTCACGTTTTAAACACTTCAAGAAATCCGGTTTTGTTGATACGAATTAAAAGTTAACGTTGTTTGGACAGTAAATCAAATTAAACGCGAATTAGAATTTACGTTAGTACGTAAACCATTTTGAATGCGAATTAAACTAATTCGAATTAGATGCATGTAATGCGAATCGAATTCGAAATACGTGTGAACTCAGCATTATCCTGCAAACGGAACTTCTTTTTTTGTACATAAATTGTAGCACATAAATTAGGCCGTTTCTTTTCTCCTTTGAATTGTTTTACATTGTCATTTCGTGATCTTTTATAGCTGACTATAGGATTCGGGATTTGCTCATTGTTGAAGACCGTACGGTGACCTATATTTACTAATTTCTGTGTCATGTTTGTCTCTTATTGAGAGTTGTCTCATTAGCAATTCTACCACATCTGTTTTATGTGGTCAGAAAACAAAAGCAAAATCTTATAAAGGAGAAGTCTTCAATTTGCTAAAGAATGCGTTTGTCCAAACAATGAAACTATAACTTTGATTTTTTTTTTATTTGGCAAATACGATTCGATTAGTTGCGATTAAAATCCTTCACTCATAGCGTTGGTCAATAACTATATATTTTTTTCACCATATAACGCGTACATAAAATATCGCACGTCCATTCCTCTGTCTGTCCTTCCGGTCCTTCTGGTTAATCACATTTTTCAAGTGTATAATTCTTGTTAACTTTCTATAAAACTGATATCGTATAGACACGCTCGAAAATCACTGCATATCAACTATTCTTTAAAAGAGTTATGCCATTCGGAAATATTGATTATATTGGAAATTGCATTGTATTTGCTGTCATTCCGTCATTTCTCTAATATATTTATAAACCAGGTGCTCCGCAGGGCGCAGCTTTATACGACCGCAGAGGTCGAACCCTGAATAGTTGGGGCAAGTATGGACAAAACATTCAAGCGTGATACAGCTCTGAATTTGGATTGTGATCAAATTTTTGACATTACATGGTTTTTTTTACACAAAACAAATGTCAAGATTTTACAAATCAATTAAAGATTTCTTCTTCAAACTTATTTAAATCTAAAATTAAATAGTTGACACAGCATAGGTTTCTGACACAGAATGAATGTGGTCTAATGAACTTAAAAGTTTTTTTTTGCCTTTGAGCAATTCACTATGCTGTTGAATATTAATCCTCTCAAAAAAATGTTTGAAGAAATTTTCTTTTTATTTATGAAATCTGAAATGAGAAAAATTTAAACCCCCCCCCTTTTTTCACATCCCCGTTTCCCTTTTTCCAAAACTGATATCAATTCAAATTTCTAATGGAGTTTGCAACAATAACTACTCTTTTAAATACATCATAAAATATTAAAATGTAAAATAAAGTGCTTGTTATCACTGAATGGTAAAGATTGGTTGGTAGTAAAAGTGAATATACATCGTTTATTGTATAAAACAATAAAAAAACTTCATCAGCAACATTTTATATTGGCAAATTTCCAATGAAGTTATTTACATAAAGTTATTGGCAAATAAAAATAGAAAATGACATCATAGTCATGTCTGGCAAATTTCCAACATACATTATCTAAAAACATTTTAGATAAGATAAGGAAAAAAAGCTTCATCAGCAACATTTTATATTGGCAAATTTCCAATGAAGTTATTTACATAAAGTTATTGGCAAATAAAAATAGAAAATGACATCATAGTCATGTCTGGCAAATTTCCAACATATATTATCAACTACTATTCTATACAAAGAAAGATAACTCCAATTGAAAATTAATTGCTATTGCACAATATTGTGCAATTAGATATTTCTTGCTATTGTGCAATACTGTGCAATTGAAAATTTCTTGCTATTGCACAATACTTGATATGGAATCCTGATTTGGACCAACTTGAAAACTGGGCCCATAATCAAAAATCAAAGTACATATTTAGATAAAGCATATCAAATAAGCCCAAGAATTTAATTTTTGTTAAAATCAAACTTAGTTTAATTTTGGACCCTTTGGACCTTAATGTAGACCAATTTGAAAACTGGACCAAAAATTAAGAATCTACATACACAGTTAGATTTGGCATATCAAAGAACCCATTTATTCAATTTTTGATGAAATCAAACAAAGTTTAATTTTGGACCCCCATTTGGACCAACTTGAAAACTAGGCCAATAATTAAAAATCTAAGTACATTTTTAAATTCAGCATATCAAAGAACCCCAAGGATTCAATTTTTGTTAAAATCAAACTAAGTTTAATTTTGGACCCTTTGGACCTTAATGTAGACCAATTTGAAAACGGGACCAAAAATTAAGAATCTACATACATAGTTAGATTCGGCATATCAAAGAACCCCAATTATTCAATTTTTGATGAAATCACACAAAGTTCAATTTTGGACCCTTTGGGCCCCTTATTCCTAAACTGTTAGGACCAAAACTCCCAAAATCAGACCCAACCTTCCTTTTATGGTCATAAACCTTGTGTTTAAATTTCATAGATTTCTATTTACTTATACTAAAGTTATGGTGCAAAAACCAAAAATAATGCTTATTTGGGCCCCTTTTTGGCCCCTAATTCATAAACTGTTGTGACCTCAACTCCAAAAATCAATCCCAACCTTCCTTTTGTGGTCATAAACCTTGTGTTTAAATTTCATTGATTTCTATTTACTTATACTAAAGTTATTGTGCGAAAACCAAGAATAATGCTTATTTGGGCCCTTTTTTGGCCCCTAATTCCTAAACTGTTGGAACCAAAACCCCCAAAATCAATCCCAACCTTCCTTTTGTGGTCATAAACCTTGTGTTTAAATTTCATTGATTTCTATTCACCTAAACTAAAGTTATAGTGCGAAAACCAAGAAAATGCTTATTTGGGCCCTTTTTGGCCCCTAATTCCTAAAATGTTGGGACCAAAACTCCCAAAATCAATCCCAACCTTCCTTTTGTGGTCATAAACCTTGTGTTAAAATTTCATAGATTTCTATTCACTTTTACTAAAGTTAGAGTGCGAAAACTAAAAGTATTCGGATGACGACGACGACGACGCCGACGACAACAACGACGACGACGCCGACGACGACGCCGACGACGACGCCAACGTGATAGCAATATACGACGAAAAATTTTTCAAATTTTGCGGTCGTATAAAAATATTAAAAAAAACAAAATAAACAGTTGCGCTACGAGCGCATGATACGCCCGTCGTCTTATGATTTTGAATAATATGCTGTACCGGTCCATGTTTACGACGGACAGACATATTTACGGATGTATAAACATATTGTTGGCTATTGCCTTTTGTTAGATAAAATACGTGCAACGTGGAAGAAATAAGAACTTTGTTCTTTTATAAAAGTTGTGTCATTGTTTATATTAGCGGCGTTTACCTACATTGTCCGTATTAGTTTTAAAATATCATTGGTTTCTTGTGATGTACTAAAATGTCAATCATGGATGATGAATGATAATAAAAATGATAATTGACATGCAGCAAAAGGGTCAGTCGTCTTGAGATTGCTCACTATACGATATTTTGTTGAAGATCTCAAAGAAACAGTAATTTGTTTTATTTCTTATAATGTTATTAGACTGTTATCCTGTTAGAATCGAATGCACTAATATTAATGGCGTAGAAGTTAGCATGCGGGAGAAAGAAACAGAAATTGGAGCAGAAATTGGAGCATAAAAATTCCACATTACGTTTCTTATTACGGAACATTACACGCATTACGTCCCGCAAAAAGTGATGTTTTGCGGGAATTCGAACGCTTAACGTCGCGCCAAGAGTTAACTCCCTTGAAACTGTATCGGATGCCCTTAAAACGTTTAATCCTGCTGCAAATGTTTGCACCTGTCGTGTGTTTTTCTATGTTGTGATGTTATACTATTGTTTCAGAAAAAGGTAGAAGGTTTGGTACCATTAAAACGTTTAATCCCGCTGCAAATGTTTGCACCTGTCCTAAGTCAGGAATCTGATGTACAGTAGTTGTCATTTGTTTATGTAATTTATACATGTTTCTCGTTTTTTTTTATATTAGACCGTTGGTTTTCCCGTTTGAATGGTTTAACACGTCTAGTAATTTTGGAGCCCTTTATAGCTTGTTGTTCGGTCTGAGCCAAGGCTCTGTGTTGAAGGTCGTACATTGACCTATAATGGTTTACTTTTATAAATTGTTATTTGGATTGAGAGTTGTCTCATTGGCACTCATACCACATCTTCCTATATCTATCAAATTATCATTTTATTTACTTTCATATTCCTTGCCAGATGAAATAATTTTGCTTTTTAACACCGAGGATGCCATTGGTCTTAAAGATATAACCATACAGGGTTTCGAGATAAAGTTGAAGACTTCAAAATTAATAATATCAAGATTCCCTTTATAGCGATAACTTTACATATATTGTTTGTTTTTAAAAGCCAGCGTCAAATGGATATTCATGTTCTATTTGTAAATCTACAGAGCATGTTATTTGTGGTACATGTAAAACAAAAACAAATGGTGAAGAAGATCATGGAACATCTGCATTTTGGTGGGTTTTTTTTCTCTCTCTCAAATGAACAAGAAATTCAAACAAAGAGAACTTACGCATCTAAATGTATAGAAAAACTAAAGATTGACAATTAGAACAAAATTGTAGAGGAAGCATGAATTTGGTTTAATATTCTCATTGCAATTCCACATGGTAAAAAAGGAAAGGAAATCCCCAAAAAACATAATTGTAATTGTTCACCAAGAAAAAAGGATATCGCCTGTCCAAAAAAAAACATGGAGTCTTGCAAGAACCAGTTCGAGGTTGCTAATTCTCTTTTTTTATGGGATACCTACAGATGTTTTTACTGAACACTTTATTTCTCTTAGGCGGGTCATAAAATCTGATTCCGATCGACGATATGTCAAGGTAAATGTTTTCTAAAATATGGATATTGTGGTAAAAACAGATGTAAAGCATATAATTTTAATATATTGTGTTTAACATTTTGATATAAATTGTGCCTAACATTTTACAATTTATGTTTATACAGTGTAATGCTGTTTTAATATATGATTTTATAGCATACATTATTTGACTTTTATTCATTTTCTTTATAAATAAAACTATTTCTTCATTTCAGTTATGTATAATCCCTGACGTTTTTTTCTAGTGATTATACATAATCCCTGAAAATTTTAGTGATTATATATAATCCCTAAACTGGTCAGTGATTCTACATAATCACTGAAATTTTCAGGGATTCTACATAATCACTGATTATACAAATTCACTGTAACAGATACAAGGATTGAAACTTTGTATTTGTGCCAGATGCATGTTTCGTCTACAAAAGACTCATGAATGATGCAGTTCCATGTATAACATTATCCATATTTTTGCATATGTATGGAAAATTGATACACAACTATCATTAACAACTGTTCTACATCCTTAATATAACCCCGTCAGGAATAAAATTAAGGAATTATGTGAAACCTTCTCTCCATACCTGTCAACTTTTTCAAAATGCCCACGGGGGTTTTGCATGCAAGATGGCTCTTATAGTCCTAAGAAACCTTCAAGGGGCCTTCAAATGTATTTTTATGTTGTTTGATGGCTTCTTTAAACTTTTGAAAGTCTATATAGTCATTGTAAAATTTACTGTTTTGTTTAAAATTGTAGACAAAATTGCTCTTTTAAAATTTCTATTTGGGAATTATATTTATTTTTATAGAGTTCTCTGCCTTCTCAAGTTGATTTCATTATCTGTTTGTTCTGTTCTAGCAATCCAGATTTATATGTATTCCACATTATGATTACAATGTTTTAGTCAAATACAACTATAACTAAGGTTAATATATTTAGCTGTTTTTTAATAGATTTGCTGCTTTAAATAAATTCAATTATGCTGCATTTAGCATTCATACCAGTATATAAGCCCTCAGTTTGACAAGTTGATATGTAATATAAATATATAACACAATTATAACTACATACAAAGGCTTAAGGAAACATATTATTACATTCTGATTATGCAAATGAAAATATTTAAGTATTTTGGAAAATATAATATAAAACAATTGTTTTCTGTTATTTTTGATGAAAATAAATTAATTCTTTCAATTTGTAGTCGCGCTTGTATATATGTTTAAGTTAAATCCATCAACATCACACAAAACTGCCATATTTTATCATAGAATCTTGACTATAAGAATATTTTTTATAAATCTCCCCCCACCCCTGCTCTTTTAATTTAATTGGCCCAAAATAGATGTACACTACCATAACATACAAAATTTTTCTGCAATTTCAACTGAGTGATTACACTTCACAGAATAAAAATGTCTTTAAAAATGGGGCAATTACCCCCAAACTTAATCCCAGCCTTTCCTTTGTGATATGGAACATTGTGGTATAATTTCAGAGAGATCCATACACTAACACACAAGTAATTGTGCAGAAACTAGAAAATGCTTGTATTTGGCCCCTTTTTGGTCCCTTATTTTTAAACTGTTGGTACCATAACCCCCAAAATAAATCCTGACCTTCCTTTTATCGTAATGAACCTTCTTGTAAAATTTTATATAGATCCAATTGTCTAAATTGTTATTGTCTGGAAACCCAAAAATGTCTGTGGTCTTATAAAAACTAAATTAATTATAACAGGATCTGCCCTTCAATATCAATAATGCAATTCAAAGGTCTTTTAAAATGAAGACTATATTTTTTAATACATTTTTAAGAATACAATTTATCTTCATGCTACACAACTGAGAGAAAAACAAGTTCAAAAGTGCAAACAAGTGAAACTGCGAGCTACTGCTCACTGATGATACCCCCGCCGCAAGTGGATAATATTAATAGTGTAAAAATATGTAAGTGTTCGGTAAACAGGAAGTTGTCGAGTGATGAATCTGAAAACGCATCACACGGTATAGCTGACTTATAAAAATCCTGAAACCAAATTTCAGAAATCCTTGTATTGTAGTTCCTGAGAAAAATGTGACGAAAATTTTTAACTTGGTTATCATGTGTAAAATCATACAAGTGTTCGGTAAACAGGAAGTAGTCGAGTGATGAATCTGAAAACGCATCACACGGTATAGCTGACTTATATAAATCCTGAAACCAAATTTCAGAAATCCTTGTATTGTAGTTCCTGAGAAAAATGTGACGAAAATTTTCAACTTGGCTATCATGTGTAAAATCATACAAGTGTTCGGTAAACAGGAAGTTGTCGAGTGATGAATCTGAAAACGCATCACACGGTATAGCTGACTTATATAAATCCTGAAACCAAATTTCAGAAATCCTTGTATTGTAGTTCCTGAGAAAAATGTGATGAAAATTTTCAACTTGGCTATCATGTGTAAAATCAGACAAGTGTTCGGTAAACAGGAAGTTGTCAAGTGATGAATCTGAAAACGCATCACACGGTATGGCTGACATATATAAATGTTGATACCAAATTACAGAAAGGGTGGATGTGTAGTTCCTGAGAAAAATGTGACGAAAGTTTCATGGGACGGACTGACTGACTGACTGACTGACGGACGGACTGATGGACGGACAGACTGACAGACAGAGGTAAAACAGTATACCCCCCCTTTTTTAAAGCGGGGGTATAATGACAAAAAAAACAGTAAAACCAGTTTGGTGTTGCCTTTACAATGAAGCATCAGTACATAACCAAAAGATTTAATAAACTCAACGTTATTCCCTATTTGATAAAAACAATCATGCACCATTCATCCTAACCTGCAATTGCATGTTTAATTCCAAAACTTATTAAATATTGATATACCCACAATAATGCAGATTCAAAATATTATCAAATATAAAAAAATAATTTCAGTTGACATTTCAAACAGTAAATGTAATGTTGCAATCATTCATAGATTTCATTATTCATTAAAGATTCAAATACTTTTTAAACTTTAAATAAGCTGATACTATAGGCATACTGGAAGAAGAGAATGTGTTCCTGCTATTGCCATCAGTAAAGGAAGGTCTCCTCTTTCAAACCTGAAATAGATACATTACTTATATTATACAAAAAATAAACTATTTTGGAAACTCGATATGAATAGATTTTGAATAAAATGCTAGAGGTCAATCATAAACAGTTGGGGCAAGTATAGACACAACATGCATGTGCCTCAGGGTGTATTTAGATACTACAGAGTGTGAAAATATACGTAGATACTATCCTCATTCTTAGTCCAAATCTAGCAAATTAAAGAGAAATTTTACCACAAAGTGTAATGTGAAAGCAATGTTATTTTTTTTTTTAAATCATTAATTGAATTTTGTAAATTTGACATATTTTTAACAGGGTGTGGGGTACAACCTCTGGTAGAACCCTACAGGTAGTCAAATATAAGCTGTTTTAGTCCAGAGACAGAGAAATTGGAATGGGAAGAATTTGACGCTCATTGTTGTAAGAGTTACATCATAGACGGTGTGACGTCAACGTGGGTCTTTTGCCTAGGTCAGTAGTCCTATTCTTTGACAATTTGCCAGCAAAGTGACACATTTTTCTAAAATGAGTGCAAATCATTGACATGATAAGATAAAATCCTTAGTTGATTAAATATTTAATTACAGACATCATGGATTATCAACAGAATTCGACATTTCACAAGGAACAATCATGGAGCTAAGATAAACATGCATGAAGTTCCCCAGTGTAATGGGTAGCAAAATCCAGGTATATGGGTTATGTAACGACGTGCATTAACCAATCAAAATCAAAGAAATATACTAAGTTTAGGTTAATATAAGTTATCTACTTTTGTATCCATGTCTACGGATATGAATGTAGATAACAAATTTATCCCCGGTCTTAGTCTAAATGTCGCGATTTTTGGAGAAATTCGACCACAAAGTTTAAAGTGAAAGTAACGGTTTTTTGATTTTTTAAATATCTTTTATTGAAATTTGGGATTTTGACATATTTTTAACAGGGTGTAGGGTACAACCTTTGGTAGAACCTGTCAGGAGCCTCTGGCCTTTGTTAGTCTTGTATTGTTTTTAATTTTAGTTTCTTGTGTACAATTTGGAGTTTAGTATGGCATACATTATCCCTGAACTAGTATATATATTTGTTAAGGGGCCAGATGAATGACACCTCCGGGTGCGGGAATTATCGCAGCAATGAAGACCTGTTGGTGACCTTCTACTGTTGTCAGTTCTATGGTCGGGTTGTTGTCTCTTTGACACATTCCCAATTTCCATTCTCAATTTTAAATATAAGACGTTTTTAATCTAAAGACAGAGAAAGCGAAATTTGTCGAATTTGGCGCTCAAAGTTGTGAGAGTTACATCATAGACGGTGTGAGTGCAAATAATAGACATAATAAGAAAAAAATCGTTAGTATATTTTAAGTATCTAATTATACAGACATCATAGATAATATACAGGATTCGATATTTCATATTAAAGGAACAACCATGGAACTAAGGAAAACGGCGCGTGAATTTTCCCGATGCAATGGGTAGCAACGTCCGGGGATATGGGTTAGCAACACTCAGGGGCTATGGGTTTTGTAACGACGTGCATTAACCAATCAAAATCCCAGAAATATATTAAGCCAGGGATAAATGCATTTAAAATGTCATGACAACAACAAATAAACAGCTGCGCTATACGCCCGTCACTTTTTCAAAGAATAAAATTCAAAAACTTCTTAATATCAGAAATTCATGTAAAACAATAGGGAGCTTAGTCTATAGATATGAACAATTCATCAAAGTTTCATGAAAACTGCTGAAAACATGGTACAAAAAACTGGAATATCCCCCCTTTTTTTAATGATTAAAACCCCATAACTCTACAATCTCAAATTTATAAAAATCGAAAGGGAGCTTGTACAATGTTGTAGATATATACAATTCACCAAAGTTTCATGCAAATTGGTTAAAGCGTTTTTGAGTTACTGTCGGACATGTTGACAATGGAAAGCAGACAACTGCATACAATAATACGTCTGTTAACAGGCATATAAAAATGCTTATTTGGCCCCTTTTTTTGCCCCTAATCCCTAAACTATTGGGACCATAACCTCTAAAATTAATCCCAACCTTCCTTTTGTTGTCATAAACCTTATGTTTAAATTTCATAGATTTCTATTTACTTATACTAAACTTATTGTGCTAAAACCAAATGTCTATGGACAATGACAGTGACGACGACAATTTGATACCAATATATGACCACAATTTTTTTTGTGGTTGTATAAATCTGCAAAATTTCCTTAAAATTACCAATTCAGGGACAGCAACCAAACAATGGGTTGTTTGATTCATGTGAAAATTTCAGGGCAGATAGATCTTAACCTGAAGAACATTTTATTTCCATGCCAGATTTGTTCTAAATGCTTTTGCTTCAGAGATATAAGCTGGTTGACATTCGACACATTTTTTAAACTAGATACCCTAGTGATGATTGTGGCCAAGTTTGGTTAAATTTGGCTTAGTAGTTTAAGAGGAGAAGATTTTTGTAAAAGTTAATGACGGACGACGGATGCCAGCTGAGAAAAGCTCACTTGGCCAGTTGAGCTAAAAACAGAACAGAATCTTACCCCAACACATGTGTTAAATCATGAACACTGCATTTTTTAGAACCATCTGTAGTAATATCCTTTAGATATTCTGCTAACATTTTACTTTTAAAGTAAATTTCCTGCAGTCTATCTTCTAAATGCATCAGACACTGCAAATGAAAGTACTTATTTATTAAACACAAAATCTTTGGTCAATATCTATAGCTAGTTTTTGGGGCCATAATAAGAACAGATTTTAATTGTTCATGATATTTTATGTAAAAGTGAAATGAAGGTATATTTATCTACACTTACACTAACATAAAATATGCTTTTGGCCAAGGATATTTTTAAGACTGCTTGATATACTTTTCTTTTAAAGATTAAATTTATCCATATAAATTTTTCTTACTTTTAATCAAAACCATTTTAATCCTCATATCTTAATTAATTTTCAAAAAAAATTATCTTTATTTAACTTACAAATTCTGGACTCATTTTAAGTTTCCATAATTGTAGGACGGCTTCTATTAAGTTACAGACTAGTTGTGATGCTACAACTGGCTGAGGTGATTTCTCTGGGAATAAACTACTATTTATTTCTACAGTCCTGTTAAAAAGAAAGTCTTAAAATAGAAAATGACATACATAATCATGGCTAAAATTAATATTCCTTAGTCAACATTTTTTAAAATAGCAACTTCTAAAAATAAATTGACAGCTAATAATTAACCTGAAGACAATACATTTCTTTAAACATAATTTAAAAGCAGTGTAAGGGAGGTAATTCAGACATATAATTTGTACTATTTTTTAATTTTCTATTAACCAGGAAACCCTAGTTTTCCGCTAATTCCTTTACAGTGTGAGCCATAACCCCCCAAAGCCAATCCTAACCATCCCTTTGTGGTATGGAATTTGTGGAATAATTTTAGAGGGATCAATACACTTAACGTAGATACAAGTATCTTGTCTTAGGGAGGGATAAATCCTACTTTGTAAAGAATCACTCTGATTCAAACAAAAAATTCTCTGAAACTGATATTATCAAGATGCTTGATTTCTTGATTGACAACATATTTGTTACATTCGGAGGACGTGTTTTTCAACAGACTGTCGGCATTCCAATGGGAACAAACTGTGCCCCTCTACTCGCCGACTTGTTTCTTTATTATTATGAGGCTGACTTCATGCAGGAACTTCTTAGGAAGAAAGATAAGAAGTTAGCAATATCCTTTAACTCTACTTTCCGCTATATAGACGATGTTCTTTCACTAAACAATTCAAAATTTGGTGACTATGTGGAACGCATCTATCCAATCGAACTAGAGATAAAGAATACTACAGATACAGTTAAGTCGGCTTCATATCTTGACTTACATCTGGAAATTGACAATGAGGGTCGGTTGAAAACAAACCTTTACGACAAAAGAGATGATTTCAGCTTTCCAATTGTGAACTTTCCATTTCTAAGTAGCAACATTCCAGCAGCACCTGCATACGGGGTATATATCTCCCAATTGATACGATATTCCCGTGCTTGCATTTCCTATCATGATTTTCTTGATAGAGGTTTGCTGCTCACAAGGAAGCTATTAAACCAAGAGTTCCAAATGGTGAAGTTGAAATCATCCCTTCGTAAATTTTACGGACGCCATCACGAGTTGGTTGACCGTTATGGAATAACCGTTTCACAAATGATATCGGATATGTTCCTTACGTCGTAACTACAATCCCCTTCCCTTTCATGAATATGACCTACCGAATTAGACTATTTACCGGATTTGTAATCACATAAGCAACACGACGGGTGCCACATGTGGAGCAGGATCTGCTTACCCTTCCGGAGCACCTGAGATCACCCCTAGTTTTTGGTGGGGTTCGTGTTGTTTATTCTTTAGTTTTCTATGTTGTGTCGTGTGTACTATTGTTTTTCTGTTTGTCTTTTTCATTTTTAGCCATGGCGTTGTCAGTTTGTTTTGGATTTATGAGTTTGACTGTCCCTTTGGTATCTTTCGTCCCTCTTTTAAACAAAAGTTATTGTCTGGAAACTAGAACCAGGTGCTCCGCAGGGCGCAGCTTTATACGACCGCAGAGGTCGAACCCTGAACAGTTGGGGCAAGTATGGACAAAACATTCAAGCGTGATACAGCTCTGAATTTGGATTGTGATCAAATTTTTGACATTACATGGTGTTTTTTTTTTTACACAAAACAAATGTCAAGATTTTACAAATCAATTAAAGATTTCTTCTTCAAACTTTTTAAATCTAAAATTAAATAGTTGACACAGCATAGGTTTCTGACACAGAATGAATGTGGTCTAATGAACTTTTTTTTTTTTTGCCTTTGAGCAATTCACTATGCTGTTGAATATTAATCCTCTCAAAAAAATGTTTGAAGAAATTTTCTTTTTATTTATGAAATCTGAAATGAGAAAAATTTAACCCCCCCCTTTTTTTTCAAATCCCCGTTTCCCTTTTTCCAAAACTGATATCAATTCAAATTTCAAATGGCGTTTGCAACAATAACTACTCTTTTAAATACATCATAAAATATTAAAATGTAAAATAAAGTGCTTGTTATCACTGAATGGTAAAGATTGGTTGGTAGTAAAAGTGAATATACATTGTTTATTGTATAAAACAATAAAAAAAACTTCATCAGCAACATTTTATATTGGCAAATTTCCAATGAAGTTATTTACATAAAGTTATTGGCAAATAAAAATAGAAAATGACATCATAGTCATGTCTGGCAAATGTCCAACATACATTATCTAAAAACATTTTAGATAAGATAAGGAAAAAAAGCTTCATCAGCAACATTTTATATTGGCAAATTTCCAATGAAGTTATTTACATAAAGTTATTGGCAAATAAAAATAGAAAATGACATCATAGTCATGTCTGGCAAATTTCCAACATATATTATCAACTACTATTCTATACAAAGAAAGATAACTCCAATTGAAAATTAATTGCTATTGCACAATATTGTGCAATTAGATATTTCTTGCTATTGTGCAATACTGTGCAATTGAAAATTTCTTGCTATTGCACAATACTTGATATGGAATCCTGATTTGGACCAACTTGAAAACTGGGCCCATAATCAAAAATCAAAGTACATATTTAGATAAAGCATATCAAATAAGCCCAAGAATTTAATTTTTGTTAAAATCAAACTTAGTTTAATTTTGGACCCTTTGGACCTTAATGTAGACCAATTTGAAAACTGGACCAAAAATTAAGAATCTACATACACAGTTAGATTTGGCATATCAAAGAACCCCAATTATTCAATTTTTGATGAAAACAAACAAAGTTTAATTTTGGACCCCAATTTGGACTAACTTGAAAACTAGGCCAATAATTAAAAATCTAAGTACATTTTTAGATTCAGCATATCAAAGAACCCCAAGGATTTAATTTTTGTTAAAATCAAACTAAGTTTAATTTTGGACCCTTTGGACCTTAATGTAGACCAATTTGAAAACGGGACCAAACATTAAGAATCTACATACATAGTTAGATTCGGCATATCAAAGAACCCCAATTATTCAATTTTTGATGAAATCACACAACGTTCAATTTTGGACCCTTTGGGCCCCTTATTCCTAAACTGTTAGGACCAAATCTCCCAAAATCAAACCCAACCTTCCTTTTATGGTCATAAACCTTGTGTTTAAATTTCATAGATTTCTATTTACTTATACTAAAGTTATGGTGCAAAAACCAAGAATAATGCTTATTTGGGCCCTTTTTTGGCCCTTAATTCCTAAACTGTTGAAACCAAAACTCCCAAAATCAATCCCAACCTTCCTTTTGTGGTCATAAACCTTGTGTCAAAATTTCATAGATTTCTATTCACTTTTACTAAAGTTATAGTGTGAAAACCAAGAAAATGCTTATTTGGGCCCTTTTTGGCCCCTAATTCCTAAAATGTTGGGACCAAAACTCCCAAAATCAATCCCAACCTTCCTTTTGTGGTCATCAACCTTGTGTTAAAATTTCATTGATTTCTATTCACTTTTACTAAAGTTAGAGTGCGAAAACTAAAAGTATTCGGACGACGACGACGACGCAGACGACGACGCCAACGTGATAGCAATATACGACCAAAAAATTAAAATTTTTGCGGTCGTATAAAAATGCCTTTTTGGGCCTCTTTTTATCCCTTATTCCAAAGCCGTTAGGACCATAACCCTTTAAATAAATCCCAACCTTCCTTTTGTGGTTATTAACCTTGTGTATAAATTTCATAAATTTCTATTTACTTAAACTAAAGTTTCTGTCCGGAAACCAACTGTCTTTGGACGAGGATGACAACGAGATACCAATATACGACCACAATTTTTTTTGCGGTCTAATAAAAAAAAGAGCTATTTCCCTTTGAACAGAAATCTAGTAAATTATAGGAATTTCATCAAAAATCAAATTCTAGGGAAATGGCTTTAACTGAACAAGGAGAAAAGCTAAAATCGTGAGAATCGAACTTGACTTGTAACTTGTCATGATAAAACAATTCCCTATATATCTAATCAATATATTCAAGCATGAAGAAAAAAGTCTAGAAAACTGATTTGCTGGACTGAAAAATGGACAGACAGACAGACAGACAGAGGGACAGCGTGCAAACCCATATTCCCCTTTGACTTCATCCATAGGGGACTAAATATGGAATCTGAAGCAATATGATGTATCAAATAGTTTTGCTCTTTGTTTTTTCAACTCAGACATACCTGATTGTCAAATGTTGTTAACTTTTGCTATTGACCATTTGTAGGATTTTTTCCAAAAATTGTTTTGTCAGGGGAACAATTGCTACGTTTTTGTTTTGAAAATATCAATATCTTATCTTTTGTGTATTTTTTTGAGGAATTTATGCTTGTACATAAGAAAGACCCAAAGGTATTTGCACCTACCACAATCAACTGTTTTATGAATATTGTCCTCAAGCTTACAAATACCCCCAAGCTCCTTACTATAATTTGAGTATTAACAAGTATTTAATTAGTTAATTTTTACCACAAATACAAATTATAGACCCATTGTAAACTTTTAAAGGCCATAGAAAACAGATGTGAACAATTCAAATATAAATCTTCTCCCTTCTCTAATAAAGAGTTTAATTTAACTGGCTATCAGCCTGCTATTACACCATAAAGAAAGTAATTGCTATTTGTTTTTCAATGGCACTTACCATTTATCTGTATCAGCAACTATACCAACAGCTTCAGATATTGTTTCATCTAACACAGAATGCTAAAAAGTGGAAAAAAATGTCATTCCCATATTTATTTCATTGAAATCACTTATTCTGACTATAATGAATAATTTTTATAAAGACATCTATAACTTTTTATCCTACTTTTCTTATGTTTCAAAATAGAAAAAGAGTTGTGTTTCTTGAATTAGTACAATTTAAAAAAAAATATCTGATATCATATCTGAAAATACGAAAAAACCAAACATATTTTTTTCAAACTCACCTGAACAGATAGCTGTAAATCCTTCATCATTTTACCATTAAAACCAGATTCAGATGTACCGTGTAATACAAAGTCAGACAGGTAATGATTAGAATAACCTGCTAAAAGTGACCTGCCAAAATTCCTGTCAAATAAGTTAATACTTCTGCCTGACATCTCATCACATATGCTGGAAATATAAAATGTGTATAACAATAATATTCAGTTCGATTTAATATAAGAATGAGTTTCAAAAATATTTAAACATTAATTTAACCAGGTGCTCAACAGGGGGCAGCTTTATACCACAGCAGTGGTCGAAACCCTGAACAGTTGGGGCAAATTTGGTCACAATATTCAAGCTTGATACTGTCTGAATTTGGATGGTGATCAAATTTTTAACATAATAATGGTTTTTGTCACAAAATAAATGTGGTCAAAGATCTAACAAATCTATTGCACAATACTGTGCTATTGAATATTTCTCATTGAAACTTTTCAAAATTCGAAATTTGAAAAATTTTGAAAAAAAAAGGACCCCCCCCCCAACTTATTGAAACCCCCCTTGGAGCAATAGCCCTTAAACCCAATCCAATCCTTTCCTTCGTAGTATGGAACCTGTGGTGCAATTTCAGAGAGATCCATACACTTAAACACAAGTTACTGTCTGGAAACTAGAAACATGCTTCTTTTTGGCCCTTTTTTGGCCCCTAATTCCTACATATTTTGGGCAATTGACCCAAAAAAATATCCCATTCTCCCCTTTGTTCTATGGAACATTGGGGTACATTTTCAGAGAGATTCATACAATTACACACAAGATATTGTCTGGAAACTAGAAAAATGCTTGTTTTTGGCCCCTTTTAAGGCCCTTAATTTTTTTAATTGGGCCCCATAACCCCTAAAATGAATCCAAACCTTCTACTTGTGTTTTTAAACATTGTGGTACAATTTCAGAGTAATTGAAATACTTATACACAATTTATTATCCTGAAACTAGAAAAATGCTTGTTTTGGGCCCCTTTTTCCTTAACGGTTGGGACCTTAGTCACAACCTTCCTTTTGTGGTATTGAACCTTCTGAACAAATTTCATAAAGATCTATTCACTTAAACTAAAGTTATTGTACGGAAACCAATGTGTCTTTGGACGACGCAGACGAAGCCGACATCATACCATTATACGATCCCAAATTTTTTTTTGCGGTCGTATAAAAATGGAATCGTGACTATTTGCCTATTTTTAGTCTTATTCTACACTGAATTATTTTCAAAACATTATATTCTTATATCCACAATATTATACATTTATCATGTTTATTTAAACAAGCATTCTGTGAGTATTGCATGGCAATACATAGTCCCCAATCAGTTAAAAATTCATTGTATTGGAACAAAATTCTAACTTGTTCTATAACTTGTCATGGTGTAAACTACATTTATATAACAAATATCAAGTCAATATCATCAAGTTCGAACAAAATTAGTGTTGAAAACTCAAAGGACCATAACTCTGAAAAAAAATATCAGACCGAAACAAAATTCGACTTGACCTGTATCTTGTCATGAAAAAACTATATACCAATAATCAAATCAATATATTCAAGAATGCAAAAAAAAAGTCTGGAAAACTGTTTTGCCAGACTGACAGATGGACAGACAGACGGACAGAGTGCAAACCTAAAGTCCCCTACAACTTCGTTGGTAGTGGACTTACTGGACTATTTAATTTCGCATCACAATTTTTTATCAGATTTTTCCTGTAAACACTAAAGCTGGGACCTTTTTCCAATCTATTTTAAATGGAGGATGATATGATATAATTTCAATAAAATTTCATGTCAACAACAAAGTGTTGACTACTGCATTGGTGATAACATTTTGAGGGAAACCTCCACTAGCAGTGGCATCGAAGCAGTGGTTGTAAACAAACTCATCATAGATACAATGGAGTTGCATTTCAGGAGAGCGACCTCAGTAGATTGAATGAAATCGAGCATCAAATAAAAGAGCATTCATGTGGTTTGCTTTCTGTAACTTTTCTTTCCATTTTAAGTACATTAAATATATATATATATAAATTATCTATGGTTAAAAAACACCAAAACTTCAAAATTGTTTTTTTTTTTTTTTTATAAGGTCCCCTTTAATTCGAAAATCTCTATTTTATATTTAAGGGCATTTAAATAGCAAATTTTTGCAGTATTTAATTTGTTTAGGGCCAAATCTAGATAGTTCAAATTATTTGATTTAAACATCAAAATTCAGCATCCAAATTACAATGTTAACATAGCTCTAGTTTCTTTAATATATCTCCTACGGCCAACTATCTTAAAATTTCCTAAGCTTTGGTCAAGCCTTATATTCCATTAGGTCCAAGGACACAGTTATCGTCCTCTGGTTTTCGTTGTCTAGAATATAGTTCCTAGTGTAAACAGAGTATATATTCCATAACTTGCAAATTTGTTCATGCACTTTTTACCAATTTATTTTGTAAAAAAAAAAGAAAGTAAAGTAACATACAGATCTAGACTAATTGTTGATTTCGAACATACAGCTAGTGGCAATAAATCGGTTATATCTTATATGTTACATGTGTTGTAAAATTGTCATGTAAAAAGAACAGTTATTGTTTTTGGTTTGCCTGTTATATATCCCAATTTGTTTATTATGCCTGTCCCAGATTTAGGAAAGCTATGGCAACTTCAAACATGTTTAAATCCGTCACATTCTTTTTGTGTCTGTTCTTAGTCAGGAGCCTGTAGTTCAGTTGTTGTCGTTGGTTCATGTCTGTCATTTTTGTTTTTTCTTAATTGTTTGGTTATAAACTTGTAATTTTCTCAATTAAATTGTTTCATATTTTTCATGTCAGGGCCTTTTATAGCCACCTATACAGTATGTTTTTTTTTCCTCATAGCTGAAGGCTATTCTGTTACCTATAATTGCTTACATCAACTTCATTTGAACTTTGGTGGAAAGTTGTCTCATTTGCAACCATACCACATCTCCTTATTTCAATATAACAATGTCACATGATAAATATTAATTAATGAGAGTTATTACCTTGGAATATCTATTTCTTTCAAATGCTGAATAGGGTCAGACCAATCAATATCAAAACTACCTGTTGATGATAGATGGCGCCTCCTTCCAAGCTCTGTAGGAGTAACTGACCTTTTAACACATGAAAAAGCAACATCAATTAAAAAACCAATAATCATAAGTATGTAAAGTTCAAACTGATTTTACTTTAAAAACAAGTTCTCTTCCAAACAATGAAATAAGATATATTCTTGTACACCTAAGTTTCAAAATTCTTGACTATAATAAGTGACTAAATAAAATAGTTAATTTTTAGTGTATTGCAGCTGCTATTTCTGCCTTGGTTTTTAATTTATCTCAATTTCAACTCATTGAAAACCAGGTGCTCCGCAGGGTGCATTTTTATACGACCCCAGTGGTCAAACCCTGAACAGTTGGGGCAAATTTGGTCACAATATTCAAGCTTGATACTGTCTGAATTTTGATTGTGATCAAATTTTTGACATAATATAGGTTTTTGCCACAAAATAAATGTGGTTCAAGATCTAACACATCTGTTGCACAATACTGTGCAATTGAATATTTCTTATTGAAACTTTTCAAAATTTGAAATTTGAAAAATGTGAAAAAAAAAAAAAAAATCCTTAAAAAATGGTAAACTGAGATCCCCCCCCCCCAATTTATTGAAACCCCCCCTTGGAGCAATAACCCTTAAACTCAATCCCATGCTTTCCTTTGTATTATTGAACCTTGTAGTACGATTTCAGAGAGATCCATACACTTAAACACAAGTTATTGTAATGATCATGATGATTGTTTGGAAACTAGAAACATGCTTCTTTTTGGCCCTTTTTTGGCCCTCAATTCCTACATATTTTGGGCAATTAACCCAAAACTTAATCCCAGCCTCCCCTTTGTTATATGGTACATTGTGGTACAATTTCAGAGAGATCCATGCAATTACACACAAGGTATTGTCTGGAAACTAGAAAAATGCTTGTTTTGGCCCCTTTTTGGCCCTTAATTCCTAAACCTTGCCCCCATAACCCCTTAAATGAATCCAAACCTTCTACTTGTGATTTTAAACATTGCAGTATACCTTCAGAGCAATTGAAATACTGGTAAACAAGTTATTATCCTGAAACTAGAAAAATGCTTGTTTTGGCCCCCTTTGGTCCCCTAATTCCTAAACGGTTCGGACCATCATCCCCAAAATAAATCCCAACCTTCATTTTGTGGTATTGAACCTTCTGAAAAAATTTCATTAAGATCTATTCACTTAAACTAAAGTTATTATCCGGAAACCAAAGTGTCTTCGGACGACGACGACGCAGACGACGACATCATACCATTATACGAACCCAAATTTTTTTTGGGGTCGTATAAAAATCTGTCAGCAAAACATTGTATGTCCAAGAGAATAGTCATCAAAGTATCAGGTTAGAAATGGCACATATAACATACCTGCATCTACCAGGTGCCAATGAGCTAGGTCTGTTTGCTTTGTGACTTTTATCTGAACTAATCTGCCTTGTAAATGATGAAATTCGTGGACGGACTCCATTTCCAATTGAATTCAACCTAGTGGCATGAATGAATTCCAACTCAGACTGACTTCCATACAAATCTTCCTTTTTGTTGGTGTCAGCAATATTTCCAGATGACTTAGAGTGCCCACAAGCCAATGGATGCTGTACCACTCGGTCTTTGACATCAACCTCATCTATTGTCTTTGTATGGATATTATCATCATCAAAATATTCGTTGAATAGGCTGTTACTGCCACCCTTCAGAAAATTATTTCTGATTTGTGCTGTGGTTAATTTTGGTTTATTAGTATTTTTTTCCGAAATTTGTGAAGTAGCTTTATTATTTTCGTTAGACAATGTTTCTGACAGTAATGATTTCTTTCTTGTAACCTTGATTTCTTCTTCACTTTTTGTAGAGTTAATATTTTCACTATTACTATCACAACAATCTTTACAAGACAAAGTCGGAAAAGAATGCTTCTGTGTATCTACTACAGCTCTAGACACTAACTGAACATTTTCGACAGGAACGTTTTCTTTGATCTCAGAACCAGATAGCCTACAAGGCTTATAACATAAAGTTTCTTCAAAATTTCCACTGCTTAGAATAGAATCATAACCCTCATCTTCTGTTTGATGACCAACAGAGTCCAAACTGTCAAGCATGCTTGACATTGATATTCTTTTATTTTCGGCATGATAAAATTGACTAGAGCCCACTTTCATTTCATTTGAGCAATTTGAGGACCTATCTTTTATCTTTTTATTTTGATTTAACTGACTAGAAACTACTTTATTTCCAGTTTCATTATGAGACGAACTATTTTCATGTAAAAGATCATCATTTTCAACATAAAAAACACTCTTTCCAGTTACTGTTATAGGAAATGGTATATCAGATTCTACTGACTCCATTGATTTATTTTTTGTATTTTTATGATCTAAACTAACAGAGTGTCTTAGCTCATCTTTACTTCCTGATTCTTTGGTTCTATTTGTAATATCATTGGAACAAACACTACAAGCATCTTCATTACCAAAAGGAATAGAACAGTTTGAATTGCAGTCTTCTTTAATTGGGGTGATGTCTTGTTTTTCACTATCATCTAAATTCATATCTTCCATACACTTCATCATGGATGAAAGATCTGTGTTTTCTTGGACATCACTGCACCTTATGAAGTATGTTAGGATGTACAAAAGCTTTTTCACAAGATCTGCCTTTTTGCCTACTATCACTGTCCTAGCTAATTTTAGAGGATATCCTATTGCACCATATAAATCTCTGAAATAAAAATAAAAACATTGTCTTATTTTAAGTCTACATTAGTTTTAAGCAAGGTTAGATTCCGGTGTTGCAGATCTTAATAGTTAAATTTGGCGAAGACAATAAATTACTATTTATGTTATAAAAAAGTACTCCCTCATTTGTGGTTCATCAAAATATTCGATGTCATTTCGTACTCGTTTTTTTTAAGTTGATATATAATTGTGGAGCCAATGAGACAACTCTCCATATATATAAATAGCTTACATCACTGCAGCTTCAGTCACTGGATAGTAATACCTATATCTTGCATATTGTGACTATCATAGCAGGCGAGACAAAAACTTTTTATTCTGTTTTTTAAAATCATGTTTTTTTCATGTTTCTTTCACAAACTAGAGGCTCTCAAGAGCCTTGTAACCCACTTTGGTCTATATGCATATTCAACAAAAGACACTTTCCAACATTATAGTAAAGAATAGCATGAATGTATTATGAATTTTGTTTTATCTTATGATCATTTAAGCCTATTTAGTTTGTCTCTATGATCATTTAAGTCTATTTAGTTTGTCTCTATCTTCATCATCTTATTTAGCTTTCCTCCAAACACAAAAGAGGGTAAAAAACATCTTATAAAGAGTAACAGTCTTTCTAATTAGCAAAATTTGACTTGTAAGTAGATCTTGTCTTGCTTATCATTTTTGATTATTTAAGTTTCTTCTATCTATCATAATTCTTAATATATAAAACAAAACGCCAAAAAAATGGTAATAAACTGTTATCACAGAGATATGTCTCGCCTTTTTGTAATTTTGATTGTGCAAATGTTGAAATCAAAATAGCAATACTTTAACATCTTACACAAGTTATGCAAATATTCAAAGTCAATGAACCATGACTGAGTAACATGGCTAAACAATCTCCACGTAAATGAGATGTGCCAATGCTAAAACAACTGCATACCAAATACTATTGACTTATTATAAGTTGTTCCCAAACCAAAATACAAAAAATAACTTGTAAACTATGTAAAAGTTTCAAAGTCCATGAAGCATGAAGAGGGGGTGGGGCTATAATCTCCATGGAAACAATACTTGCAAATGTAAATAAATTTGCATACCAAATATCATTGATTTAACATTAGTAGTTCATCTTAAACTGATCTAATCACAAACTAATACATGTAAACTAAGATAAGTTTCAAAGTCATTAGACTTTGACTGAGGGGCAAAGCCAAATATTCTCCATGGAAATGAGATGTGTCAATACTTATACAACTGTATACCAATTAACATTGGCCTACCACTAATGGTTCCCCTTGAACTGACCTAATCACAAACTAATACATGATTACTTACAAAAATTTTCAAAGTCAATAGACCATGACTAAAGAGGGGGAGCCAAATTATCTCCATGGAAATGATATATGCCAATGCTTATACAACTGCATACCAACTATCATTGACCTACCACTTGTTGTTCCCCATAAACTGACCTTATCACAAACTAATACATGTAAAATAAGCAAAAGTTTTGAAGTCGATAGACCATGACTGAGGGGGAAAGGCCAAATAATCTCAATGGAAATGAGATGTGCCATTGCTTATACAACTGCACACCAAATATCATTGACCTACCACTTGTTGTTCCCCATAAACTGACCTAAGCACAAACTAATACATGTAAAATAAGCAAAAGATTCAAAGTCGATAGACCATGACTGAGGGGGAAGGGCCAAATAATCTCTATGGAAATGAGATGTGCCCATGCTTATACAACTGCATACCAAATATGATTAACCTACCACTTGTGGTTCCCCATAAACTAGACCTTATCACAAACTAATACATTGTTGACGCCATCACCACCGCCACCGCCGGAAACAGCATACCTATGTCTCGCTTTTTGACTCTGTCAAGGCGAGACAAAAATCATTATTAAAGGGCAATAACTCCAATAAGGAGTCAGACAATTTCGGCCATTCGATCTTAATTGAAGATCTTGTCTTGCTGATCATTTTTGTTTATTTAAGTTTCTTTCTATCTATAATAAGTTTTGAAGCTAAGAGATATATAAACTAGAGGCTCTTAAGAGCCTGTGTTGCTCACCTTGGTCTATGTGCATACATGTATTAAACAAAGGACACAGATGGATTCATGACAAAATTGTGTTTTGATGATGGTGATGTGTTTGTAGATCTTACTTTACTGAACATTCTTGCTACTTACAATTTTCTCTAATAAAATTTGGCCCTTTAGTTACAGAGGAAAATATTTTGTAAAAATTTACAAAAATTTACCAAATTAATGAAAAGTGTTAAAAATTGACTATAAAGGGCAATAACTCCTTAAGGGGTCAACTGACCATTTTGGTCATGCTGACTTATTTGTAGATCTTACCCAACAACCGGTTGTCCAATTCATCTGAAAATTTCAGGGCAGATAGATATTGACTTGATAAACATTTTAACCGCTTGTCAGATTTGCTCTAAATGCTTTGGTTTCAGAGTTATAAGCCAAAATCTACATTTTAGCCCCTATGTTCTATTTTTAGCCATGGCAATTCATCTTGGTTGGTTGGCAGGGTCACCAGACACATTTTTTAAACTAGATACCCCAATGATGATTGTGGCCAATTAATTGGTTAAATTTGGCCCAGAAGTTTCAGAGGAGAATATTTTTGTAAAAGTTAACGACGATGAAGGCCGCCAAGTAATGAGAAAAGCTCACCTGGCCCTAAAAATCTACAATATGATTTTTTTTGTTCAATCTTTAATGAAAGTGAAAAATAAAATAATCATTCCCTTTATACAGCCAGTATGGCCTGTATGGTTCAATTTTGTCAAAATAAGCTAAGAAACATTCATGATGAATTGTTCACTTACAAGTGTATAATTCAACCTCATTGAATCCATATTCATGTGAACTTCAATTTAAGCCCTTAGCTAGAGATGGAAAACACATAAATTGTTTATTTTAGACTAATTATAGTTTGGATAAATGTTTTACATTGTTGTATATCAAATGAGAATTTTAATCAAATCGGTGAACATGAATTTGACAGCAATTTTGCATCAAACGGCAAATAATAAGGAGTCAACTGATGATTTGAAACCCATGTCGTCCTGATAATTTTTGCAATTTAAAGTTTCTTTCTATCTATTGAAGTTTTCAAGATAAAAGGCAACAAGAGGCTGTCACAACGACAGCAAACCGGATTTATTAACATTTATTTGTGTCCTGGCAATATCACAAGAACCATTACTGATGAATGGTGAAAGTGAAAATCATCAATATCAAATTTGACCTCCATTTTGTCATCAGTATCAACATATTAAAATTTGAAAAGCTTAGATTGAATGGTTCATGAGTAAATACAACAACCTGAATGGAAACGCCATTTTACGATCTTTCAAGAACCATAACTCCTGAACGGTAAAAGTCAAAATAGTCATTATTGAACTTGACCTCCATTTTGTCAACAGTAACAGCATATTAAAATTTCGGAAGCTTTGGTAGAACAGTTCATGCATAAATGCACGGACACGACTGGAAACTCCATTTTTCAATCTTTCAAGAACTATAACTCCTGAACGGTAAAAGTCAAATTCGTCATTATTGAAGTTGACCTCCATTCTTTCATTAGTAAAAACATATTAAAATTTGGGAAGCTTTGGTAGAACAGTTCATGCGTAAATGCACGGACAACTCCATTTTTCAATCTTTCAAGAACCATAACTCCTGAACGGTAAAAGTCAAAATCGCCATTATTGAACTTGACCTTCGTATAGTTGTCAGGAATAACATATTAAAATTTTAAAAGCTTTGGTTGAATGGTTCATGAGTTAATGCACAGACAACATTTGATTGCCGCCCGCCCGGCCGCCCGGCCGCCCGCCGTACATCCCCAAATCAATAACCGACATTTTTGTCACAAAAATCCGATTAAAAATTGAAAAAAAACAAGAAAACATAATGCCCATAAATGGGGCATAAAAAGTGTTAAAATTTATCATTTAAGGGCAATAACTACTACAGATAACCTTCTGACAGTTTTGATGTTAATAGATAATTGGAAGATTTCAACATCATGAACATTCTGAACAATTTTACACTTTTCATATTTCCTCTACCGGTATTTATAACGATTATAAATCAGAATAATAGACACAAGAGTGCACACACTGAAATGTCTCGCCTTCTTTACAAATCATTGATATTATGTTGATACATGTAGTTCTAAATATAAAGCTTTATTACAACTGTCACATAAACTAAACATTGATCAATGAACCATGAAAATGAGGTCAAGGTCAGATGAACCATATCAGGCAGACATGTACAGCTAGCTAACAATGCTTCCATACAACAAATATAGTTGACCTATTGCTTATAGTTTAAGAAAAATAGACCAAAATACAACAACTTTACACTGAGCAATGAACCGTGAAAACCAGGTCAAGGTCAAATAAAACCTGCACGACTGACATATAGATCATAAAATATTTCCATACACCAAATATAGTTGACCTATGGCATATAGTATTAGATAAAAAGACCAAAACTCAAAAACTTATCCTTACCACTGAACCATGAAAATGAGGTCAAGGTCAGATGACATCTTCCCAATAGACATGTACACCTCACAATCATTCCATACAACAAATATAGTAGACCTATTGCATAAAGTATGAGAAAAACAGACCAAAACACAAAAACTTAACTATAACTACTGAACCATGAAAATGAGGTCAAGGTCAGATGACACCTGCCAGTTGGACATGTACACCTTACAGTCCTTCCGATTATACTAGACCTATTGCTTATAGTATCTGAGATATGGACTTGACCACCAAAACTTAACCTTGTTCACTGATCCATGAAATGAGGTAGAGGTCAAGTGAAAACTGTCTGACGGGCATGAGGACCTTGCAAGGTACACACATACCAAATATAGTTATCCTATTACTTAAAGTACATGAAGTAAGAGAGAATTCAACATTACAAAAAATCTGAATTTTTTTTTCAAGTGGTCACTGAACCATGAAAATGAGGTCAAAAACAATGGACATGTGACTGACGGAAACTTCTTAACATGAGGCATCTATATACAAAATATGAAGCATCCAGGTCTTCCACCTTCTAAAATATACAGCTTTTAAGAAGTTAGCTAACACCGCCGCCCTAGCCTCCGCCTCACTATCCCTATGTCAAGCTTTCTGCAACAAAAGTTGCAGGCTCGATAAAAACTATATTGAACCCCATATGTTCTATTTTTGCCATGTCAGCCATCTTTGTTGGCAGGCGGATTCATCAAACACATTTTAAAAACTAAATACCTTTTTGAGTTTAATATTAATTAGCTCAATAGTTTCAGAGGAAAAGATTTTGGTAAAAGATTACAGATACTATGAAAAATTGTTAAAAATTTACTATAAAGGGCAATTACTCCTTAAGCTGTTAAGGGGTCAATTGACCATTTTGTTCATTTTGACATATTTGTAGAATGTAGATCTCACTTTGCTGAACATTATTGCTGCCTACAATTTATCTATAGCTATAATAATATCAAAGATAATAACCAACAAGAGGCTGTCGCGGGACAGCAAACCAGATTTTCCTGCAGAGGTGGTCCCTTAACAGTTGAGCAAGTATGGACACAACATTTAAAACATCAAATAGGACAGAATCTGGCTTTTATTGTCCCTTCTCTTTTGTGTGGATCAGGACAAAATTCAGTTTTATCAGGGTTCTGTTTAGACTTTCTTTAACTGTATAAATTTTACAATCATGTACCATTCATATTACTTACCCTAACTGAGCCCACATTGGATTGTAAGGATGTGACTTAGCAAGTGCATCTACCCATTTGGCCGAATGATTGTGAAGATATGTTTTTGATGTTGTAGCACCTGCAGGTGTAACAGTGGCAACCCAGGCTAAATGATGTGTGAGCACTGCTGTGACAAGAGTACTTATAAAACTGAAATAAAGATCAAATACAATTCATACATCATAACATTTTAGAACAAAATAGTATAAAATAATATTTCTGTCAAATTGCACACTAACTTAATTGACTAACAAACTTTTTGTGTAAGTTATTGTCTGGAAACTAGAACCAGGTGCTCCGCAGGGCACAGCTTTATACGACCGCAGAGGTCGAACCCTGAACAGTTGGGGCAAGTATGGACAAAACATTCAAGCGTGATACAGCTCTGAATTTGGATTGTGATCAAATTTTTGACATTACATGGTTTTTTTTACACAAAACAAATGTCAAGATTTTACAAATCAATTAAAGATTTCTTCTTCAAACTTATTTAAATCTAAAATTAAATAGTTGACACAGCATAGGTTTCTGACACAGAATGAATGTGGTCTAATGAACTTAAAAGTTTTTTTTTTGCCTTTGAGCAATTCACTATGCTGTTGAATATTAATCCTCTCAAAAAAATGTTTGAAGAAATTTTCTTTTTATTTATGAAATCTGAAATGAGAAAAATTTACCCCCCCCCCCCCCCCCCCCCCCCCCCATTTTTTTTTTCACATCCCCGTTTCCCTTTTTCCAAAACTGATATCAATTCAAATTTCTAATGGAGTTTGCAACAATAACTACTCTTTTAAATACATCATAAACAAGTGAAACTGCGAGCTACTGCTCACTGATGATACCCCCGCCGCAAGTGGATAATATTAATAGTGTAAAAATATGCAAGTGTTCGGTAAACAGGAAGTTGTCGAGTGATGAATCTGAAAACGCATCACACGGTATAGCTGACTTATAAAAATCCTGAAACCAAATTTCAGAAATCCTTGTATTGTAGTTCCTGAGAAAAATGTGACGAAAATTTTTAACTTGGTTATCATGTGTAAAATCATACAAGTGTTCGGTAAACAGGAAGTAGTCGAGTGATGAATCTGAAAACGCATCACACGGTATAGCTGACTTATATAAATCCTGAAACCAAATTTCAGAAATCCTTGTATTGTAGTTCCTGAGAAAAATGTGACGAAAATTTTCAACTTGGCTATCATGTGTAAAATCATACAAGTGTTCGGTTAACAGGAAGTTGTCGAGTGATGAATCTGAAAACGCATCACACGGTATAGCTGACTTATATAAATCCTGAAACCAAATTTCAGAAATCCTTGTATTGTAGTTCCTGAGAAAAATGTGACGAAAATTTTCAACTTGGCTATCATGTGTAAAATCAGACAAGTGTTCGGTAAACAGGAAGTTGTCAAGTGATGAATCTGAAAACGCATCACACGGTATGGCTGACATATATAAATGTTGATACCAAATTACAGAAAGGGTGGATGTGTAGTTCCTGAGAAAAATGTGACGAAAGTTTCATGGGACGGACTGACTGACGGACGGACTGACAGACAGAGGTAAAACAGTATACCCCCCCTTTTTTAAAACGGGGGTATAAATATTAAAATGTAAAATAAAGTGCTTGTTATCACTGAATGGTAAAGATTGGTTGGTAGTAAAAGTGAATATACATTGTTTATTGTATAAAACAACCAGGTGCTCGGCAGGGCGCAGCTTTATACGACCGCAGAGGTCGAACCCTGAACAGTTGGGGCAAGTATGGACAAAACATTCAAGCGTGATACAGCTCTGAATTTGGATTGTGATCAAATTTTTGACATTACATGGTGTTTTTTTTTACACAAAACAAATGTCAAGATTTTACAAATCAATTAAAGATTTCTTCTTCAAACTTTTTAAATCTAAAATTAAATAGTTGACACAGCATAGGTTTCTGACACAGAATGAATGTGGTCTAATGAACTTAAAAGTTTTTTTTTGCCTTTGAGCAATTCACTATGCTGTTGAATATTAATCCTCTCAAAAAAATGTTTGAAGAAATTTTCTTTTTATTTATGAAATCTGAAATGAGAAAAATTTAACCCCCCCCCCCCCTTTTTTTTCACATCCCCGTTTCCCTTTTTCCAAAACTGATATCAATTCAAATTTCTAATGGCGTTTGCAACAATAACTACTCTTTTAAATACATCATAAAATATTAAAATGTAAAATAAAGTGCTTGTTATCACTGAATGGTAAAGATTGGTTGGTAGTAAAAGTGAATATACATTGTTTATTGTATAAAACAATAAAAAAAACTTCATCAGCAACATTTTATATTGGCAAATTTCCAATGAAGTTATTTACATAAAGTTATTGGCAAATAAAAATAGAAAATGACATCATAGTCATGTCTGGCAAATGTCCAACATACATTATCTAAAAACATTTTAGATAAGATAAGGAAAAAAAGCTTCATCAGCAACATTTTATATTGGCAAATTTCCAATGAAGTTATTTACATAAAGTTATTGGCAAATAAAAATAGAAAATGACATCATAGTCATGTCTGGCAAATTTCCAACATATATTATCAACTACTATTCTATACAAAGAAAGATAACTCCAATTGAAAATTAATTGCTATTGCACAATATTGTGCAATTAGATATTTCTTGCTATTGTGCAATACTGTGCAATTGAAAATTTCTTGCTATTGCACAATACTTGATATGGAATCCTGATTTGGACCAACTTGAAAACTGGGCCCATAATCAAAAATCAAAGTACATGTTAAGATAAAGCATATCAAATAAGCCAAAGAATTTAATTTTTGTTAAAATCAAACTTAGTTTAATTTTGGACCCTTTGGACCTTAATGTAGACTAATTTGAAAACTGGACCAAAAATTAAGAATCTACATACACAGTTAGATTTGGCATATCAAAGAACCCATTTATTCAATTTTTGATGAAATCAAACAAAGTTTAATTTTGGACCCCCATTTGGACCAACTTGTGAAAACTAGGTCAATAATTAAAAATCTAAGTACATTTTTAAATTCAGCATATCAAAGAACCCCAAGGATTCAATTTTTGTTAAAATCAAACTAAGATTAATTTTGGACCCTTTGGACCTTAATGTAGACCAATTTGAAAACGGGACCAAAAATTAAGAATCTACATACATAGTTAGATTCAGCATATCAAAATCAAACCCAACCTTCCTTTTATGGTCATAAACCTTGTGTTTAAATTTCATAGATTTCTATTTACTAATACTAAAGTTATGGTGCAAAAACCAAAAATAATGCTTATGTCCCCTTTTTGGCCCCTAATTCCTAAACTGTTGTGACCTCAACTCCAAAAATCAATCCCAACCTTCCTTTTGTGGTCATAAACCTTGGGTTTTAATTTCATTGATTTCTATTTACTTATACTAAAGTTTTTGTGCGAAAACCAAGAATAATGCTTATTTGGGCCCTTTTTTGGCCCTTAATTCCTAAACTGTTGGAACCAAAACTCCCAAAATTAATCCCAACCTTCCTTTTGTGGTCATAAACCTTGTGTCAAAATTTCATAGATATCTATTCACTTTAACTAAAGTTATAGTGCGAAAACCAAGAAAATGCTTATTTGGGCCCTTTTTGGCCCCTAATTTCTAAAATGTTGGGACCAAAACTCCCAAAATCAATCCCAACCTTCCTTTTGTGGTCATAAACCTTGTGTTAAAATTTCATTGATTTCTATTCACTTTTACTAAAGTTAGAGTGCGAAAACTAAAAGTATTCGGACGACGACGACGACGCAAGACGTCCCAGGACGACAACGCCAACGTGATAGCAATATACGACGAAAATTTAAAATTTTTGCGGTCGTATAAAAATCTAAATACATGTTTAGATTAAATATCAAAGAACCCCAAGAATTCAATTTTTGTTAAAATCAAACTAAATTTAATTTTAGACCCTTTGGACTGTAATTTAGACTAATTTGAAAACGGGACCAAAAATTAAAAATCTAAATACACGATTAGATTAGGCATATCAAAGAACCCCCAAGAATTCAATTTTTGATGAAATCAAACAAAGTTTAATTTTGGACCCTTTGGACCTCAATGTGGACCAATTTAAAATTGGGTCCCAAAATCCAACCAGGTGCTCCGCAGGGCGCAGCTTTATACGACCGCAGAGGTCGAACCCTGAACAGTTGGGGCAAGTATGGACAAAACATTCAAGCGTGATACAGCTCTGAATTTGGATTGTGATCAAATTTTTGACATTACATGGTTTTTTTTCACACAAAACAAATGTCAAGATTTTACAAATCAATTAAAGATTTCTTCTTCAAACTTTTTAAATCTAAAATTAAATAGTTGACACAGCATAGGTTTCTGACACAGAATGAATGTGGTCTAATGAACTTTTTTTTTTTTGCCTTTGAGCAATTCACTATGCTGTTGAATATTAATCCTCTCAAAAAAATGTTTGAAGAAATTTTCTTTTTATTTATGAAATCTGAAATGAGAAAAATTTACCCATCCCCTTTTTTTCACATCCCTGTTTCCCTTTTTCCAAAACTGATATCAATTCATATTTCTAATGGAGTTTGCAACAATAACTACTCTTTTAAATACATCATAAAATATTAAAATGTAAAATAAAGTGCTTGTTATCACTGAATGGTAAAGATTGGTTGGTAGTAAAAGTGAATATACATTGTTTATTGTATAAAACAATAAAAAAAACTTCATCAGCAACATTTTATATTGGCAAATTTCCAATGAAGTTATTTACATAAAGTTATTGGCAAATAAAAATAGAAAATGACATCATAGTCATGTCTGGCAAATGTCCAACATACATTATCTAAAAACATTTTAGATAAGATTAGGAAAAAAAGCTTCATCAGCAACATTTTATATTGGCAAATTTCCAATGAAGTTATTTACATAAAGTTATTGGCAAATAAAAATAGAAAATGACATCATAGTCATGTCTGGCAAATTTCCAACATATATTATCAACTACTATTCTATACAAAGAAAGATAACTCCAATTGAAAATTAATTGCTATTGCACAATATTGTGCAATTAGATATTTCTTGCTATTGTGCAATACTGTGCAATTGAAAATTTCTTGCTATTGCACAATACTTGATATGGAATCCTGATTTGGACCAACTTGAAAACTGGGCCCATAATCAAAAATCAAAGTACATATTTAGATAAAGCATATCAAATAAGCCCAAGAATTGAATTTTTGTTAAAATCAAACTTAGTTTAATTTTGGACGCTTTGGACCTTAATGTAGACCAAATTGAAAACTGGACCAAAAATTAAGAATCTACATACACAGTTAGATTTGGCATATCAAAGAACCCATTTATTCAATTTTTGATGAAATCACACAAAAAAAAAAGTTCAATTTTGGACCCTTTGGGCCCCTTATTCCTAAACTGTTAGGACCAAAACTCCCAAAATCAAACCCAACCTTCCTTTTATGGTCATAAACCTTGTGTTTAAATTTCATAGATTTCTATTTACTTATACTAAAGTTATGGTGCAAAAACCAACCAGGTGCTCCGCAGGGCGCAGCTTTATACGACCGCAGAGGTCGAACCCTGAACAGTTGGGGCAAGTATGGACAAAACATTCAAGCATGATACAGCTCTGAATTTGGATTGTGATCAAATTTTTGACATTACATGGTTTTTTTTTACACAAAACAAATGCCAAGATTTTACAAATCAATTAAAGATTTCTTCTTCAAACTTTTTAAATCTAAAATTAAATAGTTGACACAGCATAGGTTTCTGACACAGAATGAATGTGGTCTAATGAACTTAAAAGGTTTTTTTTGCCTTTGAGCAATTCACTATGCTGTTGAATATTAATCCTCTCAAAAAAATGTTTGAAGAAATTTTCTTTTTATTTATGAAATCTGAAATGAGAAAAATTTAACCCCCCCCCCCCCTTTTTTTTCACATCCCCGTTTCCCTTTTTCAAAACTGATATCAATTCAAATTTCTAATGGAGTTTGCAACAATAACTACTCATTTAAATACATCATAAAATATTAAGATGTAAAAAAACTGCTTGTTATCACTGAATGGTAAAGATTATTTAAATTTATCAGTTGGTAGTAAAAAGTGTATATACATTGTATATTGTATATAACAAAGATTTAAGTTGATTCTGGACAAAGAAAGATAACTCCAATTAAAAAAAATTCTTGCTATTGCACAATATTGTGCAATAGGATATTTCTTGCTTACTATTCTGGACAAAGAAAGATAACTCTAATTAAAAAAAAATTTGCTATTTCACAATATTGTGCAATTAGATATTTCTTGCCATTACACAATACTGTGCAATTGAAAAGACTTGCTATTGCACAATACTTAATATAATAATTTTAGATCCTGATTTGGACCAACTTGAAAACTGGGCCCATAATCAAAAATCTAAGTACATGTTTAGATTCAGCATATCAAAGAGGCCCAAGAATTCAATTTTTGTTAAAATCAAACTTAGTTTAATTTTGGACCCTTTGGACTTTAATGTAGAATTTGAAATTTGAAAACAGGACCAAAAATGAAGAATCTACATACACAGTTAGATTTGGCATATCAAAGAACCCCAAGGATTCAATTTTTGATGAAATCAAACAAAGTTTAATTTTGGACCCTTTGGACCTTAATGTAGACCAATTTGAAAACGGGACCAAAAGTTGAGAATCTACATATACAGTTAGATTCGGCATATCAAAGAACCCCAATTATTCAATTTTGATGAAATCAAACAAAGTTTAATTTTGGACCCTTTGGGCCCCTTTTTCCTAAACTGTTGGGACCAAAACTCCCAAAATCAATACCAACCTTCCTTTTATGGTCATAAGCCTTGTGTTTAAATTTCATAGATTTGTATTTACTTATACTAACGTTATGGTGCGAAAACCAAGAAAAATGCTTATTTGGGTCCCTTTTTGGCCCCTAATTCCTAAACTGTTGGGTCCTAAACTCCCAAAATCAATACCAACCTTCCTTTTGTGGTCATAAACATTGTGTTTAAATTTCATAGATTTCTATTTACTTAACCTAAGGTTATTGTGCAAAAACCAAGAAAAATGCTTATTTGGGCCCTTTATTGGCCCCTTATTCCTAAACTATTGAAACCAAAACTCCCAAAATCAATCCCAATCTTTCTTTTGTGGTCATAAACCTTGTGTCAAAATTTCATAGATTTCTATTAACTTAAACTAAAGTTATGGTGCGAAAACCAAGAAAATGCTTATTTGGGCCCTTTTTGGCCCCTAATTCCTAAAATGTTGTGACCAAAACTCCCAAAATCAATACCAACCTTCCTTTTATGGTCATAAACCTTGTGTTAAAATTTCATAGATTTCTATTCACTTTTACTACAGTTAGAGTGCGAAAACTAAAAGTATTCGGACGCCGGACGACGACGACGACGCCGACGCCAACGTGATAGCAATATACGACGAAAATTTTTTCAAAATTTGCGGTCGTATAAAAATAATGCTTATTTGGGCCCCTTTTTGGCCCCTAATTCCTAAACTGTTGTGACCTCAACTCCAAAAATCATTCCCAACCTTCCTTTTGTGGTCATAAACCTTGTGTTAAAATTTCATTGATTTCTATTTACTTATACTAAAGTTATTGTGCGAAAACCAAGAATAATGCTTATTTGGGCCCTTTTTTGGCCCTTAATTCCTAAACTGTTGGAACCAAAACCCCCAAAATCAATCCCAACCTTCCTTTTGTGGTCATAAACCTTGTGTTTAAATTTCATAGATTTCTATTCACTTAAACTAAAGTTATAGTGCGAAAACCAAGAAAATGCTTATTTGGGCCCTTTTTGGCACCTAATTCCTAAAATGTTGGGACCAAAACTCCCAAAATCAATCCCAACCTTCCTTTTGTGGTCATAAACCTTGTGTTAAAATTTCATTGATTTCTATTCACTTTTACTAAAGTTAGAGTGCGAAAACTAGAAGTATTCGGACGACGACGACGACGACGCAGACGACGACGCAGACGACGACGCCAATGTGATAGCAATATACGACCAAAAAATTAAAATTTTTGCGGTCGTATAAAAACTTATTACACTGTTAGATTCAGCATATTAAAGAATCTGAGGAATTCAAGAATAAAACCCCATTGAAATTAGTCAAGAAATAATCAATAGAGAAAAGTATTGTTTTTGGCCCCTTTTGGCCCCTAATTCCTAAACATTGAGGGTCATTACCACCAAAATCTATCCCAACCTTCCTTTTTTTGCATGGAACATTATGGTACAATTTCAGAGAGATTCATACACTTACACAGAAGTTATCATCTTGAAACTAGAAAAATGCTTATTTGGGCCCCTAATTCCTAAACAGTTAGGACCATAACCCCCAAAATCAATCCCAACCGTCCATTAGTGGTTATAAACCTAATGTCAAAATTTTATTGATTTCTATTCACTTATATTTAAGTTATTATCCGGAAACCATCTCTCTTCTTACTTTAACCCCACCCCCACTCTTTTAAAAAAAGTAATTTTAATCATTTCATACCCCTTTTTTTCCAAAAAAAAAATGATTTTGAAGAACATGTTCTTCTTGTAAAACATGATACAATTTAAAAGAAATCATTACAAAAGTTATTGTCTGAAACTGGAAATATAGCTTGTTTCAGACCCTTTTTTGGCACCTTATTCCTGAGTGATTGGGCAATTACCCCCCAAAATGATTCTCAACCTTCTTCTTGTTTGTAGTCGTATAAAAATCCCCGCTGTACATCCCAAAATTAAATACAGATTTTTCCTTTCAAAATCTGGTAAATGACATAACTATATAACAATACATTTACTGTTATAAGAAAATAATACTTACAAATTGTTATTTTTATTTTCATGCTTTGTAACTAATGACATGAAATCCTTCATAAAACTTTCACACAAGGGATAACGATAACTTGCATGTGACATCATATTTAACCATACTGGTTCAGATAATCTTGGTGTAGTGTAGAGATCTATGACATCATCTCTGAATATTTCTAATGCCTAAAATATTTGAAAGACATTTGAATTATTTTCTTTAATTATTAAACCATTGCCACTATACATATTAACATGGATTCTCTGTAAATATCAACCATGCCACATATAGGTCGTGGCACGCATAGTCTCAGAAAAGCTTCAAACTTTGTCAGTTAATACACTTTTATGGATAAATGAAAAAAATATATTGATATTGTTGATATGGACCATGGTTGCCATGGTAACAGGATATTCTAATTTTACCTTCAAAATTGCTCTTTTTCAACTATGAAATAGGTCTACTTTGAGCATTAATATCCACTTAAATAACAATATATTGGTAAAAATATCTATAATTTATATGAATATCATTACAAATTGATATAATGATTGAATTTAAAAATATAAAATATTTTATGTTACCCTGATTTGATCCTTGGATACATGGAAAACTTCAACAGGTATATAAAATACCCAATTTAGACAGTTTTTGAGGATGTGTAGCAAATTTACGCATCCATGTTGGAATATGGCATTATACTTTCCTTTGAGGCAACATATTATAGTTTCGATATATGGAATAAAATTCTTGGGGATCTTGTTTCCAAGAGCGGTAACCATGGAAACAAAAAAGTTAAATTTACAAGGTATAAACAATTTTTCTGTAGATCTTTTAAGTAACATGAAACGAAAGACTAATTCAATTTAATTTTAATGTTAAGGAAATGATTTAATCAATGCATGCATATATGGAAATTATTTAATCAATGTATGCATATATGGAAATTATTTAATCAATGTATGCATATATAATATATATATATATAATAAAGAACTCTAAAAAAGGTATTTTGCTTTTGTTTATATATATATTTACCCGACAATATGATCATGACCATATAAGAATACTCATTGGTTATTAACTGTTCAGACCATATGAGTATTTAGACCATATTGTATAAAATTGAGAATGAAAATGGGCAAATTGTAAAAGACACAACCCGAAAAAGAGCAGAAAACAGCTGAAAGCCATCAAAGGGTCTTCAACACAGCTACAAACTAAAGACACTAGAGGGTCTACAGAGCCTGTGTTGCTCACCTTGGTCAATTTGCATATTCAACATAGGACACTCCAACATTGTAGACGAGAATAGAATTCATGACAAAAATATGTAGTGTTGATCTTGTATTGCTGATCATTCATTCTGATTAGTCTCTATCTTCTGTTAGTTTTTGCTCAGAACACAAAAAAAGGGTAAACAAAAATATCCTCATTTAAAGACAATCATTCCTATAAAGAGTCACTTGGATGGAGAGTTGTCTCATTGGCACTCATACCACATCTTCTTATATCTAATGACAATCTACTAACAATATTGACAAAATTTTACTTGTTAGTAGATCATGCCTTGCTTTATAATTTTTGAGATTAATATCCTTTATAACTTTTCTCATATAAGGCAAAATGCAAAAAAAAATGGTTATAAAAAGCTTTGCTGAGCCAAGCCTGATACAACCACAGAGGTCAAACCCGGAACAGTTGAGGCAAGTTTGGACACAATATTCAAGCTTGATACTGTATGAATTTGGATGAGATCAAATTTTTGACATGAACTAAAAGGAGGTTATCTTTATAGACACAAACCTGGCACCAAAGTTTAATGAAAACTACTCAAAGCACTTTAAAGGTATTGTCCGAAAAACTGAAAAATCCTCTTTTCTTAATGAAAAAACCCCACAACTCGGAAACGTAAAATCGAAAATTTCTAAAAATCAAACGGGTGCTCACAACAATAAATATAAACAATTCATTTAAGTTTCATGAGAACTGCTGAAAGCATTTTAGAGTAATTGTCCGAAATCTGGAAAATCCCCCTTTTAAAAAAAAATAAAACACCACAACTCGTAAATGTAAAATTTAAATTTAAATAAAAAAAGGGAGCTCACATCAATAGATATTCAAGTTTTATGCAAATTGGTTGCAGCATTATTGAGTTAATGACCAAAATGTTGACGACTGACGGACTGACAGAGGTATACCATTAAATACATCCCGTAAACAGGTTTATAAAAACATACTAAGACTAATAAAAGTCAGAGGCTCCTGACTTGGGAAAAGGGCAAATATGTGGCGGGGTTTAAGATGTTTTATGAGATCTCAATCCTCCCCCTATACCTATAGCATTGTTTGTTGTAACTAAAAATTTGTAAGGGTTCCGCGGAACCCAGTGTCTAGCCTACTTTTGCTGTAAATCGCAGGCTCAACAAAAATGAGGAAAAAAATCAATAAAAATATTCCTCTTGATACTTTCTTTTAATTGTAAGAAGCTTCTGTCAAAGTTTGGTAAAAATCCAGGATAGTTTATGAATCTAATAAATGTTTTAAAAACTGCAGACTATTTGTAATGTTAACTGGAAGTCCATTTATAAGTAAAATACAGATACACAGGTACAAAATATGAACAAATTTCCTTCTAGATACTAGCTTTTGATCATAAACAAGCTTCTGTCCAAGTTTGGTACAAACCCAGGATAGTTTAAGAAAGTTATTCAAATTTTAGAACTTTAACCGCAGAGTGAATGTATTGTTTTCTGGCAGAAAATCTAAGTCCATTTAAAAGTAAAATACGGAAAAAATGGATTTATATTTTTACAAAATTTACTTCTGGATACTATCTTATGATCATAAACAAGCTTCTGTCCAAGTTTGGTACAAACCCAGGATAGTTTAAGAAAGTTATTCAAATTTTAAAAACTTTAACCACAGAGTGAATGTAATGTTTCCCACAGAAACACTAAGTCCATTTATAAATAAAATACAGAAAAAATAGAATTTTATTTTTACAAAATTTACTTCTGGATACTATCTTATGATCATAAACAAGCTTCTGTCCAAGTTTGGTAGAAATCCAGTATAGTTTAAGAAAGTTATTAAAATTTCAAAAACTTTAACCACAGAGTGAATATTTGTGGACACCGCCGCTGACGGAATGTAGGACCGCTTAGTCTCGCTTTTTCGACTAAAGTCGAAGGCTCGACAAAAATAACCTAAAAATAGCTAACAGGCCAAATAAAGACATTTAAAGCATGACTGGTCATGGGTGTACAATAATAAAAAAATATCAAATGTACTATTTGGGTAAGGTCCTTTAAAAACAACACATGAGTTTCATTGGCAAAGTTCTACAAATACTCAGTTCCATATACTTCACAAAGCCAGCTCCTATATATGTCGTAAGTGCAACATATATATATATGCATCTTCAAAGATATTTCTCTAAAGGAGAGTACGACATATATAATTGATGCAAAACATTTTAAAACTATGGTACGAAATCAAAGTAGGGCATTTTAAATAAACCAACTACAAATAAATCAGTTGTAAAGTTTCCAAGTATGAAGTTTGATATCTGAAATTTATTATAAATAGTATATCCCTAGATATGTCAATTGTCAATGTTTCTGATACATTTTTGATACATTTTAAAATGATCAACCTCTTCTTATGTCAATTCACTAACCTAATTTATTATGTCATTAAAACTTACCTCGGTTACTTTGTCAACAAACTTATCTCAGTTACTTTGTCAACAAACTTATCTCAGTTACTATGTCAACAAATTATTTCAGTTACTATGTCATCAAACTTATCTCAGTTACTATGTCAACAAACTTAGCTCAGTTACTATGTCAACATACTTATCTCAGCTACTGTCAACAATCTAACTTCAGTTCAGTTACTATGTCAACAAACTTATCTCAGTTATTATGTCATCAAACTTATCTCTGTTTCTATGTCAACAAATTATTTCAGTTACTATGTCATCAAACTTATCTCAGTTTCTATGTCAACAAATTTATCTCAGTTACTATGTCAACAAACTTATCCCAGTTACTATGTCAACAAACTTATTTCAGTTACTATGTCATCAAACTTACCTCAGTTACTATGTCAACAAACTTATTTCAGTTACTATGTCATCAAACTTATCTCAGTTTTTATGTCAACAAATTATTTCAGTTACTATGTCATCAAACTTATCTCAGTTACTATGTCATCAAACTTATCTCAGTTACTATGTCATCAAACTTATCTCAGTTTCTATGTCAACAAATTATTTCAGTTACTATGTCATCAAACTTATCTCAGTTATTATGTCAACAAACTTATCTCAGTTACTATGTCATCAAACTTATCTCAGTTTCTATGTCAACAAATTATTTCAGTTACTATGTCATCAAACTTATCTCAGTTACTATGTCAACAAACTTATCTCAGTTACTATGTCAACAAACTTATTTCAGTTACTATGTCATCAAACTTACCTCAGTTACTATGTCATCAAACTTATCTCAGTTATTATGTCATCAAACTTACCTCAGTTACTATGTCAACAAATTTTCCTCTGTTATAATGAGCCTTTTCAATGGCTAACTTTAACTTTTCTAAATGTGATTCCAACAGGGTAATGTGGGAAAAGAAAAAGTTCTCAAACATTCTGTAAAAAGAAGGAAAAAAAAGAAATCTTATTAATTTATATACATGAAGATAAATTCTAACTGTGTTTCAAGCTTATGTGACTACAACTTTATGGTTTACTGCATTGATCAAAATCATTAACCTTGGAATGAACTGGAATCACAATATCAATGTTCCATGGTCATTGAACTCTGAAATCAGGATAAACCAGATGCTCGGCAAGGCACAGCTTTATACCACCGCAGATGTCGAATCCTGAACAGTTGGGGCAAGTATGGACACAACATTGTGTTAGTTGACACAGCATAGGTTTCTGACACAGAATGAATGTGGTCTAATGAACTTAGCTTTTGAGCAATTCACTATTCTGTTGAATATTAATCCCCTAACAAAAATATTTGAAACAAGAATGTGTCCAAAGTACACGGATGCCCCACTCGCACTATCATTTTCAATGTTCAATGGACCGTGAAAATTGGTAAAAAATATAATTAGGCATTAAAATTAGAAAGATCATATCATAAGGAACATGTGTACTAAGTTTCAAGTTGATTGGACTTCAGCTTCATCAAAAACTACCTTGACCAAAAACTTTAACCTGAAGCGGGACAGACGGACGGACGGACGAACGAACGGACGGACGAACGAACGGACGAACGGACGGACGGACGAACGAACGGACGCACAGACCAGAAAACATAATGCCCCTCTACTATCGTAGGTGGGGCATAAAAATTTTCTTACTTTTTTGGATTACCTCCCTTACACTGCTTTTAGATTGTCTAAATTGTCCTTTAACCAGAAAATTTAAGAAAGACAAATAGGGGAAAATCAATGGTGGTATTACACCTAAAATGGGAAGCTGCACAAGCACCTTTGGCCTTGTGAGTACTCTCATTTGTTAAAATTTCATGCTATTCAACTGAACATGTGAAATACAGTGAAACCTGGGTAAACCGAACCCTGATAAAACCGAATTTCAGTTTAAACCGAACAATTTTCAAAGTCCCACAAAATTTCCCTATCAATTAACGTTAATCTAACCTGAAAAAACCAAACCCTGTCTACACCAAATTCCGAACGCTTTTTGAAGGCTCATTAGTAAATTTGTATCTAAAAATTACCTGTCAAAATCGATCAATACCAATAAAAACAATAATATATTATGAATTATTTGCATGATTTAATTAAACAAACACAGGATGGCAGAGTATCCCCGAAGGTATTTGAGGTTTAATGAACTTGTGAGTTGTTATTACAAACTAATTAGCTTGTCTGTGTCCATGTATAAAGTGATTTTTTTGTAAAGAAACGTTAAACTGGTCAGCTACCCCCATCACTGATAATGACAAGAAAGATCAATTTAATGCACCTTACTCAAATTATTACGGCCACAAAATCAAATCTGCCATTCTGTAGCTAAACTGTTTAATTAAATAATAGTTAAAAAGCCTTTCACTGGATTAAGAAGTCGTGCAACACAACAAGGTCAATGGATTTCGATTGCTGGATTCCCTTTAGGGGCCCTTAATATTTGATTCGAATGCTCCCAAAGACTTCCTTCAGCTATTTAGCAACGATAAAGTCCGAGAATAAACTGGACCCCTGCTGTTGTTTCACTGTTATCGTGTGCCGAAGTATCAATCAGCGGGTGACCAGTTTAGTCCGAGAACTGGTGTGTACAATGACGTTCCCGATTCAACTACGGAATCGTCATTTGACAGTGACTGTGAATCTGAATTGGTCAGTGAATTAACAGATGAGAAAATAATTATAAAGAGCAAAATCGCTCCACGTCAGACATTTCCCAACGACGAGCGTGATTGACAGAGTGGCGTTTGATTTATAAACAAAAATGTAGCAAAACGTCTATCTCATCTTCTTTTATTTTTACATTTACATCTAAATCAACACAAAAATAAACTGTCGTCTGTTGTGTTACCTATTATCCTTGCCAGTAAATGTCAAAATTATTTTGGTTTCGACTTCCGTTTACCTCTACAATCCGAACACCTGTGAAAACCGAACAAAACGTAAAGTCCCGTGGGTGTTCGGTTTGGACAGGTTTCACTTTATAACAAATAAATGGGAAATCTGTCCATGGGAGTGCTTGTAAACACTGAAGGGTAAAGATTGTTTTAATTTTTTCAGTGAACTTTGCATTGTAACTGGTGATAAACTTATCACCGTAACTGAAGTTATGGTGATCTCAACATGGCGGAGCCAAAAACAGGTGAAATCGTCTTTTTGTAATTTCTCTGTGTACATATGTATGGTATTGTTGTATGTGTGATTTCTTAATATCATATGTGACCTTGTTACCAAAATAATAGCCATTGAAAATTTACGGGAGATCATTGTAAGACCAAAAAGGTTGTTTGTTATGATAGTGGTAACTTGATTATTAGGTAGTTGTAACTTGTACATGATGATCGTTACTTTCTCTATATGCTGATGGGCGACTATATATAATTTATAAACCGTGTTTGAATGTTTGATAACTAGCGAATAATTTACTTTTTGCTTTGTAGGTATAGTCTTTATATTTTACAAGTCATAATTTACGGAAAATGTTCATCATGAACAAGGAGAGGCAAACATTTTCCATGTTCACACATATTTAATGGAAACTATAATGTTTAAATTACGTTTGTTTTATAGTAAAGATATGCTTTAGGTCACGGTATCTTATTTTCCTGTGAATCTCGTTCCCTTTTCAACACTTTTTCGTAATCTAAATGTTGTAAAGGGGCATTACTCTAGAATGGTAAAAGTGACACCACAAAATGTGGTAATAAGCATTGTGTATAAGTTTCATAACATTTGGTCGAGGCAAAAGTTAGAGAACGGAAACCCAGGGCTTTCCTTTGAAGCTGGTAGCCTGCGGAAATCCGCCGCTTACGGTGGCTTCAAGTGCCGGCTACTTCACTGCCAGAAATATAAATTCAAAAAGAAAAAAAATATCTTTTTCAAATGTTTACAGGCAGCCAAGAGACGTATATTGTTGCAAAGTCGCGGTCACGATAAGCAAAGATGAAAAGTCAATGTTTACCTTGGGCTAAATATAGTTCACATGAATTCAGGTCACTGATTGGTTGTCTATTTAAGGTCAGAATGCATCGTTCCTTTTCAAAGATAACAAGAGAGACATTCCGGTGGTCATTGAACGATAACAATAGAGACGTTCCGATGGTCATTAACTTGTTGGCTTTTTTTGGCTTTTAAAAAGAGAAGACAATCAGATAGGATGACAATCTTATGTTATGGAATAATATTAGTCAAATTAAAGAAAGTGTAGTAGATACCCGGTAATATTGTTCAGAATCTGGAAAACAGTATCTTTTGAAGTTCATTTTTCAAAGCCCACGTGGTGTTCAGAGAATCAAGGTCAAAAACAAAAGTAGAATATTGTCGACTCGACCTCAAATAAATAACATTTCCAAATGATTTATGTATCCGACTTATTGAACAGTTTACAAAAAAAAGAAAAAATCAGAGGATATGTCAATTTTCTGTCAATGCTTGAGAAATAATTGTATGATTTAAATACGAGTAACAGTCTTTAGAGAGAAAAGGGGGGTCATTTGTTTACAAATGCACGTAGTTATGCAAAATAAATCGATCAAGATTTCTAACAAACCGGATGATTATTTAAATGAAACTCCTTTAAAAGTAAATGAATTTTAAGCATAAGGTAATGAAAATATAAACTGACATAAAAAAAAATGAAATTTCTTTGAGTTCGTTTTTTTTTCTTTCTTTAATTTCATACATAAAAAAATGGTCATTTGAAAGATTAAATTAGGTGCCAGGAGATTGCGAGAATGCAGGATTTTGCTCTATTTATGCCAGAGCTTCTGGGGGCCTTGAGCGGCACCCAGACCCCCTGCCGTAAGGCGCCCACCAAGCTGTAACCAAGCTTACAGCTTGGTGGGCATTCGGCTTTGCCCAAAGCATGTTATAGCCGCCTATAATTTTAATTCAGCCTTCTACTTCCATTTCAATGGAAAGCCCTGGAAACCAACTTTTGAACGTACAGACAGACAAGGATAAAACTTAATGCCCCCTCCACTATGGTGGAGGCATAAAATGTCGATCTGGATACTTTCGTGACAATTATTAAATGTCAAAGACTGGACAAAAAGCAACAGACTGACAATATTCACTAAACTTTCACTCACTTATTCTGTTCTGTATTCTTGTCATTGTCATTCAGTTCAAACAGTATCCCCATGGCAATTTTACTTCTACGTCTCCTAGCCGGAAGGATCACATCTTGTCGATCTTGGGCTACCAGATTGTCTTGGGAATTTCTCTTTCTCATAGTATATCCCTCAAGTGACATTGATTGACTTCTCATCCACCGTCGATGCAAACTTGTATAACTATTAGGATTACTACCAGGGGACGGGAATGAGGCATGAAAACTGCCACTCGAAGTCACTGAAATGTAAGAAGTAAGTCCATTTATTTATCATTTTGTGGAAATTGAACCATGTTGAAATATTTTCATTCCCATGGTCTTACAGTTATTCATAACAAAAAAGAAATTTTGTTGAGAATACTACAATAAATGCTGGAGTGTACATAAAGTATCTTTTATCTTTATTTGAATGTACAGAAACAAAAATAGTTGTTCTGACAAAAATAATACTGTTATAGTACTTTGTTTTGCAATCCATTTATATTTACTTATTGCACAGTTGTCTTATTATCAGGGATTTTGTTTACACATGAATTTAAATTCAACCATTCAACTGAAAACTTATTGTTCATCTATGCATGTAATTTAACCTTGCATCAACGCCTGTAAGTTGGCAGGTATGAATATCTTTTATCTTTATTTGAATGTACTGAAACAAAAATAATTGTTCTGACAAAATTAATACTGTAATAGTAATAATATTCATTGTGATATTGAATCAAAGTGCTGGATAGCACCTCTGGAAAGTTTGCAACTGTATATGTGTATTATTTCAAATAGGTTATAGACGTGTATATTTTCAAATATGTATTTAATCACAGTTTGGATTTTTCAAACTAAACCATTGTCTCGGCAGCAATTTCCAACCAGATGCTCCACAGGGCGCAGCTTTATACGAAAGCAGAGGTTGAACCCTGAACGGTTGGGGCTAGTATGGACACAACATTCAAACTGGATACAGCTCTGAATTTGGATTGTGATTAAATAGTTGACACAGCATAGGTTTCTGACACAGAATGAATGTGGTCTAATGAACTTAAAATGTTTTTTTTTTTGCTTTTGAGCAATTCACTATGCTGTTGAATATTAATCCTTTGATATTTGAAGAAATTTTAATTTTTCATTTCTGAAATCTGAAATAAGAAAAATTGAACCCCACCAATTTTTTTTCACCTCCCCCTTTCCCTTATTCCAAAAATGATCTCAATTCAAATTTCTAATGGAGTTTTCAACAATAACTACTCATTTAAATACATCATAAAATGTTAAATGTCATACAGTCATGATTTAAGTTGATTTAACTACTATTCTGGACAAAGAAAGATAACTCCAATGCAACATTTTATATTGGCAAATTTCCAATGAAGTTCATTAAACTAAAGTTTTTGGCAAATTTCCAATGCAATTTATTAATAACAAAGTTTTTGGCAAATTTCCAATATACATAATTTAAGAGCAGTTTAGGTGAGCTATTAAAATGAGTTTCAATTACCAACCTTACACTGCTTTTAAATTACGTTTTGTACTGAAGTAATTGTCCATTAACCTGGAAACCCTTTTCCCCCTTTTTTGCACCTTATTCCTTAACGGTTTGAGCCATAACTCCCAAAGACAATTCTTACCATCCCTTTGTGGTATTCCAATATCCAAAATCTAAATACATGGTTAGATTCATCATATCAAAGAACCCCAAGAATTAAATTTTTGATGAAATCAAATAAAGTTCAATTTTGGACCCTTTAGACCTCAATGTGGACCAATTTGATAACCGGTCCTAAATATTAAAAATCTAAATACATGGTTAGATTCAGCATATTGAAGAACCCCATATATTGAATTTTTGTTGAAATCAAACAAAGTTTAATTTTGGACCCCGATTTGGACCAACTTGAAAACTGGGCCCATAATAAAACCAGGTGCTCCGCAGGGCGCAGCTTTATACGACCGCAGAGGTCGAACCCTGAACAGTTGGGGCAAGTATGGACAAAACATTCAAGCGTGATACAGCTCTGAATTTGGATTGTGATCAAATTTTTGACATTATATGTTTTTTTTTTACACAAAACAAATGTCAAGATTTTACAAATCAATTAAAGATTTCTTCAAACTTTTTAAATCTAAAATTAAATAGTTGACACAGCATAGGTTTCTGACACAGAATGAATGTGGTCTAATGAACTTAAAAGTTTTTTTTTTGCCTTTGAGCAATTCACTATGCTGTTGAATATTAATCCTCTCAAAAAAATGTTTGAAGAAATTTTCTTTTTATTTATGAAATCTGAAATGAGAAAAATTTAAACCCCCCCCCCCTTTTTTTCACATCCCTGTTTCCCTTTTTCCAAAACTGATATCAATTCAAATTTCTAATGGAGTTTGCAACAATAACTACTCTTTTAAATACATCATAAGATATTAAAATGTAAAATAAAGTGCTTGTTATCACTGAATGGTAAAGATTGGTTGGTAGTAAAAGTGAATATACATTGTTTATTGTATAAAACAATAAAAAAAACTTCATCAGCAACATTTTATATTGGCAAATTTCCAATGAAGTTATTTACATAAAGTTATTGGCAAATAAAAATAGAAAATGACATCATAGTCATGTCTGGCAAATGTCCAACATACATTATCTAAAAACATTTTAGATAAGATAAGGAAAAAAAGCTTCATCAGCAACATTTTATATTGGCAAATTTCCAATGAAGTTATTTACATAAAGTTATTGGCAAATAAAAATAGAAAATGACATCATAGTCATGTCTGGTAAATTTCCAACATATATTATCAACTACTATTCTATACAAAGAAAGATAACTCCAATTGAAAATTAATTGCTATTGCACAATATTGTGCAATTAGATATTTCTTGCTATTGTGCAATACTGTGCAATTGAAAATTTCTTGCTATTGCACAATACTTGATATGGAATCCTGATTTGGACCAACTTGAAAACTGGGCCCATAATCAAAAATCTAAGTACATATTTAGATAAAGCATATCAAATAAGCCCAAGAATTTAATTTTTGTTAAAATCAAACTTAGTTTAATTTTGGACCCTTTGGACGTTAATGTAAACCAATTTGAAAACGGGACCAAAAATTAAGAATCTACATACACAGTTAGATTTGGCATATCAAAGAACCCCAATTATTCAATTTTTGATGAAATCAAACAAAGTTTAATTTTGGACCCCGATTTGGACCAACTTGAAAACTGGGCCAATAATAAAAAATCTAAGTACATTTTTAGATTCAGCATATCAAAGAACCCCAAGGATTCAATTTTTGTTAAAATCAAACTAAGTTTAATTTTGGACCCTTTGGACCTTAATGTAGACCAATTTGAAAACGGGACCAAAAATTAAGAATCTACATACACAGTTAGATTCGGCATATCAAAGAACCCCAATTATTCAATTTTTGATAAAATCAAACAAAGTTTAAATCTGGACCCTTTGGGCCCTTTATTCCTAAACTGTTGGGACCAAAACTCCCAAAATCAATACCAACCTTCCTTTTGTGGTCATAAACATTGTGTTTAAATTTCATTGATTTCTATTTACTTAAACTAAAGTTATTGTGCGAAAACCAAGAATAATGCTTATTTGGGCCCTTTTTTGGCCCCTAATTCCTAAACTGTTGGAACCAAAACTCCCAAAATCAATCCCAACCTTTCTTTTGTGGTCATAAACCTTATGTCAAAATTTCATAGATTTCTATTTACTTAAACTAAAGTTATAGTGCGAAAACCAAGAAAATGCTTATTTGGGCCCTTTTTGGCCCCTAATTCCTAAAATGTTGGGACTAAAACTCCCAAAATCAATCCCAACCTTCCTTTTGTGGTCATAAACCTTATGTTAAAATTTCATAGATTTCTATTCACTTTTACTAAAGTTAGAGTGCGAAAACTAAAAGTATTCGGACGACGACGACGACGACGACGACGCCGACGCCGACGCCAACGTGATAGCAATATACGACGAAAAATTTTTCAAATTTTGCGGTCGTATAAAAACTAAGTACATGTTTAGATTCAGCATATCAAAGAACCCCAAGAATTCAATTTTTGTTAAAATCAAACAAGTTTAATTTTGGACCCTTTGGACCTTAATGTAGACCAATTTGAAAATAGGACCAAAAATTAAGAATCTAAATACACGGTTAGATTCGGTATATCAAAGAACACCAATAGTTCAATTTTTGATGAAATCAAACAAAGTTTTATTTTGGACCCTTTTGGCCCCTAATTCATTGGGACCAAAACCCCAAAATCAATCCAAACCTTTCTTTTGTGGTCATAAACCTTGTGTTAAAGATTCATAGATTTCTATTAACTTATACTAAAGTTATTGTGCAAAAACCAAGAAAAATGCTTCTTTTGGGACCTGTTTTTGGCCCCTAATTCCTAAACTGTTGGGACTTTAACTCCCAAAATCAATCCCAACCTTCCTTTTGTGGTCATAGACCTTATGTTAAAATTTCATAGATTCTGTTTACTTATTCTAAAGTTATTGTGCGAAAACCAAGAAAAATGCTTATTTGGGCCCTTTTTGGCCCCTAATTCCTAAACTGTTGGGACCAAAACACCCAAAATCAATCCCAACCTTCCATTTATGGTCATTAACCTTGTGTTTAAATTTCATAGATTTCTATTTACTTTTACTAAAGTTAAAGTGCTAAAACCAAATGTCTTCGGACGACGCCAACGTGATACCAATTTTTGCGGTCGTATAAAAATCACTTTTAATGCCCCATTTATGGACATTATATTTTCTGGTCTGTGCGTCTGTTCGTCCGTCCTTCCGTCCGTTCGTCTGTCTGTCTGTCTGTCCCATTCAGGTTAAAGTTTTTGGTTGAGGTAGTTTTAGATGATGTTGAAGTCCAATCAATTGACCCGTGTATATAGCAAATTCCGAAATACACCGTTTGATGGTGCGCCTGTCAGATGAGAAACGTACAGATAAGGTACTAGACCTTTTCAACATCTCTCGACACCGACTAATGACATCTACAGTTTACAGGTAAAACGGATGGGTCGTCTCAAAAACAAAAACCATCAAAATTATCATTACGTAACATATTGGATTGGCGGTTTTATACTGTTTTGACTATATAGTTTAAGAATATATATCAACCAAATAAATAGATAAATATATGTATGGTGGCCGGATGCGGCGCTTTATTTCGCCTTTTCGCGTTTTCGTGACTTCTCCTTTCATTTTGCAAACGCGAAATTGGGAATTCGAGAAATTGAGAAAGCAAAATCGTGAAATTGAGATTTCGGGAAATAGGGAAATCGAGAAATTGGGAAATAGATAAGATCAGGAAATCGAGAAATCGAGAAATCAAGAAAGCAAAAACACCAAAACACGGAAGAGAAAACACGAAAACACGAAAAAGAATTCTAGATTTTGCATTTTTACTTTCTATATTTCTCGATTTCCCGATTTCTCAATTTCTGGATTTCCGCGAAAACACGAAAAGGGAAAATGTCCCCATCCGTCCACCATACATATAATATTCTTATTTCGTATGTATTTGCACGACATCTCTTGTTGAATTGATCATTTGATTAAACAAATATTCCAATCATTCAGAATTCTAACCCATTTTCTCTTCACTTTCGTGATTATGCGAGTCTTTCGCCAAATATTTGCTGCATGCCAATAATGATTGAATTTGTTGGTGTAAAAGCTTTTATGAATTTTTTTTCAAAAATGAAAAAGAATACTGGACCGTCCGTCCGTATCACACTTGTGAACACGACCAACTTTGTGTTTTTCCACCGATCTTCACCTTAGTTGATGTACATATATTCAGTTTTTACATAATTACATATTGATTTTTTAGGTTGAAGAAAAATATCACGTTTTTTTTTTTTTTTTTTTTTTTTTATCAACGACGGTCTTCTTCGCTTCAAGATATCTTGTTCGAGGCAAAGTTTTTCCTTGATGAATTTTGAAAAAAATATAATTGACCCCTTGTTTCAATGTTCCAACATTTAAGCAGTGATTGGTGAATACAGAATTCAAGTGGAACACCAAATTGGGGAATTGAAATGATACACAGTATCCAGTACATAATGGAGGCATCCAAGGCCAAAACTAACAGACATGTGCCGCCCTTGTCAACCGACATAACCATTGTTTAATTAAATATCAACTACAATAAAACATGATTTGTTCTTTTCGTTTTCCAAATTCAACCAGGACAGCTAGAAGCTAAACGTCTAAAAGATGAAATGTGACTTGAAGTCTATCATTTTCTTTATAGTAAATTAAAACCAGATGCTCCGCAGGGCGTAGCTTTATACGACCGCAGAGGTTGAACCCTGAACGGTTGGGGCAAGTATGGACACAACATTCAAGCTGGATTCAGCTCTAAATTTGGATTGTGATTAAATAGTTGACACAGCATAGGTTTCTGACACAGAATGAATGTGTTCTAATGAACTTAAAATTTTTGTTTTCTCTCAGAGCAATTCACTATGCTGTTGAATATTAATCCTCTCAAAAAAATGTTTGAAGAAATTTTCTTTTTTATTTATGAAATTTCAAATGAGAAAAATTGAACCCAATTTTTTTAATCACATCCCCCTTTCCCTTATTCCAAAACTAATCTCAATTAAAATTTCTAATTGAGTTTGCAACAATAACTACTCATTTAAATACATCATAAAATATTAAGATGTAAAAAAACTGCTTGTTATCACTGAATGGTAAAGATTATTTTAATTTATCAGTTGGTAGTAAAAAGTGAATATACATTGTATATTGTATATAACAAAGATTTAAGTTGATTCTGGACAAAGAAAGATAACTCCAATTAAAAAAAAATCTTGCTTTTGCACAATATTTTGCAATTAGATATTTCTTGCTTACTATTCTGGACAAAGAAAGATAACTCTAATTAAAAAAAAATTTGCTATTTCACAATATTGTGCAATTAGATATTTCTTGCCATTGCGCAATACTGTGCAATTGAAAAGACTTGCTATTGCACAATACTTAATATAATAATTTTAGATCCTGATTTGGACCAACTTGAAAACTGGGCCCATAATCAAAAATCTAAGTACATTTTTGGATTCAGCATATCAAAGAACCCCAAGATTTCAATTTTTGTTAAAATCAGACTAAGTTTAATTTTGGACCCTTTGGACTTTAGTGTAGACCAATTTGAAAACAGGACCAAAAATGAAGAATCTACATACACAGTTAGATTTGGTATATCAAAGAACCCCATTTATTCAATTTTTGATGAAATCAAACAAAGTTTAATTTTGGACCCCGATTTGGACCAACTTGAAAACTGGGCCAATAATCAAGAATCTAAGTACATTTTTAGATTCAGCATATCAAAGAACCTAACTGATTCATTTTTTGTCAAAATCAAACTAAGTTTAATTTTGGACCCTTTGGACCTTAATGTAGACCAATTTGAAAACAGGACCAAAAGTTAAGAATCTACATACACAGTTAGATTCGGCATATCAAAGAACCCCAATTATTCAATTTTGATGAAATCAAACAAAGTTTAATTTTGGACCCTTTGGGCCCCTTATTCTGTTGGGATCAAAACTCCCAAAATCAATACCAACCTTCCTTTTATGGTCATAAACCTTGTGTTTAAATATCATAGATTTCTATTTACTTATACTAACGTTATGGTGCGAAAACCAAGAAAAATGCTTATTTGGGTCCCTTTTTGGCCCCTAATTCCTAAACTGTTGGGACCTAAACTCCCAAAATCAATACCAACCTTCCTTTTGTAGTCATTAACATTGTGTTTAAATTTCATTGATTTCTATTTACTTAAACTAAAGTTATTGTGCGAAAACCAAGAATAATGCTTATTTGGGCCCTTTTTTGGCCCCTAATTCCTAAACTGTTGAAACCAAAACTCCCAAAATCAATCCCAACCGTTCTTTTGTGGTCATAAACCTTGTGTCAAAATTTCATAGATTTCTATTAACTTAAACTAAAGTTATAGTGCGAAAACCAAGAAAATGCTTATTTGGGCCCTTTTTAGCCCCTAATTCCTAAAATGTTGGGACCAAAACTCCCAAAATCAATACCAACCTTCCTTTTGTGGCCATAAACCTTGTGTTAAAATTTCATAGATTTCCATTCACTTTTACTAAAGTTAGAGTGCGAAAACTAAAAGTATTCGGACGACGACGACGCCAACGTGATAGCAATATACGACGAAAAATTTTTCAAATTTTGCGGTCGTATAAAAAAAACCATGTCATTTGGCCTCTGTATGAAAGTTTTCTCATTGTCAATGATTGAAAGTAATAAAATCAATAATGATCTCAATTTTTTTGACTTTTGAGACGACCCTTCACATTTTACCTGTCGTAGTCGTTCTCAACTGTAGGTGTCGAGAGATGTTGAAAAGGTCTAATAGGTAACAGGTAAATATACTATTGGTATTGGTATCGGATTCGACCCTGAACTTGTTAATTAGTGGCAATATTAATTATGTGGAAAACAAAAGGGTCTGGAGTGGTGTAATTTTTAATTAACACCATTGTCCTATATTGGATATATATAAAATTAAATTCTTTGATTTTTCATTTTTACCCAATGACGGCTGACAAATTGGACCTCGTTATTTTAGTATTACATAGATAGATGTTCCCTATGATAAAATCTTTCTAATTTAAATGCCAAATTAGAGTTTTTACTCCATTTTCACAGTCTACTGAACATAGATAGTGCAGATGGGGCATGCATGTACTATGGACACATTCTTGTTTTATATATCTATACTTTTAAATCTAAAGACCGTTTTTATGTTCACCTGATAAATGTATAACCGAAGAAAGCTACAAGTCAAACTTATATATAAAGGTATATATACTTGATAGGGTATACTTAAAATTTCACCCCTTTACATCTAGAATGGTAAAAGTGACGCCAACCAAATTCAAACTTAACTTGTGTTTTGTGGTTGTAAGCATTGTGTATAAGTTTCATAAAATTTGGTTCAACAAACTAAAGTAAGAGTACAGAAATCAATTTTGGGATGTATGGACGTAGTCGTACAAGTAAGGGACGTACATACTTACAGAAAAAAAAACAAGGATAAAACTCAATATAGTGGGGGCATAACAATAGTAGTATTACATGAGGAATAAACAGTTTATATACACTAGATTCATACAATGTTGATCTGAGGTGCTTATAACCCTGTAACACATTTTAGTTGCTGCTGTGTAATTACCATTGAGGCAATGACATTTTAGATTTTTGTTTTAAGCCATTTATTTGATATACTAGTAATCATTGCCTCTGTGTTAGGACGACACATTGTTAATCATAGGTCAATCTTAATGAATCATACTGCCCCAGGAATAAAGTGTGAGGATAAAAAGTTCTGGATCCGCCACTGCAATGTTAAGCACTAAGAAAGTAATTTTGCTAGCTATATATAGTACATGGACAAATGTTATTAAAACATTTTAATAATTTCTACAGCACTTGTCTTTAGCTTGATCTCGGTCTTGATACACTGACCTATAATATTCTAAGAAGAAGATGATGACTCGGTTGTTTTTAAATTATACCGATGCTATGCTACTAATTGTCATTAAGACAATGTTTTTCTGTTGTCAGTTTGATCCACTTGAGCATGCTGAACAATTGAATGTCCTTGTATCCACATTGGAAAGTGAAACAGCTTGTATTTAAAGAACGAAATTAAAAGTTTTCAAATGATTTTAGGCATCAAAACTTTCAGATCGATGTCAGTTTGACAAAAACAATGCACTTTTCTATTAAAGCCATTATTTACCTTTTTAAAAATATTCATGAATGAAACGCTATCTCGCGTAGATTTCTTTTTATTTTCTCTTCAGCCAATGGCCGATCCGCAAAGTAGTGTTTGTGATACTTATTTCAAAATGAAGTTAAATTCATCTGAATTGTCGGTGAACATTCGTTCCTTTTTTATTCAAGCTGTAATCTTTTTAAAAGAGTAGTAACTTAAAATATCCAAGAATCAGAATTCGAACACTAGTACTACATTATCTTGGAGCAGAACATTGCGATAGTCTGTCTCACCAGAGGTTGAGGCCGACGCCTATGGAAAGTAGCTATAGCAAGCTATAGCAAACTTTCCAAAAAGGAAATGGGGAAAGGTGTCAAAAAGACAACAACCGGACCATAGAGCAGACAACAGCTGAAGGCAACCAATGGGTCTTCAATGCAGCGAGAACTCCCGCACCCGGAAGGCATCCTTCAGCTGGCCCCTAAACATTATTTAAATATAACAGTTAAGACTTTTATTTTTTTGAAAATAATCGCTAAAAAAAAATAACCCTGAACTTGTGTGAAATACACAAATCGCATAAACAAGTACCGGTACACTTACAGTATTATTTTCTTCACAATAAAGAACAACACAAACCATACACTACCATAAAGAAACTACTCACAAGATAACCCACTATCCTCCTCAAATAAATCAAAACTGTGTCTCTTTGGACTCATGGATGGTACATCTACAGGTATACTTTGTGCTGAAAAATAGTAAAGGTATATATATGTGTTCTTCCATGCACATATGTAGTGTTAAAAACATCTTGCATTTAATTTCACTCAGACTTGTGCTCAAGGCCCTCTTCATCTTACAGTGAGATTTGGCTTCCTGCTGATGGACTTACTTTGGATTTCAGAGTTCATTATAAATAAATTTAAAACTCTCGTCCACCTTGTACTATAATAAACAGGTGTGATGAAAGAATTAATGTCCCCCACCTTGCACATATTTTATCTGTCCGATAAAATAAATGGACAAAAAAAGTTTTTTTGTCTTTTTTTAAACTTTTTAAAAATATCAAAAAGGGGCACTAGCTGTTCACCAATTTGACTCTGTTTCTCATATTTGATTGATAAAAAAGTAAATCATTTATCCAAATTATAGAAAGTCTATAATAAACAATTTACAGGGCATGGGCTCAAGAATATGAAGCTTTGTTTTGTGTATTTTAGTTGTCACCATCTCAATAACTATCAAGTTGACATCTGAAGACCTCGGATGGTCGTATAAGTGATAAAAACATATATATAGATATATATATAGATAAAGCGAACTTGTGCAATTGAATTCTCTAGGTATGTCTATTTTCATATTATAGATTAAAAATATATTATAATTATCGTTTTTACCTGTAAATGGATGATTTTTTGTGGATCGAATCAGTCAACTAAATGATTTACCTTTCTTTCATTTTCAATGTTGACATTATTTTTCTTTAAATAACTATACACTTACAATGCATGCACTATCCATAAGGGGTCAAATTGAAGTTCACATGAATATGGATTCAATGAGGACGAATTATTCACTTGCAAGTGAATAAAGCATCATTAATGTTTCGTAGCTTATTTTGACAAAAAAGAACCATACTGGCTCCTTTACCTACACACAATGCATTCTGTTGTAAAACATCTGTTATATAAAACTAGAGGATCTCAAGAGCCTGTATTGCTCACCTGACTCTATTTGGGTTTTTGAAATCATATAAAAAAAAGATAAAATTTGGCTACAAATTAACAACACTAGGCCAGAAGCTGATTAGGAAAGGAGCATTCATGATATGTTAGGTTTCATTCAATTCAGTGGTTCTTTAGAAGAAGACTTTTGTATGCATTTCCCATCGGGTCCTACGTTAAACTAAGCCCCTCGCTGGCGGCCATCTTAGATGATGGATTACCTACAAAGTAACAACATTTGGTCAACACCTCATAAGGAACATTCATGCCATGTTTGGTTTCGTTCCATTCAGTGGTTTTCTAAAAGAAGTCATTTGTATGCATTTCCCATAGGGTCCTATGTTAAACTAAGTCACGCGCTGGCGGCCATCTTGGATGATGGATCAGCTACAAAGTTACAACACTTGGTCAGCACCTCATAAGGAACATTCATGCCATGTTTGGTTTCATTCCATTCAGCGGTTCTCTAGAAGAAGTTCAAAATGTAAAAAGTTTACGTCGACGACAACGGACGCCAAGTGATGAGAAAAGCTCACTTGGCTGAACTAAAAAAAAAAAGAGGAGGTGGTATGATTGCCAATGAGACAACTTTCCACAAGACCAAATGACACAGAAATTTACAACTATAGGTCACTGTACAGCCTTCAACGATGAGCCAAGCCCATACCATACCATACAAGTCAGTTATAAAAGGCCCAGAAATGACAAATGTAAAACAATTCAAACAAGAAAACTAACGGCCTAATTTTACAACTTATTTTGGGTTGAAAAGTCTCTAAAGTCACATAACATAAGAACCTTACAAAACAGACCAAAATTCATCTTTAATTTCAAATTTGAATGTTCCAAAATCATAAGTCTTATACATGTACATGTATATATGCACTTGAATGAGTTCAATTTCTATCCGATGCAGCTCATATGAATCACCTTTTGCAACCTTCTTTGTAGGCTACTCAAAAATGCCCTCATGTTTAAAGCAGATTGAATAAATTACTGAAATGTGTATTTTAATTCTAGCTACATATGTACTTACCAATGTTTGAGCCATGTCTGTTGTGTTGAGATATCTGTTTTGGGTCACTTATTGACAGATCCTGATTACTATGTATACTTAATGAGTCAATAGAATCTAAATCACTGAGAAATAAAAATGTTAGTTTTGATAGTATCATTTGTATGCAGCATTTAACAAATCCTTATCACAATAATTTATCTGCATAATTCCTAAAAGTTTCAAATCTAAACAAATAATGTTTATTTTGTATTTGACTTACATGTGATATTATTTATAAGTTACATTGCTTACTAGTAATAATTTCTCAGATACAACTTTTGATATATTCATAGTCTATATAATACAAAGTTTCAAATATTTATAATCTATAAGATACATAATTTGACATACATTTAATATATACATAGTCAATGAAATAATAGATATCCATGTATTTATACATTATAAGACTGCCAAATCTCCTAAGTATTCTAATTTATTGGGAAATCAGTGTCTGTCTTAGTGTCAGGTATATGGTTGTCACTGGAGAATTCATTCACAACTCTAACCTCATGTTATTTAGAATCTAATTCAGAAGTCCAACTGTCTATTTGTTAAGAAATGTGTTGAGATGCTGTTTTATTAGTGTCTAATCATATATCTTCATCTCTAGATATCTACTGTATTTAGTGTTGTTGGTTTGCTTTCTAATTGACATTTATATCATGTTATTTTAATTTGACATATACCCCATATCTTGTATTATCTAAATTAATTGACATATAAATTATTGAAGGTTGTCACCTGTTAAAACATTTAAACATGGCATATTTTTATGCACATGTCCTCTGGTTCAGTGGTTGTCGTTCGTTGGTGTAGTTCATAGATGTTTTTTCGTTTCTTGTTTTTTATATACATTTTCTAGATTAGACCATTGGTTTTCCTCTTTGAATTGTTTTACACTAGTCATATTGGGGCCCTTTATAGCTTGCTGTTTGGTGTGAGCCGAAGATCTGTGTTGAAGGCCATACTTTGATCTATAATTGTTTAACTTTTATACAATGTACTTAGAGGGAGAGTTGTCTCATTGGCACTCATGCCACATATTCTTTTTTATATATACCCTATATCTCATTTTCTCTAATTGGCAAATACGCCATGTCTCCTTTTATTTGAATTGACATATGCTCCATATCTCCTTTTATTTGAATTGACATATACCCATATCTCCTTCTATTTGAATTGACATATACCCCTTATCTCCTTTTATTTGAATTGACATATACCCATATCTCCTTTTATTTGAATTGACATATACCCCTTATCTCCTTTTATTTGAATTGACATATACCCATATCTCCTTCTATTTGAATTGACATATACCCCTTATCTCCTTTTATTTGAATTGACATATACCCATATCTCCTTTTATTTGAATTGACATATACCCCTTATCTCCTTTTATTTGAATTGACATATACCCATATCTCCTTCTATTTGAATTGACATATACCCCTTATCTCCTTTTATTTGAATTGACATATACCCATATCTCCTTTTATTTGAATTGACATATACCCCTTATCTCCTTTTATTTGAAATGACATATACCCATATCTCCTTTTATTTGAATTGACATATACCCATATCTTCTTTTATTTGAATTGACATATACCCCATATCTCCTTTTATTTGAATTGACATATACCCCATATCTCCTTTTATTTGAATTGACATATACCCCATATCTCCTTTTATTTGAATTGACATATACCCCATATCTCCTTTTATTTGAATTGACATATACCCCATATCTCCTTCTATACATATACAAAATCTATATATTCACAAACCTGTATATAGATTCTCTTGTCTGATGGTTTTCTGGTATGAATACTTTTGTTAACATCATTTGTGATGGATTTCTGAGAATAAAAATATGCTATTATTGTGTAATTAATTCAACTTTCTAAGATTGTTTAACCTTTTTTAAGTCAAAACCAATGTTGTTGGAATAAAATCAACTTTATATGAATCAGTTATAAATATTACATATTTTCCATATAGTGTTGTCAATTTTGGATATGTATGTGATATTGTTTCTAGGAGCATTGAAGCAAGATAAAATAAATTGCCTATAGTCATTATCATATGTTTTTTGTTAGTTTTGTTTCAAACAATATTCAAAGTTTTCCGCTTTTTAAATAATGTTGAGTGAAATCACTTTTTTTAGTTCATTTTTGACTAGAATGCATAGAGCGTTTCTTAGTATACTCTATATGAGCCTGGCACAATGTCTTAAATATGTTAAACTAACAGAGAGTTTGTATCCAATCATCCTAGTGTAGAGATTCACTTGTGGGTTTATATGCTAAAGGTCTTGAGTCCATTCCTAGTACATGTATAGTCACTGGATTTTTTTCTACACAAATATTGATAGCTGGTCATTTCCTTATAGATATTTCTAAGTTTAATTGTCGATTTGTCATTCCTGTTAAAATGTTATTGAACAAAGGAAAGCATGCAGAACAAAGAAACTCAAGCTAGGAAGATCTTGTAGGGATGATCAAGCTCAGATCACCCCTGTAGGAACAAAGGAGCTTGGAAGTTATATCACATCTGATTTCACATGTGCATAATTCTACTCTTTAGTCTTTACTATGCCATTTACTTCAATCATGACAATTTGAAGGCATAGAAGAATCAGCATATTTCAATTGTATTACACAATTTTAAGTTATTTAAGTTTTGTATGAAATATGCACAAGCATGTGAAAATGCAATGTTCACAAATCATTTTAAAACAACATATGGTCTTAAATTCTGAAGGCTTCAAAATTTTCACTTGATTTTTGTTCTGCAAAAAACTATTAAAAATCAACAAATTTAAAAACCCTTGAACATGCATGTAACTTTTGCTCAAACTATGAAAACTGATATCCATGACTAAAGTACTTTCACAGTACTAGAAAGGTACTGTTTTACCCCTTTTCTTAAACAGTAAGGGCCATAACCCTTAAAATCAATCCCAACCTTCTTTTTTTAGTATGGAACCTTTTGGTACAATTTCATAGAGATCCATAGACATACATTTAGTACTCAAGTTATAGTCTGGAAACCAGAAAAAAGGCTTGCTTTTGGCCCCTTATTCCTATTTCATGTATATAGTTTGGACAAATACAGCTAAAATCAATCCCAAACCTCTTTCTGTGGTATGGAATGTTGTGGTATATTTTCATAGAGATCCACACATTGATACTGTAGTTATTGTTAGATAACAAAATAATTCGAGAAGACAGCGACAACAGCAAACATGTACTGGTAACATTTTAATTGCACCAACATTCATAACGTTCATTTTGATTGGATAACGTCACTTATTTTCATGGCATCAATTCACAATTGATACTATGAAATATATGGCAAGTGCATATGACAGATTTTAAATGTATGATTTGACGTTGTTTTCTGTCAGTTTCATTAGAATGGAGATAGCAATATTGTATTTTAAGCTCTGACGGCATCAATTGTTGATTTGATGGTTGCAAATTAAGTTTGGCAAATCTGGAATCAAAATGAGTATGTCAAAATCAAATGACTTAACCACAGCTTGGGAGACTGAAACCAGCAGAACATAACTGATTATTATTTTCCTTAAAACTGTATTGAATTATTTAAGTTATGTTGCAAATCAGTTTTTATGTATAGGTACATTATTTATAAAAAGAAATACTTATTCACAATGATGTTTACCTGAGAAAGTGAACTTTGAATGAAGGGCCTTTGTAGGCCATTCCAACAGACCCAAACATTAGTTCCTCCAATACTTTTACATCTGATCCCATTTTTCTGGTGAGCTGAAATTCATAAACTAGGCTTATTTAAATAAATATTAATCAAATACTATCAGCAAAGCCATTTTAAAATTAAAATTACAATTCCAGACAAAATCTCTGTCTTGATAAAAAATGTTTCCCCATAACAAAAAATAAATACAATTTGAAATTTAAATTTACATGCATATATAGTCTATAGATATGAGAAACTAATATAAAAAAAAAAGAATATGACTTATTAAAGCAGTGCGAAATTAAAATTCAAGAATTTCAAAAAAGATACCCAATACTTATATATAATTAATGTCCAATTTAGAAAGAACTGCAAAATTAATTGATAAAAATAAATATCCCAATTCTGAATTCGAAATAAACTATATCATGTATATCTGTAAAAAAAATCAATAAAATAATTCTGTTAACTTTAAAATGTGTGTTTCCATTGATTTCGATTACTTAGATGCAATTTATTTGACCATATTGTGTATATACACATATATAAAGGACTGGTTTTTTTGTGTGGACAGCGTAGTGCTAAAGTAACAAAAGAGATTGTTAATTTTTCAATTTTTGCTTTAATTCAAAATCTAGATAATTATACAATTCACTTTAACACTGCAATAAAATGCATTTTTTTCAAAGTTTGGATAATTGAAACAAAACTTTGAAAATGAACAAGGTTTAATAAGATAGACATAGAATTATTGGAGAAAAGGATGCATGATGCTGATTTTTGTATCCTATAAACATGGCTCTCAATGGCCTGATTCCTAGAGTATTGACCAGCCCGGGAAATACTTTGCTAACCCAGCTTTTTCTTGATAGCTTTGTGCTAAATCAATGAAAAAAATGTGCATTTTTGAAAGGACGGGGATTTTTAATATGTTCTATGGACAATATTGTGTAAGACCAATGAAAGAGATTGGGCAGAAATTGTATATATATTTGAAAGGACCATCATCCTTTTTATGAACAGTATTGTGCAAAAGCAATTTAAGACATTGTGTGTTATTTAAAGGACTGGCCTCTTTTTTATGAATATATAGTACTGTGCAAAAGCAATGAAAGAAATTGTGTATTTTTTAAAGGTTCCGGCCTCTTTTTAATGTTTTTGATGAATAGCAATGTGCTAAAGCAATGAAGGATATTGTGCACTTTTTTGAAAGGACTGGCTTCCTACTTATGGACAGTATCTTGACATGTTTTACATCTTTAATAACACATTGAGAGATGAAATTTTTTAATTACCATATACTTTGATGGTACATGTTTCTTGTTCATTGACAAATCTCCATCAGAACATATCAATCTGTTCTGTATACATCCTTTCTTCCTTAAATGACAACCCTGAAATTATAAACAATACCAATTGGTACACTACATGGTAAACAGTTGTCATATTAGTATAAGCTCAAAAGCCTAATATAATTTTAAAAAAAAATAAAAAATAAAAAAATGCTTTGCTGAGCCCAGCCTGATACAACCAAAAAGGTTGAACCCTGAACAGCTGGGGCAAATTTGGACACAATATTCAAGCTTGATACTGTCTGAATTTGGATTTTGATCAAATTTTTGACATAATATACATATGTAGCCTTCTGACAAAAAATATATGGTCTGACTCCAAAATCTAACATGTCTTAGATTAGATTCAGCATATAAAACCAGATGCTCCGCAGGGCGCAGCTATATACGACCGCAGAGGTTGAACCCTGAACAGTTAGGGCAAGCATGGACACAACATTTAAGCTGGATTCAGCTCTAAATTTGGATTGTGATTAAATAGTTGACACAGCATAGGTTTCTGACACAGAATGAATGTGGTCTAATGAACTTAAAATATTTGTTTTGCCTTTGAGCAATTCACTATGCTGTTGAATATAAATCCTCTCAAAAAAATGTTTGAAGAAATTTTCTTTTTATTTATGAAATCTGAAATGAGAAAAATTTAACCCCCCCCCCTTTTTTTTCACATCCCCCTTTCCCTTTTTCCAAAACTGATCTCAATTCAAATTCCTAATGGAGTTTGCAACAATAACTACTCATTTAAATACATCATAAAATATTAAAATGTAAAATAAAGTGCTTGTTATCACTGAATGGTAAAGATTGTTTTAATTTATCAGTTGGTAGTAAAAGTGAGTATACATTGTATATTGTATAAAACAATGATTTAAGTTGATTCAACTACTATTCTGGACAAAGAAAGATAACTCCAATTGAAAATTTCTTGCTATTGCACAATATTGTGCAATTAGATATTTCTTGCTATTGTGCAATACTGTGCAATTGAAAATATTTGCTATTGCACAATACTGTGCAATTAAAGATTTCTTGCTATTGCGCAATACTGTGCAATTGAAAATTGCTTGCTATTGCACAATACTGTGCATTTGAAGATGTCTTGCTATTGCTGAATACTTAATATAATAATTTTGGATCCTGATTTGAACCAACTTGAAAACTGGGCCCATAATCAAAAATCTAAGTATATGTTTAGATTCAGCATATCAAAAAAGCCCAAGAATTCAATTTTTATTAAAATCAAACTTAGTTTAATTTTGGACCCTTTGGACTTTAATGTAGACCAATTTGATAACGGGACCAAAAATTATGAATCTACATACACAGTTAGATTTGGCATATCAAAGAACCCCAATTATTCAATTTTTGATGAAATCAAACAAAGTTTAATTTTGGACCCCGATTTGGACCAACTTGAAAACTGGGCCAATAATCAAAAATCTAAGTACATATTTAGATTCAGCATATCAAAGAACCCCAAGGATTTAATTTTTGTTAAAATCAAACTAAGTTTAATTTTGGACCCTTTGGACCTTAATGTAGACCAATTTGAAAACGGGACCAAAAATTAAGAATCTACATACACAGTTAGATTCGGCATATCAAAGAACCCCAATTATTCAATTTTTGATGAAATCAAACAAAGTTCAATTTTGGACCCTTTGGGCCCCTTATTCCTAAACTGTTAGGACCAAACATCCCAAAATCAAACCCAACCTTCCTTTTATGGTCATAAACCTTGTGTTTAAATTTCATAGATTTCTATTTACTTATACTTAAGTTATGGTGCGAAAACCAAGAATAATGCTTATTTGGGCCCTTTTTTGGCCCCTAACTCCTAAACTGTTGGAACCAAAACTCCCAAAATCAATCCCAACCTTTCTTTTGTGGTAATAAACCTTGTGTCAAAATTTCATAGATTTCAATTTACTTAAACTAAAGTTATAGTGCGAAAACCAAGAAAATGCTTATTTGGGCCCTTTTTGGCCCCTAATTCCTAAAATGTTGGGACCAAAACTCCCAAAATCAATCCCAACCTTCCTTTTGTGGTCATAAACCTTGTGTTAAAATTTCATAGATTTCTATTCTCTTTTACTAAAGTTAGAGTGCGAAAACTAAAAGTATTCGGACGAGGACGACGCAAGACGACAACGACGCCAACGTGATAGCAATATACGACGAAAAATTAAAATTTTTGCGGTCTTATAAAAACCACATAAGTTTAATTTTGAATCGTTCAAACCTTAACATGGACTTATTTGAAAACAGGCCCAAAATAAAAAATCAAATGCACAATAAGGTTCAGCAAATCATACTTGAAGTTACATGTATTTAAAACAGTCGTATTTGTTTTGAATTGAAGATTTCTTGCTATTGCTTAATACTGTGCAATTAAGAATTCTTGCTATTTTGCAATACTGTGCTATTGCGTAATACTGTGTTTTTGCGAAATGCTGTGCAATTGAAGATTTCTTGCTATTGCGCAATACTGTGCAATCGAAAAATATCTTGCTTTTGCCCAATACTTTGCTTGTACAACATGTACAATACTGTGTGCTTTTGCGCAATATTGTGCAATTGAAAATATCTTGCTATTTAGCAATACTGTGCAATTGAAGATTTCAAAATTTTGAAGTAAAAAATGAACAGAACCCCCCAAAACAATCCTCCCAAATTCGATCCCAGCCTTACCTTTGTGGTATGGAACCTTGTAGTACAATTTATGAGAGATCCATACACTTACACACAATTAATTGTCTGGAAACTTGAAAAATGCTTGTTTTTGGACCCTTTTATGCCCCAAATTCCTGGGATTCTGCAGCCGACAACAACTAAAGTATTAGCAACTATATTAGCAACCTTAAAACAATAAATAAAATTTACCTGCAATTCTTCTGTTTTCCTTAAAGATGTAGAATCATATAAAATATTTCTATCTCGTTCATTATCATGGTATAACACCAACCTTATCTTAGTACGCTCTAATTTTGGTGGTTTCCATCTAAAACAATAAACATTTTATATTGTAATAATTTGAAAAAAAAACATCATTTTCATTGAAAAGTATCTTTGATTTTACTTTTTGTGTTTTTTTATAAATCCACCGTTAATATTTATTCCAAGACTGAAGTACTATAAATATTTTTTTTTTCTGAGACAAGTGCCTGTGCCCCTACCGGTTAAAAATCTCTTTTTGTATGTAGCCCTAAAAATTGATAGAGACTAATAAGAAATAAATAGATGTACATGTACCATGACCGCATGCATAGAGAGACTATTTAATATTTATAAGAAATAAAGAGATGTACATGTACATGTACCATGAGCGAGAGGCTTATAAGAAATAAAGAGATGTACATTTAACATGAGCGAGAGACTTATAAGAAATTAAAGAACCTTAGTGAGCACGCTCACATACCCCACGTCCCCACATTGTCATTGGAGAAATTAAATAAGTATAAGAAAAAAAAATTGTATAAGAAAAAATATTGAATAATAATTTCCTGTCAATATACATAGTATGTCCTTATTATCTACAAAATTTCATGAAATTCTGTTGTGTGCTTTCAGAGGAGTTGAGATGACAAACTGTTGCAGAAGTACATTGAAGCAAATAAGTTCAAAGGGGCATAACTCCTAGAAAAAAAAATGAACCGTAATTTCCTGTTGATATGTACATCTACATAGTATGTCCTTATTATCTACAAAGTTTCATGAAATTCTGTTGTGTGGTTTGAGAGGAGTTGCGATGACAAACTGTTGCAGTAGTACATTAAAGTAAATAAGTTCAAAGGGGCGTAACTCCTAGAAAAAAAATTGAATCGCAATTTCCCGTCGATATGCACAACTACATAGTATGTCCTTATTATCTGAAAAGGTTTCGTGAAATTCTGTTGTGTGGTTTGAGAGGAGTTGCGATGACAAACTGTTGCAGTAATACATTAAAGTAAATAAGTTCAAAGGGGCGTAACTCCTAGAAAAAAAATTGAATCGCAATTTCCCGTCGATATGCACAACTACATAGTATGTCCTTATTATCTGAAAAGGTTTCGTGAAATTCTGTTGTGTGGTTTGAGAGGAGTTGAGATGACAAACTGTTGCAGTAGTACATTAAAGTAAATAAGTTCAAAGGGGTGTAACTCCTAGAAAAAAAATTGAATCGCAATTTCCCGTCGATATGCACAACTACATAGTATATCCTTATTATCTGAAAAGGTTTTGTAAAATTCTGTTGTGTGGTTTGAGAGGAGTTGAGATGACAAACTGTTGCAGTAGTACATTAAAGTAAATAAGTTCAAAGGGGCGTAACTCCTAGAAAAAAAATTGAATCGCAATTTCCCGTCGATATGCACAACTACATAGTATATCCTTATTATCTGAAAAGGTTTCGTAAAATTCTGTTGTGTGGTTTGAGAGGAGTTGAGATGACAAACTGTTGCAGTAGTACATTAAAGTAAATAAGTTCAAAGGGGCGTAACTCCTAGAAAAAAAATTGAATCGCAATTTCCCGTCGTAAGCACAACTACATAGTATGTCCTTATTATCTGAAAAGGTTTCGTGAAATTCTGTTGTGTGGTTTGAGAGGAGTTGCGATGACAAGAAACAGGACTGACGGACGGACGGGTCAAAAACATTATACCCTCCGCAACTTCGTTGCGTGGGGTATAATAAAGAGATGTACATATAAATTTGTACCATGAGAGAGACTTATAAGAAATAAATAAATGTACATGTACCATGAGCGAGAGACATATAAGAAGTAAAGAGATGTACATGTACCATGAGTGGGAGACTTATAAGAAGTAAAGAGATGTACATGTACCATGAGCCAGAGACTTATAAGTAAAGAGATGTACATGTACCATGAGCGGGAGACTTAAAAGAAATAAAGAGCTGTACATATAAATTTGTACCATGACAGAGACTTATAAGAAGTAAATAGATGTACATGTACCATGAGCGAGAGACATATAAGAAGTAAAGAGATGTACATGTACCATGAGCGGGAGACTTATAAGAAGTAAAGAGATGTACATGTACCATGAGCAAGAAACTTATAAGAAGTAAAGAGATGTACATGTACCATGAGCGGGAGACTTATAAGAAATAAAGAGATGTACATTTACCATGAGCAAGAGACTTATAAGAAATAAAGAGATGTACATGTACCATGAGCGGGAGACTTATAAGAAGTAAAGAGATGTACATGTACCATGAGCGAGAGACTTATAAAAAGTAGAGATGTACATGTACCATGAGCGGGAGACTTATAAGAAGTAAAGAGATGTACATGTACCATGAGCCATGAGCGAGAGACTTATAAGAAGTAAAGAGATGTACATGTACCATGAGCGAGAGACTTATAAGAAGTAAAGAGATGTACATGTACCATGAGCGGGAGACTTATAAGAAGTAAAGAGATGTACATGTACCATGAGCGAGAGACTTATAAGAAGTAAAGAGATGTACATGTACCATGAGCGGGAGACTTATAAGAAGTAAAGAGATGTACATGTACCATGAGCGGGAGACTTATAAGAAATAAAGAGATGTACATGTACCATGAGCGAGAGACTTATAAGAAGTAAAGAGATGTAATGTACCATGAGCGGGAGACTTATAAGAAATAAAGAGATGTACATGTACCATGAGCGGGAGACTTATAAGAAATAAAGAGATGTACATTTACCATAAGCGAGAAACTTATAAGAAATAAAGAGATGTACATGTACCATGAGCGGGAGACATATAAGAAGTAAAGAGATGTACATGTACCATGAGCAAGAGACTTATAAGAAGTAAAGAGATGTACATGTACCATGAGCGGGAGACTTATAAGAAATAAAGAGATGTACATTTACCATGAGCGAGAAACTTATAAGAAGTAAAGAGATGTACATGTACCATGAGCGAGAGACATATAAGAAGTAAAGAGATGTACATATTCCATGAGCGAGATTATAAGAAGTAAAGAGATGTACATGTACCATGAGCGGGAGACTTATAAGAAATAAAGAGATGTACATTTACCATGAGCAAGAGACTTATAAGAAATAAAGAGATGTACACGTACCATGAGCGGGAGACTTATAAGTAGTAAAGAGATGTACATGTACCATGAGCGGGAGACTTATAAGAAGTAAAGAGATGTACATGTACCATGAGTGGGAGACTTATAAGAAATAAAGAGATGTACATTTACCATGAGCAAGAGACTTATAAGAAATAAAGAGATGTACACGTACCATGAGCGGGAGACTTATAAGAAATAAAGAGATGTACATGTACCATGAGCGGGAGACTTAAAAGAAATAAAGAGATGTACATGTACCATGAGCGGGAGACTAACAAGAAATAAAGAGATGTACATGTACCATGAGCGGGAGACTTATAAGAAGTAAAGAGATGTACATGTACCATAAGCGGGAGACTTATAAGAAATAAAGAGATGTACATGTACCATGAGCACATGATGCACTTGTTGCAATTTCAAGGAATAAAGTTCCATAACTCCTCAATGTCATATCAGAAATTTATAAAAAAAAAAAAAGCACACACAAAGGAGTCATTTAATAAACCAGTCACCAAAGTTTCATGTTTTTTTAGTTAATGTCCGACATGGGTACTACAGACAGACAACATTATAATACCATAACAGGTCTTGTTAACATGCATATAATAATTAGAGTTAATTTTCTCAAGTTTGACTATAAACATATTTGTAATTATATGAATGACTAATCTCTTAACATGTCTTTAATAGGTACCATAAAAATACTATGAATTTGAAATAGTAAGTAATTGGGGACAAAGTACCCACATCAAAGATCCCATGAATTTGAAATAGTAAGTATGACCCTTACTTCCAATGGCTTAACACCTCACACATTGTACATCATGTACATGTAGTAACCAGCCAAAGAAAAAAATATAAAAATATGATCAATTTTTCATGGATTTTTTTGTAACTTGAAGTGGAGTAATCTATAAACATAAAAACTTAATTTAAGTTGATCATGATAATGGTGCAGTAGGATAGTTTTCACTGACAAATATGACAAAGCATCATCAAGTATTTACCTGCTTTTGGCTTGGGTAAAGTGAAAGAAATACACTGCATCAGCATACATTGTACATTCTACTACATTTTGTATTATGGGTGTCATTAAAAGAATTATAAGGCAGTTATAAAGTGTGTGAATGCGGGTGAATTGAAATAATCAGGTCATTTTGAACAGTGAATGCTTAAGGAAATTGCATGGCACATACAGTGTACACAATACATGATAGTAACATCACCTTTAAAATACCATTCATAGTTCACTTATGATCAGAGTCTTACTTCTTTTTATGAAAAGATTGAAAAAGTTTCTGTATTTTGGTTGACAGATGACTTAAGCTTTAAACCTGATGATCATAAAATAAACAGTGTAAAAACTTGTAATATCTTTGAATTTAATTAGACAATTAGTTAATTTCTTTTTTTTTGCCTGAAACTTATTTGTATATATTTTAAAATTACTTGTACAGTATCAATCCTTATATATACTAATTACTATATATAGTAAATTACTTCTTTATAAAGCCAAAAGGAATGAGCAACTACAAGTGTTATAAGAAAATGAACTTTGAATGGCATTTTATGGGCATATTATACAGTTTTGATCCCACAGTGAATTTTTTATGAAAGTTTGCACACAAGTATGTTTATCTAATTTAGAAAAAAAAAAGTTAAACAAGCCAAATTCCATTTCTAAATGGAGTGGTCAATGAACCCGTTTTTAAGTTAATTCAGTTTGACTAATAAAGCTGTTAAAAATGTATCTTTTCCGATATGTCAGATTGCTGATGTGAAAAATAACATTTGAGGTTGGCAACATCATTACCTCCCCTATAACCGTATGCCCTTAAGATCAGTACGGTACAATGTATATGCAGATAAATTAACTTTTATTTTTACCAATTCCTAAAATGAATTGAGATGTACATGTGTGAATAGGTTTCTGGTATTGACAGGAAGTGAGAGATATATAAAACCCTTACACAGATTTCTTAATTTCTGTGTCATTTATACCATTTTCAACCCACTGTTTACAGGTAGTTCTGAAAAGCAAACATACTTGAACATGAAAATGCTAATTTCAGTATAAAGTCATTTTCATTTCATTGAGACAGCTTTCTTGCAGTTTGTAAATTTTTCTCAATTTAAAAGTAATGTATATATGTATATAATATTACATGTATTAGTTAACAAGTAATTGAATATAAGAGAAATCCTTAATATACATGTATGAAATGCCTAACAACAGTTGTACACATGAGGATGATGCAATATTCCATGTAATTAATATTTTCAGGAGACTTAGCAGTTACTTGAAAACATGTAAAACATATGACTTCTATGATATGGAATATTTTTTTTAACTTGTCGATGACATTGCTGACAAGAATTGTTCATGAAGAGTCCTTACAAGGCCCAATAGATAGACACCTAGTAGTAACATGTAAACCATGAATATGTGTTACAGTACAGGGGACAGAACTTTATGAAATCAAATTCATTTTATTACCAGTATTCAGTTTAATTTACAGTTGAGAAATTGTTACAGAACATGCAGACCATGACATAGTTAAATGAAGATTTATCACTTATGAATAAATTACTAGGCACAATGAAACCATGCAGTCAATAACAAAATTCTCAAAACTGAATTGTAACGTTTCCTCCAGTGACATTTTGCCTTTTAAAACTGTTAGTCATGAAAGTGTATAAGTCAAATTCAATGTTTCACATTTTGAATGTTATATCTTTTCTTACATTTAATCATATATTATTTATAAATTAAAATTCCACATGAACAAAAACAAGAGGCTCTCAAGAGCCTGAATCGCTTACCTGTATTTCAGAGGAGAAGATTTTAAATGTTAGCAAACTTGTTGAACAAATTGTGTAAAATTGTCTTTCAAGGGCAATAACTCCTTAAGGGATTAATTGTCAATTTTGGTCCATTGAACTTTTTTGTGTATCTTACTTTACTGAACATTATTGCTGTACACAGTTTATATTTATCTAAATAATATGCAAGATAATAACATTATAATTAATATTGGACCCTTTGGACCTTAATGTAGACCAATTTGAAAACAGGACCAAAAATTAAGAATCTATATACACCATTTGATTTGGCATATCAAAGAACCCTAATAATTCAATTTTTGTTGAAATCAAACAAAGTTTAATTTTGGACCCTTTTGGCCCATAATTCTTAAACTGTTTGGACCGAAACCCCCAAGATCAATCCCAACCTTCCTTTAGTGGTTATAAACCTTATGTTAAAATTTTATTGATTTCTATTTACTTATACTAAAGTTATTAACCGGAAATCATCAGTCTTCAAGAGACTCTGACAACGACGCAGACGTGATACCAATATAAGACCTTTTTTTTTTATTTTTGCGGTCGTATATAATAAAACCACTTATTTGACTCATCAAAAGACAGTAATTGTGTATATGTTAACAGTAAAAGAATTCCAGATATACAGAGAATATTCATTATTCTAGTATTTACAAAATTCATAACAGAGTAGACAGCCTCAAACCTCAGTCACGCTAGGCCACAATTGCATTTTGATCTCTGAAAAAAATTGTAGATTGCATTTAGGTTGTGGTGAGTTCTTCATGATCCTGATGACCATGGCCAAGTATGAACATGTTCTAAACAATAGTGGTGCTGTAGTGGGGAAATCAGGTCACAGTAGAAGTGTAGTGACAGCGCTGTTTGGTCGTGGTAAGATCGCAAAGGCAGTGGCGTAGCTAGGTCATTTTTACGTGTACGCCCGAACCTCGATGAGGGGCCTGAATGAAAAAAGAATCGTACAATAACAATATGTCACCCGACATCCGTCAGGACGACATAACTAATTTCAGCTGATCTATTTGATTGTTATCCATTATATCCAATTTATCACAAATAAATCGAAATATATGTTTGGTTTCAATCAGATATTGATCAAAATTGATAAATGGTTTCATTTGTGTAGTACAATGGCAAATTCAAAAGGGACACATAACTGAAATAATAAGCATATTTCTTACTGAATACCATGCCCTCTCAGCCGAAGTCGTAATCTCATTTCAATAAAAGAAAGTATTTGAAAGCTTGCCTCCCTGTGCAATATGTTATTAAACGGTGACCAGGCCATTGCCTGTCAGTATAACACTCAACCAGGTGCTCCGCAGGGCGCAGCTTTATACGACCGCAGAGGTCGAACCCTGAACAGTTGGGGCAAGTATGGACAAAACATTCAAGCGTGATACAGCTCTGAATTTGGATTGTGATCAAATTTTTGACATTACATTTTTTTTTTTACACAAAACAAATGTCAAGATTTTACAAATCAATTAAAGATTTCTTCTTCAAACTTTTTAAATCTAAAATTAAATAGTTGACACAGCATAGGTTTCTGACACAGAATGAATGTGGTCTAATGAACTTAAAAGTTTTTTTTGCCTTTGAGCAATTCAATACATGCAATATGCTGTTGAATATTAATCCTCTCAAAAAAATGTTTGAAGAAATTTTCTTTTTATTTATGAAATCTGAAATGAGAAAAATTTAACCCCCCCCCTTTTTTTCACATCCCCGTTTCCCTTTTTCCAAAACTGATATCAATTCAAATTTCTAATGGAGTTTGCAACAATAACTACTCTTTTAAATACATCATAAAATATTAAAATGTAAAATAAAGTGCTTGTTATCACTGAATGGTAAAGATTGGTTGGTAGTAAAAGTGAATATACATTGTTTATTGTATAAAACAATAAAAAAAAACTTCATCAGCAACATTTTATATTGGCAAATTTCCAATGAAGTTATTTACATAAAGTTATTGGCAAATAAAAATAGAAAATGACATCATAGTCATGTCTGGCAAATGTTCAACATACATTATCTAAAAACATTTTAGATAAGATAAGGAAAAAAAGCTTCATCAGCAACATTTTCTATTGGCAAATTTCCAATGAAGTTATTTACATAAAGTTATTGGCAAATAAAAATAGAAAATGACATTATAGTCATGTCTGGCAAATTTCCAACATATATTATCAACTACTATTCTATACAAAGAAAGATAACTCCAATTGAAAATTAATTGCTATTGCACAATATTGTGCAATTAGATATTTCTTGCTATTGTGCAATACTGTGCAATTGAAAATTTCTTGCTATTGCACAATACTTGATATGGAATCCTGATTTGGACCAACTTGAAAACTGGGCCCATAATCAAAAATCAAAGTACATATTTAGATAAAGCATATCAAATAAGCCCAAGAATTTAATTTTTGTTAAAATCAAACTTAGTTTAATTTTGGACCCTTTGGACCTTAATGTAGACCAATTTGAAAACTGGACCAAAAATTAAGAATCTACATACACAGTTAGATTTGGCATATCAAAGAACCCATTTATTCAATTTTTGATGAAATCAAACAAAGTTTAATTTTGGACCCCCATTTGGACCAACTTGAAAACTAGGCCAATAATTAAAAATCTAAGTACATTTTTAAATTCAGCATATCAAAGAACCCCAAGGATTCAATTTTTGTTAAAATCAAACTAAGTTTAATTTTGGACCCTTTGGACCTTAATGTAGACCAATTTGAAAACGGGACCAAAAATTTTAATCTGATTAATTGCTGTTTGTTTTTACAGCTGTTAATTTTTATTTCTATAATCCTTTTGTGTATACTAATTTAACAAAATGATTGTGTGCAGTGATTTTAAATTCTAAATGAACTCAGTTACTGTCTAAGAAAGATTTTTCACAGTGATACATTTTTTTGTTTTTGTTTAACAAGGTGATTAATTAATTATCTATCTATTAAGTTAAAAGATCTTTCTTAAAAACTGAACAACACTAATGTATGATCCTCAAATTTTTTTTTTTAAATTATAAGACTATTAAAAAAAAAAATCTGTAGGTCAAATAAATAATTTTAAAACTTCAACATAAATTACAGACTTCATATATTAAAAAAGTATGTGATATCATGATCAATATTTGAAAAATAAATATAATTTTACAATTTATATTATTAAACACAAATCCTTATCTTGAACACCATAAAAGTACATGTATACGTAATTGAAATGTAATTCAAAAGCAATTGAGCATTACATGCTTTTTTCAATGTAATTAATTAAATTACCATTACATGTAATTAAAAAAATGCCCAATTACACATTACATTCAATTACATGGAAAATTGTAATGCATTACACTTAATTACCATTACATTTTCAATTACCCCCATCCCTGGACTACCAACGTAGCGAAAACATGATACTAGTCGGAGAGACTGCGCTATGATCTCATGTCGATGTTACAACTACCTCACTAAGACCATCATGTTATCATTGCGACTCAACCATGCTGTTCAAGCCATAGTATGATTCTAGTCCGCTCATGCCTTCCTTATCACACTCTTCTTACGACCTGACTATGTTCATACTACAGCTATTTAGTATTTTGAGTTCTAGTCATGCTCATTGTCACATAACATATATAAAAGCTCTTCAGGTTTTGTTTGAAACATCAATTTCAATTGAACCATGGAAACACAAGACCATGTTCATGGAGTAATGCTTCTACAATCATTAACACAGATACAAAATCTTAACAAGCCATAGGCGGATCCAGGGGGGGCCTGGGGGGCCCAGGCCCCCCCTTTCGTGGGAAAAATGTGGTTGATTATATAGGGAATCATTGAAGCATGACTGGAGCGGGCCCCCCTTAGGTCAGTCAGCGGGCCCCCCCCTTAGGAAAAGTTCTGGATCCGCCACTGCAAGCAGGCCATAATTGTTATTGAGAGATCAAAAAGGACAGATAAGAAGAAATTTAGACAACTTAGGTCCTTTTGAGTTCGTCCTTGGTTATCAACCAAAAGGAGACTCCAGTGTGGGCATCAGTTGATGAAGGAGTTACGATTCTAAGATGAACCTTCCTTCTATAATTTATTATAATGCCACCAGAGATGTTTGATCAACTTCTCAACATGACTTTGTTGTTTCCGAGAAAAATTCTACTAATAAATAATGAGAAATAGAAGGAATGGAACTTTTTTTAAATATGAAACACGGTTGAGAGCGTATTAAGATCGTGGAATGATTGTGGTATGATCAAGCTACATTGTATAATCGCAGTAGAAGTGTGATAAGATTATGTTGCAATCAAATAAATCGTGGTATGGTGGTATTGAGAACATGAGCATAGTTAGATCATTATAATCATAATGAGGTTGCAGAATAAAGGTGGTGAGAATGTACATGTGGTATAATCATGGCGGGATCGTTGCAGAATTTAATTTAGATCGCGATAAGCGTGATGTGATTGTGGTATAGTGTGTCAGTGACTGGGGCATTAGGCTTTTTAAAAACATCAAGTTGTTAGTTCTGAAGGTTCAGATTTTCAAATTTCCTTTAACTCGATACAAGTCAGGCAGTATTGCAAAGAAATTCCGTAACAATTACAAGTACATTTGTACTATAAATCAGGTAAATGTACATGTACACCATGTTCACAGTACCAAGATTTGAACGACTTTTATAATTGAATAATTATTAATTATACATATACATGGACAAATGTATGTAACATGTAACTTCATGATTCGGAAACAAACTTAAGGAAAAGTGTTTGAAACACGATCATTCTGAAAAGGGTGTCAAACCTGTCATATGCTTTCACACTGGAACTCAAAAAGGCTAAGGAAAACATTCTGGTTCTCTGTTTGAATCTGCATCATTAACTGGTTTATTCTTTCATATCACTACGACTGGACCATGAATAAATTATTCACAGATTATAAACGTAAAAAGTAAGTAACTACAATTGATGATATCGGATGTGTATGACCTGGATGGTCATGTGCTTGTCACAAGTTTGTTTACATTTGTATGAACACGTCGTACATGTAGATATCTAAAAGTTTATATATAAGAATTGAATCGATTGTCCAGGTTTTATTAGACAAACATGCGCGTCGGTTATTGTTATTTTCTTTTGAGACGAATAAAAAACCAGACCCAGTTATAAGACAGAAGTAAATTGATGTTCACTGGAGGACTAGGAGATTCCATGACCAAAATGCAAATTCACAAACCAATGTTTCTCGGGTTTTTGATGATTTTTTTAAAACGTAATTATTAGAACCATATTTTTTTAAACACATAACACTGGTACTTACTCGGACTTTGAATCTGTTCGCCATTTATCACCACTACTCCGAGAATTCGGGAACAACTTCTTCAGAAATTGTTGTGCCATATTGATTTTCCATTGAAATTGCCTCACATGACCCACTCTATTTAGGCCGATGAGGTCAAAGTAAAACCTGCTTTGATTGGCTAAAATCGGAATACCCCCTGTTAATCAATACCATGTGACAAACATTACCGCTTTCTTGGTAAAAAATTCACTAGACTGGATTCCAGCAGAGAGTGTAACCCGAATAATCCAGTCGTTATATTACGATCACTTCGATCACTCCATTCCTCGAGAAAAGTAGTGGATAGAGGGCGCTAAATTATTCGAGTTACAGAGAGTGAGACATATATATATGTTGTGTACAAGTTATCATTTTGTACAAATTATAATTTGTACAAAAATATTGTACACATTATAATTTGTATTTTGCCTTTGTACAAATTATATAAACAAATGATAATTTGTACAAAAAGTGCTTGTACAAATTACAATTTGTACAAAATTTGACCAAAATTCACTTATAACTTGTACAACAGTTTTAAATATGAATTTTGGTGGAAAATGCATTGATTCACAGGATTGTTATTTACTGACCACACATTAAACCTTATTAAAAAAATACACCGTTTTCACCAAACTACAAAAGGCAGATTGATTTTCGAAATTTTTCAGAGAGAAAAAAGTAAACAAATACGATTTTTTCAAATTTTTAATACATAAACCACTTTTCCTTTAGAAAAAAAGTATCATTCAATAGTACTGCATAATTGGTTCTTGTCGATATTTGGATTTTTTTTTTAAATTCAGAAATTTTGCAAAAATGAGTATATTTGTAAAATTTGATATTATGGATCGTGAAAGATCGTGAAAAGGATCTCCACATATTTGTTGCCACTTATTCATTATTTAAAAAAGTCCAAGGAAACAATCAAAGATTTCTTTAAACAAGTGATGATTTATATTTGTAATTGGCAAATCAAAAGATTGGATTTACATGTCTTATTCCACTTAAATTTTGTTTGTGAATAGATAAATGGTTCAATGCCATTGGGTCTGATGATTTTATAATACTACACCAACTAGTTTTCTTATAAAAATAAAAGTCCGTCTGTCTGTTCTGCATAAGTTGTATTTTCTTTTTAAAGTTTGCATTGCCTCAACTGATTTCCGTTAAGTTTTTTTGCACAATCATAGATATTTATAAAACAAAGATCCTTGTTAAAACAACTGACATATTCCTGACTTTAGCAAAGTCATATTCCTAACCAAATCGTGGGTTTAATCTCGCCTTCTTTCTGGGATATTTATTTGTCTAAACGCCTAACTGTGACAGTGAAATACACATTTTTATTCACAGCAACGGTTCATGCGCTTCAACGCTTGCTATGTGAAGCAGTTAAAATTTGCCTGTAAAACAGGTCGTCATCGATTTGAGAGTCAAAAAATGTTATGCAATACCCGATTCCATAAATCACTACATCACCTGCTTAAACGAATGATAAAGAACTACTTTTGAATTTTGTAACTTAGATGTACTGTGAGGTCATTTAATAGCAATTCAATAATGTGTATCAATGCTTTTTTCACAAAAATCCATATGATAAATTATTGTACAAGTTATAAGTGATTTTTTGCCCGTTTTTGTACAAATTGTAATTTGTACAAGCACTTTTTGTACAAATTACAATTTGTACAAAGTCAAAATACAAATTATAATTTGTACAATATTTTTGTACAAATTATAATTTGTACAAAATGATAACTTGTACACAACATATATACAGTCAGAGATATAACTCTATAGGGTTATTCCAGAAAATAACTTGCTTGTGTTATTACAGATACTTTCATGAGTTGTCTACTCTTTATTCCTTAAACTTTCTAAATCTATAATAACATATGCTTGTTATTTGTAAAATTATTTCTTTTATACTATAGTGGGCTCTAGGGAACTCTTGGGACTTTGCGCAGAAACTAAATACATAGCCTTGATAACTAATTTTGTAATTAAATTAATTATACATTTTTGATTGACCATGGTAAATCAATGAGTCGAGGGTATTAAGGCCATTATACTACCAAACTAAGAGAATATTCGTTTTAGTTTAAACTGAGACTGAACTTATTCTTATAATAGAATATACTAAAAATTGTAATTTATATTATACGTGCTATTATGTCTCACAGATTTGAACAAAATCACACTCATTTTAAATCCTTGCATCTCACATAAAACGTAAATATTATTTTACAATAATTACAAGTGTGGACACAGATGAGTGTGGATAGTATGTTTGGATGTTTGACAGTGTCTTATGACAAAAGGAGTTCTGTTTTTCCTATATGGTGGTATTAACTGTGTTGCACGATGACAACCAATCTGAGCATTAGGAGTGTTATTTATTAAAAAAAAATTATGTTCAAGGATTTTGTAGGAGACAGTAATTACATTAGTTACCAAATTATTATGATATAATATGTTCTACATCTTTGATTTTGGATACATTTTGTAGCTAGGAGAGCAACACATAATAGCTAGGTTCTTTTTTCACGTGTTTTTTTCTAAATGGGACATGATATCTAGTTTTGAGAACATGATATAAGGAGCCTGTAATTCAGTGGTTGTCGTTTGTTTATGTGTTACATATTAGTTTTTTGTTTATTTTTTTGATAAAAAATAAAGCCATTAGTTTTCTCGCTTGAATTGTTTTACATTGTCATTTCGGGGCCTTTTATAGCTGATTATGAGGTATTGACTTTGCTGGTTTATCCCCATACAGTGACATGTAGTTGTTAATTTCTGTGTCGATTTGGTCTCTTGTGGAGAATTGTCTCATTGGCAATCATACCACCTCTTTTTTATATGTATTTGCTTACTATTGGTATGGTTCTATTTATATTACTTTGTGGTGGATCGTCGGTATCATTAGTTAAAATTTTGTTAAAATGTTCATATGTTCCTCAGATTAGAATACATTCATTGGTTTTTAGTAATGACAATGCCTGACATGATGCTTGGGGATAGATGAACTAGGAAGTAAACTTCTGTGCTGATTTATATCAATTCTTTGATTATATCTCCTCCAAAGCTGGTCGAAGTAAAGAAAATTTTGACTAATTGGAAATGATTTCATCAAAAGAACTTTTGTGAGCATGCTTCAAAGACTCATAACTGCTCCAAAAGTAATCTGATAGAATTTCAAGCATGTCAAGCCAATATTATCAATATCTACTTTTAGTCTTAATATGTCTAAATATCTAAAAAGTCATAGTATTCAAAAGGTAATGCAAAGTTATTCCTTTTCATTTTTTGTTTGTTATATGGATACAAATATAAGTGGTCCGTGTAACACTTATCAATTCAAAGTTTTAAAAAGTGTTGAAATTTTAGATTTTTGGAATTTTGATCAAAGTTTTAAAACATCAAAATTTCAAATTGTGTAAAAGTTTTGAAATTTTGAAATTTTAACCAAATTATTAAAATATTAAAATTCTAAATATCGTTTATAAATTTGATAGTTTAGGAATTTGATCAAACTTTTAAAATACTAAACCTAACGTGCAATTTTGATTATTTCACTTTTTGAAAGTTTGATTTTTTAAATTTTTGATTAAAATATCAAAATTAGAAAAGGGGCGAAAAGAGGCTGTAAACACTGATGTAAACACGGCTCTGATAACAATCATTCTTAGTTATAAATAAATAGCACGAAATATATCAAATCATTTTTAATTACAAAATAAATAATGAAAAGAAGAAGTCGGTTTTTTTTATGAAACATATTAGACATCACATGGGATAACAGTATCCTGAAATTGTATATAAGGTTGTGCATCTATCAAAAAAAAACTATTTAAACCGGAATCAAATAAGTTGATTTAAATCTCTTATATAAGGTTAGCGTTTGAGATAAATAATTTAGAGCTATTTGGTGTTCCCAGTGCCCAACATTTAGAAGTATCAGTGAAAACTGACCAACTCGCAGTAAACCAAATAGTATTATTCGCCTTTTTGACGTTCCTGGTGAAGGTAGATCCAGAAAGAGCGATTCGGTCGCATGCAACTTTAAACGTTTTGTTTTCTTTTTTTATCGATTGCATGACGATACTATATTGCCTTTTATGATTTATTTCAGTTCCAAGAAATGATACGGAAGGAATACTTAATGTATAGCGTCGCAATGAACGTTGTGCTAGGCGTGCTTCAGCTGGCCCCTAGACAAAAAAAAACGTGTACTGGTTCAGTGATTATAGACGTCATACTAAACTCCGAAATTTAACAATGAACTAAAATTAAAATCATACAAGACTTAAAAGGACAGAGGCTCCTGAATTGGGACAGGCGCACAAATGCGGCGGGGTTAAACATGTTTCGTGAGATCACAACCCTCCCCTATACCTCTAGCCAATAAAGAATGAAAAACACACAGTAATACGAACAGTAAAACGCACTAGAAAAGGAAATACAAGTCCTATGTCAGAATAAGAAACAAAAGAAACTACATGTGTAATCAAAATGACAATGCTAATAAATTAACAAAGGACTACTATATATAAGGCTAGCAGTTACTGCCATACGCCAGCTCCAGACCTCAATTAAACTTATTGAAAGGTTTTATATGTCTTCATTATGCACACTCTCTCCCTGTTGCATTTATTGCTAATTTGTTCCGGAACATTCATGAAATATTTGTCACTGGCAACAAAAAATCGATAATTTAAAATACTAGTAGGTTGTTTACATACAAATTACGAAGAAACGTAGGATCGATTCAATTCCCTTGGACAAAGTAGCCCTTATAGATGGATTTTGACATGTTTTAACTTCACTTTGGCCAAACACCTCTTCAATTGTTTCGGTTCTTATTTTTCTTGACTTTCAAATTTCAGTTCAGCGTTCCGTAGGTGAAGTCTTTACTTAAAATTCAGCGTTTTACATTGTACTGGTTTTTCGACAGCAACATTGGTGTACGGCCAAAAATGGAAAAATCCATCATGCAGCTGACAGTGTGGCTTCTCTTTACACGCCCCATTCTGACTGGATGTACATGTGTTCTTTTAGTTTGCTTAAAGTCGATTGTCGTACGATAACTTAAAAATGCTCAAATAACAATATGTAAATACGGAACAATAATATCCCTTAATACAAAAAATCCCTTTCCTTTTATTTACTTTTTAAAAACAGTGGTTGATGTAGGACCCATAATGGAGCTACGTATATGATAACCAGTCCAAACGTTGTCTATAAGGGAGCAACCATTTAACTTTAAAACTGGGGTGTGATTGTTTTGTCGAAGCGCTAACAATTTTATTAAGTTTTACATCGCTATTAATCAACTTGTCTGGTTCAAAATTTAACACCATAAGGCATGGAGAAAATTTGGATTCAGAATTTTTCTTTTGTCCTCTGCTGGCACAGCGGAATATTATTTTTTCATCAAATTGGGGATCAGAATATCTTAATGTACCATTATCGAAGCCCCTCGTGGTAGTATCAAAGTAAAAAAAAAGTGACTATCTATATATTGGATTCCCCAAAAGATTACCATTTATCGCTGATATAAACTTTTGAACAGAATTTTCAATTTTCAAAATGCCGACACCTACAAATGGATAGATGGGCGCTTAATGTAGTACAGCGGCAACTATTACATAAATATGAATGCTAGATGGACGCAATGTAGTACAGTGACAACTATTACATAAATATGAATGCTCGTGAAAATAATGTTTATGATATACGTTTATATATGATATGAAAGGTTTCAACTTTTACAAAACCAGAGCTATAAGTACCAAAAAAATATTAACTAAAATCATTGATACAACTCAATATAATTATGATCGTCATACAACCGATAAAAATGAAAACAAAACGTTACAGCGGATTCCATTGAGTGTGTAGCCAAAGGTAATATCTTAGGTTAGCTTTCTTGTTTGCTGAACCGTGAAGTCATTGTTATGTTAGGTAAACTACCCTACTTTATAAATAGACTAGTCCTACAGAAAACCAATCTATCTGTCTGTTGGACTATGCTACTTTGAAAGGAGGGTAGTAATACCTCACCTAATAATGACTTCACGGTTCAGCTAACAAGCAAGCTAACCAAAGATATTATCTTTGGCTACACTCTCAATGGAATCCGCTGTAAAAGTTACGACAGAAGCGCTTTTCTTGATCGACCTTCTTAGAGAACGCTGAATATTTAGGGCCAACAACTTACAAAGAACAGATTAAAACGTTAAAGATGATCGTACATAATGTACATGAAATGATATTCTTTAGCCAACATGATTGCAGAAAGTAAGAAGTCGTAGAGCAAAACAGAAAAATTTGAAATCAAAAGAGATAATGATAATACACCGTGTATTGAGCCTTTTTATTGCTTAGAGATCAGTAGAAAATATATATTCATGCTCAACCTAACCATACTATTTGACCTACTGCGAGTTGTTCAGTTTTTACTGTTACTCCTGTTTCTCCTAAAATATGGGTGCTAGAAAAATTAGCAAGTAAAATGGCCAATATCAGAGCCGTACGTCTGGTTTTGAAATGAATTCTCTTCTTTTGAGAAATATTTATTTTGTCATCCAATTTTTCACAGCTTACAACTGTCTGTCTGTGGTTTTATTTCATACATAAACTTTTAAGTATCAGTATGTTTTCAATTCATATTGTTTCGTTTCGTTCCGCTTTTATTTCGTTTCGCTTTTTACAGGTACCCCTCTTTTTGCCCCTTTTCTATTTTTGATATTTTAATCAAAAATTTAAAAAATCAAACTTTCAAAAAGTGAAATAATCAAAATTGCACGTAAGGTTTAGTATTTTAAAAGTTTGATCAAATTCCTAAACTATTAAATTTAAAAACGATATTTGAAATTTTAATATTTTAATAATTTGGTTAAAATTTCAAAATTTCAAAACTTTTACACAATTTGAAATTTTGATATTTTAAAACTTTGATCAAAATTCCAAAAATCTAAAATTTCAAAACTTTTTAAAACTTTGAATTGATAAGTGTTACACGGACCATAAGTGATACATGTACCAATACAATATTTGTTGTGGTATGAAAGTGTAGTAATTATCATTTACTGTAACAATGTTAATTCACACAAATTAAGAAATAAACAAATGAATGGACCAGATGCTCCACAGGGTACAGTTTTATACGACTGCAGAGGTCGAACCCTGAACGGTTGGGCTAGTATGGACACAACATTCAAGCTGGAAACAGCTCTAAATTTGGATTGTGATTAAATAGTTGACTAAGCTTAGGTTTCTGACACAAAATGAATGTGGTCTAATGAACTTAAAATATTTGTTTTGCTTTGGAGCAATTCACTATGCTGTTGAATATTTAAAATCGTTTCAAAAAAAAAAAATATTTGAAGAAATTTTCTTTATAATTTCAGAAATGAGAAAAATTGACCCCCCCCTCCCCAAATTTTTTTTCACCTCCCCCTTTTCCTTATTCAAAAATGATCTCAATTCAAATTTCTAATGGAGTTTGCAACAATAACTACTCATTTAAATACATCATAAAATATTAAAATATAAAATGTCATACAGTCTTGGTTAAAATTAATAATAATTAATAGTAACTTCTAAAAAAATAAATGGGGGCAAAGATGATGCCCCCGCTAGCATATAACGTTATAAAGGGACATAAATCAAGAACTGTAAAAGTGAAGCTGCCAAATATTAAACTTAAACTAAGTTTAGAGGTAATAAGCCTTATATACACATTTCAATTAATTTAGTGGAGACAAACTTAAGTTAAGAGATCAGAAAATAAAAAATTCTTCAATCTTTCCATTTGTAAAAGGGCATAACCCTAGAATGATAATCAAAGTGCTTGTAATCACTGAATGGTAATTAATGACTGCTTTAATTTATTAGTTGGTAGTAAAGTGAATATTGCATTGTATATTGTATAAATAGCATTGATTTAAGTTGATTAAACTACTATTCTGAACATAGAAAGATAACTCTAATTTTCAAAGAAGATATAATAAAGCATTGGTTTTAGGTTATTCAATAACCATTCTGGACGTTTTGGCCCTTAATTCCTAGAATGTTTGCCCCATAACCCACAAAATATATCCCAACCTTCTACTTATGGTATGAAACATTGTGGTACAATTTCAGAACAATTGAAATACTTATACACAACTTTTTGTACAGATGTAAGTGATAAATTTGTCCTGGTAAAATATGTCTGGGCGGACAAATATTACTAGCAAAAAAAGTCCATGGTTACAGATTTTACTAGTATATTTAGTCCTATGTTAGTAATCTACGTCCCCAGACCAATTTTCCTAGGAAATCGCGTCCTATAAATTCCTTTAATAAATTAAATTACATTTAAACAATGGAAATTTAAATGTGATGTTTAAATGTTGTTTTAAGAGTTGCATATTTATATCCTTGATAAAATTAATGTCTCCAGACTAATTTTCCTAGGAAATCAAATCCATGTCATTAATAGTCCTAGGTAAAAACATTCATGCTCTTAATTTTGAAAGAAGAATGGAAATATTATGTTTGTTTTTTTTTAAATGTATGTCCCTAGACAAATTTTCCTAGGAAATCATGTCCATGTTATCAAAATTCCTAGGTAAAAATGTCCATGTCCTTTATTTTAAAAGGGAAATTTTTATAAACAATGGAAAGTCACAATTCATGTTTTAATATTGGTAAAGAGTTGTGCATTCACATTCAATAGAATTTTTGTCCCCAGACTATTTTTCCTAGGAAATCATGTCCATGTTATTAATATTCCTAGGTAAAAACGTCCAAGCGTTTAATTTTAAAAGGGGAATAAAAATATTATGTTGAAATATTGTTTAAGAGTTGTGTATCAATTTGTTTTTTAATTGAATGTATGTCCCCAGACAAACTTTCCTAGGAAATCATGTCCATGTCATTAAATTTCCTAGGTTAAATTGTCCATGTTCTTTATTTTAAGAGTGGAAACTCAATATTCATGTTTTAATATCAATGGTAAAGAGTTGTGCATTAACATTTGAAAGAATTTTTGTCCCCAGACTATTTTTCCTAGGAAATAATGTCCATGTCATTGATATTCCATAAAAATGTCCATGCTATTTATTTTAAAAGGTAAATTAAACTGTTATGTTTAATATTGTTTTACAGTTGTGTATCAATATTTCCCAGATAAATTTTTGAATGATATCATGTCCATGTCATTAACATGTCTGGCAATAAGTACATGTCCTTTATTTTAATAGGAAACATAATGACACTTTCCAATCTTAATAAAGATTTTGTCCCCATTTTGAATGATTTTAATAAACAGGAAAACTTATAGAAAAACAAGTTTAAGGACAATTTTTCCTAGGATAATGAGTACCAGACATATTTTACTAGCTATGGACTTATTTTCCTAGGAACATTTGTCCTAGGACTTCTTTTCCTAGTAAAATCATGGACATGGACTTGATTAACTAGGAAAAAATGTCTGGCGGACACATTTTACTACCGGACCAAATTTACTGTTACATAAGCACATGATTGATTCATGCATGTACCTTCAAGTTGGTAATTGAATGCTTAACAGTTAAAGCGCCCCGTGCTTATTGGCCCATTACTAATAGCGGACGAAGGATATACATATAGAACAGCCATAGCTTAGAGTCAACAACAGCCCAAGAACCAGCTGGATCCTGCGACATTCTCAGGCATAATTGTTCACTGTACGATTTCCACCCTAGTGCGAACCGCTTATAGCGCCAGCCGTATACTATGCATGTAAAAAAGATTCTGCCCATTTACCTATGGTGTCAATTTTTTGTTGTTGCTGTCTTGGTTGTATTAAAAGTTCTCCATATATATATGATATAACGAATTTTTTTATCCCCAGAAGAGGCTTGAGAATTAATTAATATATAGTAAGGCCAGGTCAACATATTCTTGCAATTATTTTTTATTGCAAAGATTAATTTCTTATAAAGTCATCACTGGCCTTACTGCACGCAGATGGGGTTTGAAAAACTGGAAAATTTCCTGATTGAGCAATGGGTTGAGTAGAACTAGAAGCAGCGGTTGTGGTGACCGGTCCGGTAACCTCTGAACTGAGTGAAGTGGTTTCTACTAGACTTTGTAGATCTGTTAACACTCGCATTTCCACCAGTTTTCAGACGCAAAACAATTCTCTTAGCCGCCACCCTCTTCCTACCAAATGCCCTAAGCATTTTAGACTGAAAAATACAAGCTATGATAAATTCTGTAAATATATTTATGTTTCTTGTCACTTGTGTATATATGTTTGCATTTTAACCCGCCAGGGTTTCATGTTTTGCAATAAAGAATTATATATGATCTAATACAATACAAAATAAAAAAAACCAAACAAAAATCTGCTAATTCTGCTGTGGCCGATCGAGTCTCAATGCACGCAAACATATAAAAAAAAAGATTTGTCGTCCAACCTTAGCAATATTTTGTATTCTGAATTAAATCATCCAGCCATCCAAACTCCATACAGCGTTATCGTTCGGGTGATACTTCTCTTTCTCTGTGAAGAAGCGTAGCCAGATGTCAGCACTGTTTCGGAGTTTGCCAGCCATCTTTAAGGCATACGATACAGTTACAGGGGACGTTGCTAACGTAAATTGTTATTTTCGCGACGTCAAACGGTGATTCTAATGCAACAACGTTTTTAACGTTCATTTTGATTGGATAACGTCATTTATTTACATGGCATCAATTGACAGTTGATGTTATGGGACGTACGCGCAAGCGCAGACGGCATATGACAAATTTTAAATACATGTTTTAACGTTGTTTTCTGTCAGTTTCAATAGAATGGAGATAACACCATTGTATTTAAAGCTCCGACGGCATCAATTGGGGATTACGCGTCGCCAGTAAACTTAATTTGCGACCATCAAATCCCCAATTGATGCCGTCGGAGGGTAAAATACAATACAGTTATCTCCTAACTCATCGGGAAAAGATACAGTTTTTGGCTGATTTTTATCATTCAAACGGAGTTAACTTGAAATTTAAACGAGTTCATGGAACCCTCTTTTTTAAAATGACATTTGGTTTAATTACGTAAGAAGATTATGTGTACTGGCAATTTTCATGAAAACGTAAATAGTGCATTTTTTTTTTTAATTTGATAAATATACAGCAAAAAATGACGTTTTTTTCCTACATTCATGATCATTTGTTTAATTTGAGTTATTTGTAAAAATAAAATGTACAAATTTATGCACTATTTGTATAACATAATTTAACAAAAAAAAAGACCATGTTTATCTTTTAAAACAAAAAAGTTATACATGTAATACTATCGAAGTAAAAATACGTCCACAAATACGTATTTTAAGGAAATAAATGTATCTGAAATTTATGTGTCGTGGGCCTCAATCCTTTTTGTTGTCTGGGGGGACTATGGGATTGAAGTCACGCTTTTCGTTATCCAAATTTTATTTTACTGCCATTTAACAAACACATGTATGGCAGACGACACTAACTACCTAACTGTTCGCCGCCGACAAACATAAAAAAGGTATACAGTCCCGTAAAATACAAAAAACAGATTAAATTATGTCCTACATTTCCGGTAACCAGAAATACCAAATAGAGGTATATAACATCCCCCGCCCAAATATAAAATTTGAAAAATTTTGGTCTGGTCACTGGAAATGCAGACAGCAATATAACATAATACAATAATAATAATAATAAAAAATACATTTCAAATTTGTATACACCCTTTCTCACTCTGGCATTACTAACTCCGTACATGGACACAGTTTTGTTTGTACTTGCATATATACTATATCATATATAAGATCAATATAACTTTTCATAAAGTTGACTCAACTCTTAAGTTTATTACTAAATTATGTCCTACATTTCCAGTAACCAGAAATACCAAATAGAGGTATATAACATATGTTTTTATCATCCAATTTTCTCTCTTTTGGCACTTTAGTATTCAACTTTTACATTACACACTAAGTACTGGCTACTCGAAACCCAAACAATATGGGAAAATGTAACATTTTAAGCTACGCAATATATGAAAAGGGTGGGGTAACAGAATCACAGCGGCACACACTATCTATTAAGTATTGAAGTGGTCCCCAGTGTAAAAAGGGGGTTCCAACTATATGCTCCCATTCAAATGCATTGATCGTAAAAAAAAAAGGGTAAAAAAAGGGGGTTCCAACCCTTGGACCCCTATGGATTCGCCACTGCCCCCCCCCCCCCCCCCCCCCCGAGTATTAAACATTGTCACGGTTGACGTATAATTTCAGAACAATCGAAATACACAACTCAGTATTAATCCGGAAAAAGAAAAATGCTTCTTTTGGGCCCATTTCATAGAGATCCATTTTCTGTGGTGCCACGATTTCCCGAGGATTAAAAGAACTAAAAAAAATAATAAATATCCAAACGTCAAATTGATTTATCCGAAAAACAAGTATATATATTAGTCGTATATACTCAATAAAAGTGCAATTTTACTTCAGGAAATCGATAAGCATGTCTTTTTGGGGTCGAAGCAAGAAAATCCATTGGAAATTTTAAAAAGTTATTGTCCAGTCAAACTAAGATTTAACCTCAAACTAATAGCAACAGAAAATGTTTTAGTTCTAATATAACATTGGAAGGGGAGATAACTCCGCAAAAATGAGCCTTTTTTTTGTAAGTTTTTGGTTGATTTTCTGCTCATGAAATGTACAAACCCGAAGTGTTATGGGTAGTTTTATTTTTTTTGTGCGTTTTTCATCAAAGAAATTGCAAATTTGAGGCTTTGTGACCATTTTGAAAAAAATAATGTGAAAATTTGGTATTGTTTATATCTGTATATTATATTTTTTCAGCATCTTACTTGTCTAAAAAAACTTTAAACCACAAAAAGAAGAATACATGATTAATTATTTTTATTAAATTTGGGATTCTTTACCTTGACAAGTTGAAAATTTCAATAAATGGTCAACTAATGAATTACAAAATCTAGATTTTAGCTTGATAAAAGATATGCAAACACCTTTGGAGTTGTTTGTTATACTCTAAAGACTGCTTAAAAATCAATAATCAATCCATTCTGATGAATAGAAGCGGTAAAGTTATAATTTTGTATCAATTTTTAATGATATTTCTGCCTTTTTTGCAAGAGTTATCTCCCTTTTCAATGCAAATCTCCATAGGAATTTTAAATGGTGATTTTTTTAGTCTTCCTCAAATAAGATTTTATGGGACTTTTTTCTGTGTATATTTGGGGTATAATGCTAAAGATTAAAACTTAGAAATCTTCTATTGCACTTACTTTCAGGTTAGGGTAAAATTTATGCTAGATTGACTGGACTGTTACTTAAGAATTGAATGCTTCTTTTTGTAAATTTATTGGGGTGTAAAAGCGTTGACCGAAGTACATTTTGTATGAAGCGCAGAAGCGCTTCATTCTAAAAATGTGCGCACGGTCAACGCTTTTACAACCCTATAAAGTTACAAAAAGAAGCATTCAATACTTGTAATTACATTTTTTAGCTATGATCATGAAAACACGAATTTTATATATTTTTTTATTAATTCACCTGTGCACTTTATTGTTTGACCACGTGTTATCATGAATAAAAAGTTTTATTTCTTATGCAGCAAAAATACTGCAATCTGATTGGTTTATTACCCCGGTGTAAATAACACCCCACCCTGGTTCACCCCGGGATAAATCAAATTTTGCCAAAAATTTCAGAATTTTTTAATTTTTTTTGCCAAGAAAAAAAAATTTTAAAAAATAAAAAAAAAAAAAAAAAAAAAAATAATCAAAATAAAATGTTAAAAATTTAAAAAAAAAAAAAAAAAATTCAAAAAATTTTAAATAAAAAATATTTAAAAAAAAATTTTTTCCGGAAAACTCAAAGAACACAAAATTTTTCTGATTTTTTCCAAAAATTAAGTAAAAAGTATTTTACAATGCGCAGCAACATAGACATTGAAAAAAACGTTACACTGTAAATTTTTCATTACCATTTTTTCAATTTTACATCCTGGTTTCAAAATGAGTTAAGGAAATGTTCATAAGAAATAAATTCGTTATCTTGGTGTAATCAGGGGTGTACGGAATTTTACACCGTTGTTGAAAATTCATACACCCATTCGGCTGCGCCTCAGGGTGTATGAATTTTCAACAACGGTGTAAAATTCTGTACACCCCTGATTACACCAAGATAACTAATAGTATTGAGCAATGCAACTGCTTACGGAATAACACGTGATGTGCAGTTAGCCAATCAGAATAAAGTATTATAATGAAACATACATCTAATGTAATTATTAGAGATTGAAATAATCAAAGTCTACTTTCTTTCTTCTTTCCTCTGATAAGCTTTCTATCTTAGGAACACCCCTTTATACTGGGTAATAGGGTGTATTTACAAAATTTGATAAATTTAAAAGTTAATTAAAAAATGGGTTAGATAAAAAAAGACGAAGGTAAAAATAACCAATAAAATAAAGTTAAATGGTCCATGTGCAGTCTACTTGCAGGTTTTTAGTGAAACCTGATATCTAAAAATAAAAATGTATGCAAACTGTGTCACTGTCCAAGCCTTTTGTTTCAAAATTAGGAACCAGTTTGTCTAAGCTTTTGTTTAAAATAATAAATATACCATTAAAAATATTTTAGTGCTTCATGTTAAAAGATAAGCATGAATGTTAAGAGAACAACATGTCTTAAATCATTATTTTATTATAGTTTTCTTTTTTTTTAAACACTGAACCACACGGGGGGTCAACTTCCTATTATTGGGTATACGGGGATGTGCCAAAAATATGGGTCATCATTTTGCGAGATTTTATATAAAAATGACCCTCCTTTTTAATGACATCCTATATTAAAATGCATTTACGTTTGATAACTATATATTGATTCGGGGTATGATCTACATATCATATATAAATATGCTATTGAGAATCATACATTATTAATGGTCAATTATTATATTAAATTAAATCAATTCATTTGAAAGTTCACCTTTCAAACAAAGTGCTTTCAAATAAGTTCCCAAATGAACCCCGGTGAGTTAGTGCTTATATAAGCATGGCTCATATTTTAAATATTGTATATAAGTATAGGTCATTCTTTCTTAAATATTTATATAACTATAGGTACTGAATTTCAGTGAATGTTATATTAAAATGGGTACGTTTTTGAGGCAAAAATGGCACACCCCTATCAAGAAAATATCGAAGTTACCCCCCCCCCCCCGTGCTGAACCATAATATTATGTTCGATACCCCTCGAATACGATCATTAACGAAATGAAAAGTCCCGAAGGATTCATTTTCCGATTAGTGTTGCCATTATAAAGATACGCCCATTTTCATCTCGGTTAGCCAGTCAAATGTTTAGTTTTTGCTGACGTTCACGTCAATTTCAGTCATTACCCACACTCCTCTGTCATAACATCAACACAAACAACGATAGAATCAAAACAAGTTGAAATTGATCATGGATAACTTAAGAGAACATGTCATGGTGAATCATTTTGTCTCAGCTACGGGTTGTCACGCAGAACAAGCTAAGCAATGTCTGGCAGCATCCAATTGGCAGTTTCAGGTACTTGTTATTGAAAAAAGTAAATTTATCAACATGGCGCATGTGTTTACTTTTCTGTTACCGGTGTGGTACAGTTCTTGTTTCGGTTTGTGAAATCACTGACTGGAAGACTTTCTAATTAAGATGTTAAAACATATGTATTTCTTTTTCAGACTGCCTTAAGTTTATTTTTCCAAGAATCATCAATACCAACATGTCGAACGTGCAATGGAAATCACACACAGAACGCCAACTATCCAGTAAGTTATCAGACCACCATTTTGATGACATCATTACCCATTTCTGATGTTTACAAAAATCAAAACAAAATTTTTCGCGTTATATGGTAAACAAAAATGTATCTTCTGTCTATAATACGGAAAGTGTTCTCTATTATTTTTCTGTTTGATTTAACGTGAAAAATTAAACAATAATGCATATTTTTTGTTATTGATTCTCGGGTCATTCTGTTATTCAATGATTGACCTAGATTCAGGAAATGGAAACTCCAACTAAAACAACAGTTTTTCCTATGACAACCCATAACTTTGATGTGATAAATATTCGAAATAAATAATTTTTCAATTAAATGTTGTTTAGAAAAGTCGAACATTGAAAGTCGGGTAACATATGATTTTTTTAATTTGTAAACAAATATTACATAATAGTGTTTACCTGAGCACACACCTACATGTACACAGTTTTTAAAATTAGCATTTATAACAAACAAGGAAATATATTTGATAATTAAAGATTTTGTTCAGTAGATATGAATTTACCAAACCATTCATGCTGTTTGGTATTTTTCAACATATAGTGTTACTGTATGTACATGTAGCTGCAATGGAATGTTTATTGTTTGTAATTTATTTATTTGAGGAAAAAACTCATATCTGTAAGTTAAAATATAATAAATGTTTTATGAAACAGGTCCTTTATGTTAAAGTAAGTGACATTTAATTTAAATTAAAAAAAAACAATTACAAGTAAATGGTTTATGCATATAAGGATCCACAGAATTCAGTTCTAATGATCTAGGATACGGAAGTATTATATTGTCATTTGACAGGAACAACAATGATTTTTTAGCACTAACATAACCAAGAGAGGGACAGGCCTGTCAAATAAATATGGAAACTGTCTAATAAGTTAGCTATCATTAATTTCCTTTTGTGACTATCAGCGATGGTGTAATCAATTGACCACAGATACTTTGATTTTTATCCAGACTTCACATCAGCTGACCTTTATTCACAAACTTATTTAAACAAATCCAGTGATGCATACAAAATTAAAATATGACCAGAATTATTAAAACTACAATGTTTTTTTACAAATAGTAAGTGACAATTTTTTATTATGCCCCCGCTGTAGCTGTTTTACCCTTGTCAGTCTGTACATCGTAAGTCCCATAATTGGTTTCTGTTCTCTAATTTTAGTTTGCCTTAATTAAATGTAATGAAACTTATACACAATGCTTATTACCACAAGACACAGATCAAGTGTTAATTTTGGTGGTGTCACTTTTAGTGTTCTAGAGTTATGTCCCTTTACAAATGGAAAAATTGCTGAATTTTCATTTCTTTTCTCCAACTTTTTCATTGTCACAACTAAATGTTATGAAACTTATACAATGCTTATTAGGGACGACATCAAAAGTTTAATGTAGAATAAACAAATTAATTCACATAGTTTTATCACTGACCCCCACCCCCTTCTTAACTTAATTTGTGAAGAATTGATTGACCAATATTGATATATGTAAAATCCATTTTGGTTAACAAAACATGCAGCAATGTTACCCCACCCCCACCCCCAAACTATTTGATTTAAGTTTTTTTTATCCTACATAGATCTTTTCCCTTACCAGAAAACACAGATTAAGTTTGAATTTTGGTGGGGTCAATTTTACTGTTGTAGAGTTATGCCCCTTTACAAATGGAAATTTATGTTTCTGTTCTCTAACTTTAATTTGCTGCAACCAAATGTTCTGAAATTTATACACAATGCTAATTACCACTAAACACATATCTTATTTGAACTGTGGTGGCATAACTTTCTCCAATCTACTTCCCCTTTACCAGTTTACAAATAGAAAAATTGCTAAAAAATATGTTTCTGTTCCTAAACTTAAGTTAGCTTCAACAAAATGCTATGAAACTTATAAACAATGCTTATTGCCAGGTAGGGTCACTTTTGTCTTGTCCTTTTATTACATAATATATGTTAGCGAGGGCATCATCTAGATCTGTGTCCCATGGACACATTTGCCATGTATTTTTTCAGGGTCTTAGTAAAAGCATTTAAGGCAATGTGAGGGTGTGATGCAGTTACTGCAGAATCACAAATATTTTCCTGATATAAATATACACTGTGAAGATTCTAGTAAAATGTGTAGCTATATTGTAGGGTGGACACACTGGTGTGTAAATAATGTGCCATTAATGTCATATAATTTGTCTTTTATGCCCCTGCCATAGAGGAGGTGGCATTACATTTTACTCTTGTTAGTCTGTACAGCCTTCCGTATGCCCCAAAATTGATTTCCTTTCTCTAACTTTAGTATGCCTCAACCAAATGTTATGAAACTTTAATATCCACAATTAACCACAAACCACGGATCAAGTTTGGATTTTGATGGTGTCACTTTTACCATTATAATGTTAGGCCCCTCTACAAATGGAAAAATTGCAGATTTTTTTTGGTTTCTGTTCTCTTTCTTGGAGTTTGCCACAACCAATTGTATTAAACTCCAACCCATGCTTATTACCACAAAACACAGATCAAGTGTGAATTGTGGTGGTGTCACTTTTACCATTCTAGTGTTTTGTCCCTTTAAATGGAAAAAAATTGCTGAATTTTTTGTTTCTGTTCTTTAACTTGAGTTACTTCAACTAAATGAATTGTGAAACTTAGTCGGCTGTTTCACAATATTTTACACAGAGTTGTAACAAATTGAATATTGCCTATAAGCTTATCATTTTTCTGAGAGAAGTATGTCTCTAGTAGGAAATTCTAGAAGATCTTTGTACATGTATAACCTCTTCTGGTTTTCCTGTGCTGAGATAAAATATGGAAGCACACATGCTATTTTTCATTGCTCGGAAGCATTGTTATTCCTAAAATATCAAAGAGTACACCAATAACTACATGTACGTTTTTTTTGGGGTCTTAATTCATTACAAGAATGAAAATGTATGATTATCATTTAGAAAAAATAGTGATATTCCTTATATTTTAGAAAAAATAGTGATATTCCTTATACATTGTATTTAAAAAAAAAAAGAAGATTTTTTAATGGGTTTTCCTTTTTATACGACCGCAAATTTTTTTTGGATCGTACAATGGTCTGATGTTGTCTGCATTGTCCCTGTCCAGGGACACATTGGTTTCTGGACAATAACCTTAGTTTAAGCGAATGAATCTCTATGAAATTTAATAAGTAGGTATAATACCACAAAAGGAAGGTTAGGATTGATTTTGCAGATAATGGTCCCAACAGTTTAGGAATTGAGGGCCCAAAAGTGGCCCAAAACAAGCATTTTTCTAGTTTCAGGATAACAACTTGTGTAGAAGTATTCCAATTGCTCTGAAATTGTACCACAATGTTTAATACCAAGTAGAAGGTTCAGATTCATTTTATGGGTTATGGGGCCAACAGTTTAGGAATTAAGGGCCAATAAGGGGCCAAAAACAAGCATTTTTCTAGTTTCCAGACAATAACTTGTGTGTAAGTGAATGGATCTTTCTGAAATTGTACCACAATGTTCCATATAAAAAAGGGAAGGCTGGTAATGAGTCTGGGGTTACTTGCCAGAAACATGTAGGAATTGGGGACAAAAAGAAGCTTTTTTATACGACTGCAAACAAATTTTGGGTATATTGGTTTCATGCATCGTCGTCTAAAGACACTTATCGAACCGCTGGTAAAATATCACGTTGTGATTGGTTAACGCCGTCACGTGGTGACCCCCTATGTGACCGTAGGGGGTTAGTAAATTTCATAGGGGGTTCATGACGCGTTAATGGTGACGTCATCTATTAATGTTGTTGTGTTTCCTTATTTATTTTTCAACAAAACGCATCAGAAAAAGTGCAGCGTGCAATAAATTCGTTATACAGTTAACTACTGACCCCCTACAGATCCATAGAGGGTGAATAAAATCTATAGGGGATTTCACTAACCCTCTGTGGACAAGGCCCTAGCGAATGTTCATTTATAGTGAGGCAAATCGCCGAGCCTTTTTTTAGGGGGTTCGGGTGCATGAAATGGGAGAGGCTAGCTTATTTTAGCATTACTATTTATAACAAAAAAACAAAAAAAAAATAAAACAGAAATGCGTTATTTTTATTAGTGAATATTAAAGTGAATATTTAAATTAATCTCTGTTGGTCAACCAAAACTTTCCGATTCTCCTGTGACCTGTACTATCGAAAAGCTTCAACACACGTTGTTATGTATAAACATGCATATATATTTATGTCCAGTAGCAAGTTATAAGCTTCTAGAAGACGAGAACATGTTATAAGCATTCTAATGACACAAGTGATCACAAGTTATCATTCCGCTCGAAGACATGTCAACCTACCTGGACACATTATTCTACCAATTTTTAAGTCATGGGTTTGACATACCGGCGTTCGAACCCACGACCTACCGCACTAGAATCGACGGAACATGCTAGCATATAGCCAGACAATGCTGATCATAATCAGGAAAAGAAACACGAAAAAAATATTTTCAAACAATATCAAAAATATATTTTATACTTTTATTAAAGATAAGTAAAAATCATGGATTGCCATATACATCAAAGACTTCCATAGAAAAGGCGCTTCATGATTTTGTTTAAATTAATTATGAATAATTATTATTTTTGGTCAATGAACTATTTTATTGATTAGCATTTGTTGTTCAGTGAGTTGATAGTGTAAACATTAGTATCAATATACAAATGATATATATATAGCGTTATCGATTCAAAAATAAACCAAGGAAAATAATAAGTCAGCATACTTATAGGGGGTGTTTATACTCATGAGTTACCTGTCATCCTTTTTTCTCTTTGAAGAACCCGTCTTCAACCAGTTTTGTAACGACATTAAGATTTGTTTCAATTTTTATACGACCGCAAATTTTGAAAAAATTTTCGTCGTATATTGCTATCACGTTGGCGTCGTCGGCGTCGTCGTCGTCCGAATACTTTTAGTTTTCGCACTCTAACTTTAGTAAAAGTGAATAGAAATCTATGAAATTTTAACACAAGGTTTATGACCATAAAAGGAAGGTTGGTATTGATTTTGGGAGTTTTGGTCCCAACATTTTAGGAATTAGGGGCCAAAAAGGGCCCAAATAAGCATTTTCTTGGTTTTCGCACCATAACTTTAGTTTAAGTTAATAGAAATCTATGAAATTTTGACACAATGTTTATGACCACAAAAGAAAGATTGGGATTGATTTTGGGAGTTTTGGTTTCAATAGTTTAGGAATAAGGGGCCAATAAAGGGCCCAAATAAGCATTTTTCTTGGTTTTTGCACAATAACTTTAGTTTAAGTAAATAGAAATCTATGAAATTTAAACACAATGTTTATGACCACAAAAGGAAGGTTGGGATTGATTTTGGGAGTTTAGGACCCAACAGTTTAGGAATTAGGGGCCAAAAAGGGACCCAAATAAGCATTTTTCTTGGTTTTCGCACCATAACGTTAGTATAAGTAAATACAAATCTATGAAATTTAAACACAAGGCTTATGACCATAAAAGGAAAGTTGGTATTGATTTTGGGAGTTTTGGTCCCAACAGTTTAGGAAAAAGGGGCCCAAAGGGTCCAAAATTAAACTTTGTTTGATTTCATCAAAATTGAATAATTGGGGTTCTTTGATATGCCGAATCTAACTGTATATGTAGATTCTCAACTTTTGGTCCCGTTTTCAAATTGGTCTACATTAAGGTCCAAAGGGTCCAAAATTAAACTTAGTTTGATTTTGACAAAAAATGAATCGGTTGGGTTCTTTGATATGTTGAATCTAAAAATGTACTTAGATTCTTGATTATTGAAGTTTTTTGGTCCAGTTTTCAAATTGGTCTACATTAAGGTCCAAAGGGTCCAAAATTAAACTTTGTTTGATTTCATCAAAAATTGAATCCTTGGGGTTCTTTGATATGCCAAATCTAACTGTGTATGTAGATTCTTCATTTTTGGTCCTGTTTTCAAATTTCAAATTCTACATTAAAGTCCAAAGGGTCCAAAATTAAACTAAGTTTGATTTTAACAAAAATTGAATTCTTGGGCCTCTTTGATATGCTGAATCTAAACATGTACTTAGATTTTTGATTATGGGCCCAGTTTTCAAGTTGGTCCAAATCAGGATCTAAAATTATTATATTAAGTATTGTGCAATAGCAAGTCTTTTCAATTGCACAGTATTGTGCAATGGCAAGAAATATCTAATTGCACAATATTGTGAAATAGCAAATTTTTTTTTAATTAGAGTTATCTTTCTTTGTCCAGAATAGTAAGCAAGAAATATCCTATTGCACAATATTGTGCAATAGCAAGAATTTTTTTTAATTGGAGTTATCTTTCTTTGTCCAGAATCAACTTAAATCTTTGTTATATACAATATACAATGTATATACACTTTTTACTACCAACTGATAAATTTAAATAATCTTTACCATTCAGTGATAACAAGCAGTTTTTTTACATCTTAATATTTTATGATGTATTTAAATGAGTAGTTATTGTTGCAAACTCCATTAGAAATTTGAATTGATATCAGTTTTGATAAAGGGAAACGGGGATGTGAAAAAAAAGGGGGGGGGTTAAATTTTTCTCATTTCAGATTTCATAAATAAAAAGAAAATTTCTTCAAACATTTTTTTGAGAGGATTAATATTCAACAGCATAGTGAATTGCTCAAAGGCAAAAAAAACCTTTTAAGTTCATTAGACCACATTCATTCTGTGTCAGAAACCTATGCTGTGTCAACTATTTAATTTTAGATTTAAAAAGTTTGAAGAAGAAATCTTTAATTGATTTGTAAAATCTTGGCATTTGTTTTGTGTAAAAAAAAACCATGTAATGTCAAAAATTTGATCACAATCCAAATTCAGAGCTGTATCATGCTTGAATGTTTTGTCCATACTTGCCCCAACTGTTCAGGGTTCGACCTCTGCGGTCGTATAAAGCTGCGCCCTGCGGAGCACCTGGTTTATTTTGATTTGTTTTCGCAACACTTATTTTTTTACCGTCCCCACTATGGTAAAAGCTGCAATCGCTGCTGCAGATTGGACACACTGTATGCAGTGTACCGGTAGATAATTTGAAACTCGAAACTCGCATATTGATAATGTAAAATACTAGTACATGATTAAAAAAAATGTCACTTCGAAAGTTTGGTCGTCGTTCCAAAAGTGAGGCATTTGCCTCATTTGCCTCCATTACGCTACGGCCCTGATGGATCTGTAGGGGGTCAGTAGCGAACCATATAACTTATATTAGTTACCAGACAATAACTTAAGTATAAGTAAATAGAAATCTATGAAATTTGAACACAAGGTTTATAACCACAGAAGGAAGATTAAAATTGATTTTGGGGGTTGTTTTCCTGACAGTTTAGGAATTAGGGGCCAAAATTGGGTCCAAATAAGCATTTTTCTAGTTTCAAGACAATATCTGGTGGAACAGTTTATGGATCTCTTTGAAATTATACCACAAGGTTCCATACCAGAAAGGGATGGTAAGGAGTGGCTTTTGGGGGGCGGGGGGGGGGGGGGGGTTATGGCTCAAACCGTTCCCTTACACTGCTTTTAAATTATTAAATGGGTAATTATGGTTGCAAACTCCATTGGAAATTGGAATTGAGATATTGACCATATCTTAAGGGAAAGAATTATATGTTTTTAAAAAGGGGGGGGGGGGGGGTAAAAGAAATTGTGGGGAGGGGGGACAACTTTTTTTTGTTAAGATTTCAAAAATTAAAAAGAAAATTTCTTCAAATATTATTTTTTGCCAAAAAAAAAATAGGGTGAGGTGGGGGTAAACATAATGTTTAAATTCTAAACAGCAAAGTGCATTGCACATACACTAGCAAAAAAATGAATATAAATTCAAATCATGTAACCAATTCCGAGTTCTTTGACTACAGTTATTCTGTGTCAGTAACCTTTTATGCGTCAAATATTTAATTACTATCCAAATTCAGATCTGTATTAAGAGTTAATATTGTGTCCATATTTGCCCCAACTGTTCAGTGTTACCCTCTGCAGTTGTATCTAGCTGCGCTTGGCGAAGCAATTTATTTTAGTTTCTACACAGAACTTGTGTTTAAGTGTAGGGATTTCTCTGAAATTGTACTGCAAGGTACTATATCACAAAGGGAAGGCTGGGATTGAGTTTTTGAGTCATTTCTCAAGGGGGGTCAAAACACAATACTTTTTTTTTTGGGGGGGGGGGAGCAAGAAATTTTCAATTGCACAGTTTGCACAATAGCAAGAAATATAATCTACATTTTCACAGTATTGGGCAATAGCAAGAACTCTTCAATTGCACAGTATTGCGCAATAGCAAGAAATCTTCTATTGCACAATATCACAGTATTGCCGATAGGAAGACATCTTCAATTAAAAATTAATACAAATATGATAACCCATTTCAAATTTTTAAGATCTTTCAACACATTCATTTAGTGTCAGAAACCTATATTATGCCACAATTTGATGACAATCCAAATTCTGACAGTATTAGACTTAATACATATTATTGTGTCCAAATTTGCACCAACTGTTCAGGGTTCGACTTCTGCGTTTGTACCAGACTGCGCTTAGCGAAGCATTTCATTAGTAAATGTCTCAGACAAGTTAAAAAAACCGGAAGTTTTAAAGAACAAAAGAAATGGGTGTTTCGATAGCACGTATAGATTATTAATATTGTAAACTGAAATAATATTTAAATGTACGAGAAACTTCTTATGGATATAATTGTAATCACCTAGTTAATTGCGATGAGAACATGTTGTGAAATCAAACATATTTTGTAAGGGAAGTGAACTATGTTCAGGAGTTAATTAGAAATGTTGTGTATTGTAAACATTCCTCATCTCATTTTATTCATTTGGAGATGGGATCAAAATTTGACTTAATTTATGAATGATTTTTTTTATCGGACAAAAAATAACATTGATTCTTGTAGGGCATTGAACTTTTATTGTTTATATCAGGACTTGAAATGTACTATGGAACAAAGTTATCGCAAAACATATAAATGCTTGTACAAACACACAACATCTACCTTGTCCTAGATCTAGATCTAAACAATTAGGTTAATGTCTATATCTGCATATGTATCTAACATTGATTGCCCCGGCCCTCTATTTATCGAAAATTATCAGATCCAAAAAGATACTTAGACCTTTGGTTAATTAAGTTTCAACCACTTGACATTTTTTTAACGGTTTAAGGGATCGCAGAACCCTGTTTTTTGCCTTGATGCTGTAATGATCTGTAATGTAGACTGTATTGTCCAGGGTTGGCAAAACCTCGGGTTTAATGAGTATTGCCCAACCTAGTGGGTTTTACTGGGTAATACCTGGTAATAATGTAATAAGAAATACACATGTACTGGTTGCAGTTTTAAAAAGGAGACTATTAACTAACACATGCAATACATAAAAAAAGATATAGTTATAAGACTGTATATAAATCTTTTTTTTTTTATATACGACCGCAAAAAAATTTGGCGTTCGTATATTGGTATCACGCCGTCGTCATCGTCAGCGTCGTCCGAAGACACCGGTTTCCGGACAATATCTTTAGGGTTAAGTCAATGGATCTCTGTGAAATTTAACCACAAGGTTTGAAACCAAGGTTTGGATTGATTGTGGGGGTTATGGTCCCAACAGTTTAGGAACAAGGGGACCAAAAGAAGTATTTTTCTAGTTTGCAGACAATAACTTGTGTGTAAGTGTATAGATCTCAGGGGCGTAGCTAGAAAGAAACAATGTGCAAGTAACTTCTGCCGATCGGAGCTAGGCGAAACATTTTTGGGACCTTTTTATGCAGAAAAATGTTTTCTTTTTCGGTTTTCGGTCATAGGACGGTTAAAAGAGGAGTTATATGTAGATAAGACTTATAAAAAATTTATGAATGTAAAACTATTAATGATAAATCTTCTGAATAGAGTAATACATAAACAACAAAATTGAGAATGGAAATGGGGAATGTGCCAAAGAGACAACAACCCGACGACAGAACAGGTAACAGCAGAAGGTCACCAACAGGTCTTCAATGCAACGAGAAATTCCCGCACCCGGAGGTGTCCTTCAGCTGGCCCCTAAACAAATATATACTAGTTTAGTGATAATGAACGCCATACTAAACTCCAAATTGTTCACAAGAAACTAAAAGTTAAAATAATACAAGACTAACAAAGGCCAGAGGCTCCTGACTTGGGACAGGCGCAAAAATGCGGCGGGTTAAACATGTTTGTGAGATCTCAACCCTCCCCCTATACCTCTAGCCAATGCAGAAAAGTAAACGCATAACAATACGCACATTAAAATTCACATATTTGTGATACAGAATTTACTCAAAATTGTCCAAAATCTGCTCGTCGGGTCTAGGCAGAAACAAACTTCTCTATTACTTTAATTGTCAATATTCACATTCAAATGCGATGAATATGCAGTAATGCTAGTAACTGTCGTCGTTCATTGTTGATCGTACATTTTTTTTCAACATACGCAAACAATAATGAGACTTTCCAATACTGTTTTGGCGTGTTTGCAGGGTGATTGGCTCTGGTAGTCTGTCGACCACATCGCCTCGGCATATTTTCAACGATATCGAAGGGTTCTGATAATTCTAATGCCGATTGGTACATCTCATTCCAAACTGATGAACCGTAAACTGTAAAATGTGCTCCAAAAACTACATAGACTGAGTATTACAAATTCAAATCTTGTAAAAGATACAAGTTACTGTCCGATTTTGTCATAATCTCCAATAACACATTTATTTTGAAACCAAATGCCGTTATTTAATGATATTTCATCAATTTAAAAAGTGACAACATAGGTGTTTCCTTTAACATTCAATCTATAAATTTTTATTTTGCAAATTTTTTTTGCATGCCGAATTGATGTGCACGCAACTGCGTGTTAGCGTATAGGGAGATACGCGCCTGGATCTTTATGAAATTTAAACACAAAGTTTGAACCACAAAAGGAAGGTTGGTATTGATTTTTGGAGTTATGACCCAAACTGTTTAGGAATTAGGGGCCAAAAACAATACTTTTCTAATACTTTGTATAAATTGCTTATTTCTTGACCAATTTCAATGGGGTTTTATTCTTAAATTCTCGGGGTTCTTTAATGTCCCTTTAATGTGCTGAATCTAACCTTGTCTCCATATTTTTATTTTATTTTTCTGTTAAGTGTAGGATAAAGTTTATTTAGAGAAAAAAAAGCGAAATCCTATATGTAAAAAAAAAGGATTTATACCCGCAAGCCCCTTAAGGGAGTTAGCTTCTCAGTTTCAAAATAACTTTTCAAAACACTTGTTTACATTGATAGGGGATTACTAAACGAATCAAAAGGGCAAAACAAATTTATAGGTCAATGTGCTTGTTTTCGAGATATCAGCCATTGAAATTTTGGCGGAAAAAATATTCTCTCTTGAATTTTCATAGCTTTATCATTGACAAGTTTAAGTTCTCAAAAACTATTAAAAAATAATTAGAATTTTATAAGACTTTTACAGATGGCTTATCATTATACATGTGAAAGATTTATTAAAAGAAAAATGGGGGTCACTGTGCAAATTGTTTTTAAGGATTCAAATGGGTAAACCTAGAGGATTCCGAAAATATGACAAAAAATCTCCGAACTTCCTTAAGTCATGAGGAATGCCCCATTATCAGCCTCAATATCAAAAGGTTCCAAATGCATTTTGACAAAATTTGAAATCTCCATTGCAGATTTTTGTCTTGCAACAGTACTTTTTAAATTGTTTTTTGTGACATATATTGAAGCTTTTTTGTCAGTGTGCAGTAGCAAATAGCTACATCATTTTTAGAAAATCTAAAATCGATTAAACCTGGTAAGTAAATATGTGTTTTTTCCATTATATTTTTTTGTTATAAAACCTTTCAATTTTTTGTTGCAGTTATGTGCACCTGCCAATACTCCAGCAACACCTCCAAATTTCCCAGATGCATTATTGGCATTGTCTAAATTATCAACCAGTTCTTCACAGTATGCCACATCGCCTAAGCAAGTTGCCAATTCACCAAAAGGAATTGAAATGGAAGTTCAGCGATAAATCAGATTTTTTGTCATTGCCGGTCCTGAGGAAAATATAATGGATGAAATGTTTATTGTGCATATGATAATATTATGACAGTAAACATTCTTGTCAAAACAATATGTGATGACCAGAGATAGAAAAGTTGGATAGATATGATTCATTGCAAATTTTTCCTCATAGAAGTCACAATCCTGTTTGAATGTTGTTTATCAAAGTGCTTTATTGTCTTAGTTTTGGGTGTATGTGGCCATTATGATAAGGATATTGATCTCTTATATGGCTGTCCTGTAGTAGAGGCCAAGAATTTTGTTGCTTGACTTGAGATGCTATAGTTTTTTTTTAGTATTTTTTTATGTTAGATCTACATGTCTTTCTATCATCCCAAAAGATTTATGTAGAGTGATAGACAATTTACCATTAATAATTAAGTATACTTTGAAAGGAGTAGGTCCGGTAAGGACCGATTTTGGCCTCAAATTTCAGGTTCATCTGACGAAAGATTTTGACCACTTTTTAAACAGTTAAGTGTCTATTTTATTTGAATTAATTAGTTTATGTGAAAGATTTTAACAGATTTAGTCATTAAAAACGATCCGATTCAAGCTCAAATATGAAAAATCTACCTAATATGCCGAAAAATGTCACTTTTCAGATGGTTTTTGGTAAAAATGAAAGTGGCCGCATCCGTGTTCATCCTCAACCTTTATATATGTTATGTATTATCATAAAATACAACTTACTTTTCAATATTAGGGATGAACACGAATGCGGCCACTTTCGTTTTACACGAAAACCGTCTAAAATTTAACTAAAATGCTAGAATTATGAGGATTTCAGTAATTTAGCATAACTTAATGGTGCTAGTGCCGGAAATATGTGCATTGTATTGTCAAAAACAACCCATATTTATGTAGCAGAAGCATTCTACTGTCCAATAAATAACTAAAGGTTTACATTTTAACAATTTTGTAAAACTGCTATATTTTGGGGCCAAAAAGGGGTCTTACTGAACCTACTCCTTTGTTTTAGTTGAGAATTTTGCTTATGTAAACGATCAAAGAACAACAACTACAAGACAACGGCTGCTTTTTTTTTGTTCTTTTTTTTTATATATTATGGAGAAGAGTTATAAAAAAAGTAGTGCTTAGATTTTATAATTAAGCATGTTGCTTCTCCAAAAAAAACTCTTTCTTCAAATACTGCCACAAAAAGAAGCATCATTATGTTGTAATAATGAATTATTTCAACTTATAGTCAAATATCATAGTTTTGTAAGCTAATTTTGTTAATATTTGATATTGTCTCTTCTTCATCTTTTAATGTAACTATCTACTACATTTTTTTCGGAAAATAGTTGCATTTTCCATCCCCCACTATTTTTACACATTTTGCGTAAATATGACATTTTGTATATATACATACTTTTTTTTTGTACAGTTATAGTATTGTAATAGTTGTGAGATATTTATCTTGCAGCTCAAGTTCCAGGTAAATAAATTGTTGAATAAAGTCTTACTCAGGAACTTGATAAGAAAAACAAATGTATTCATTGTTTTCTTTCTCCTCAACCCCCGCCCCCCATTGCGATGTGGAAATCATTGCCAATTAATTATTATTTTAAGTTATGCCCCTTGGACATATAGATTATATGGAAAATTTCATTGTAAGCGCTTTCTTTTAGTTATGACATTGACAAGCTGAAAACAAGCAGATTAAGTTTTCATCTTGCCAGTCTGTATGTCGGTTCCAAAATTAGTTTCCTTTCTTTTACTTTAAATTGGAATGGGGAATATGTCAAAGACACAAACACACGACCAAAGAGCAGACAACAGCCGAAGTCCACTAATGGGTCTGCACTGTAGCGAGAAAATCCCGCACCCGGTATTGGTCCTCAACTGGCCCCCAAATAAAATTGTACTAGTTCAGTGAAAATGGACATCATACTAAACTCCAAAACATATAAATGAACTAAATTAAAAAAAAACATACAAGACAAACGAAAGCCAGAGCTCCTGACTTGGGACAGACGCAAAAATGCGGTGGGGTTAAGCATGTTTCCCCCTATACCGCTGGCTAATATAGAAGCAGTGGCGGATCCAGAGGGGGGGGGGGGTGGGTTCCGGGGGTTGGAACCCCCCCCTTTTTTTGGCCGATCAATGCATTTGAATGGGGACATATAGTTGGAACCCCCCCTTCATCCTGGGTTGGGAACCCCACCTTTTTAAAATGGCTGGATCGGCCCCTGAGAAGAAAGAACAGCACATAGCAATACACACAGTAAAACTCATTTTAAAAGAAGTCCAATGTCAGAAAAGGTAACAAAAGAAACTAAGCAAAATGACAACGATACATACATTTATAAAAGACTACTAGCAGTTACTGATTTGCCAGCTACACCCCTCAATAACTAAAACACTGATTGACAGATTATGTCTTCATCATATGAAAATCAAGTACAATCCTTCCCGTTAGGGGTTTATTATCATATCATAGAATATATGAACAACTGGTTTTAGAATAAATTTGTTTATTTCCGGTGCCAAGACCCAATGAGTGAATATATATATTAGAAGACTTGTATTTATATTTATATATATCAGTCTAAAAATTTGCACAACAGTACTGATATAAGATGTTATACGAAAATCGTGTTGACAAATATTTCGGCTCAACAAATTGCCATTTATGTAAGATACACAGAAATAATTATATTTATAAGTACGTCTGATCCAGTGACAACTCTACAACAGATTTATCAATCAGATCACCAGCAGTGATGGTGATGCATTGTTGTGTACATTCTGTATATACAACTCGTCTAAACATCAACCCAACAATGTAAGATCTGTAAATTTGCTTTCGCAATTTTTATACGACTGCAAAAATTGAAAAAAAATTGGTCGTATATTGGTATCATGTCGTCGTCGTCGTCCGAAGACTGATTGTTTCCGGATAATAACTTTTGAATAAGTAAAAAGAAATCAATAAAATTTTAACACAATGTTTATAACCACAAAAGGAAGCTTGAGATTGATTTTGGGGGTTATGGTCCCAAAGGTTTAGGAATAAGGGGCCCAAAGGGGCCAACACAGCATTTATCTAGTTTCAGGACAAAAAGTTGTGCATTAGTATTTCAAATGTTTAATACCATAAGTAGAAGGTTGGTATTTATTTTAAGGGGTTATTGGGCAAACAGTCTAAGAATTAAGGGTCAAAAACAAGCATTTTTCTAGTTTCAAGACAATAACTTGTGTGTTACTGTATGGATCGCTCTGACATTGTACCACAAGTTTCCATATAACAGGCTGGGAATCAGTTTGGGGTTAATTTTTCTGAATATGTAGGAATAAGGGGCCAAAAAGAAGCATGTTTCTAGTTTACAGACAATAACTTGTGTTTAAGTGTATGGATCTCTATAATTTTTTACAAGAAGGTTCAATACCACTAATGAAAGGTTGGGGTTTTTGGTCCCAATAGTTTAGGAATTAGGGACCAAAAAGGGGGCCCAAAATAATCATTTTTGTAGTTTTCAAACAATAACTTATGTTTAAGTGTATGAATCTCTCTGAAATTGAACCACACATTTCCATACCATGAAGGGATGGTTAGTATTGATTTTGGGGGGTTATGCATCAAAATACGATGTAAAAAATATAGTCAGTTACAAAAATAGAAATTAAACCGGCGCGCTAGACCACACGACCACCTGGGCTTCACAATAATAAAGCTTTCGGTGGCCGGGTGTTACCTTTCCTCGTCAGTTTCAATCTAGCGTCGTAATACAGTACATGCTATATTAGGCATGAAGATAGAATTGTTATCGAAAGGTCCGAAATATCGTGGAGCCTAAATCCATCAATTGGAAATACAACTTTAAAATTTTGATGGATTCAGTCGATGATTATGCCAGCCATGGGCTAAGCGCGAGAAGGAAGACGTAGACACTCTTTCCGAATGAATTATTGAGGCAGTGAGGTCAGGTCGTTGATACAAATCAGAATTAAGAAACTGAATGGGTCTATCAATGCCCATGCTACGTCAATCTTTAAATACCCAAATGTTGCAAAACACTTATCATACCTCCATGACAAATATGTTGTTGTCCCCGCAGATAAAGCCCCAAACAACATCGTTTTTGTATGTAAAACTCATTACATTAACTGCTTGATAAACGAATTAGGTATTGACAATTCACTTGGGAACTCAACATATACCCCCACGACACTTACCAAAGAGGAAATCCTCTATAATCATAGGTCTGTTCTATATTCCTTTGGAATTTCAACCAAAGATGAAGAACTGGATCTTCCATCACTGTATTGTATGGAAGCGCATATGGTACACCCCTTGTAAAGTTATTTTGTTGCAAATAATAAGTCGAAATTATTAGTTAAGTTGTGTGTTACAAGCTGGAATCAAATCAATATGAGGAGTCAACTTGTCGGAATGATAATGAAAAAGTTGCATTACAATGTCGACTTGCTAGAATAATGTAATAACAAAATAATAAGATGTCAACATGTTGAATTCTACTTGTTAACTAATTAAGTCGACAACTTGCTTATTTAATGATAAAGTAAAACCACGTGACCTTTTTGGAAAAACGTAGGTCTATTTTTAAATCGATGTCCGTATCAGTCGGTTTTTAATGTGCTTCGGATGTTTGAGGGAAAACGGTAGTATTTAATTTTCCCAGCATTAGGTTGGCCTTTTGTGTACCCAAGGCAGGTGAAGGAAGTCAAATTAGGAGCGCTGTGATTGGATGTAAGGGTACAATATATTTTTTATTTATCTATGAATAACTGCAGTGTGTAATGTTGATCTGTGCGTTGGAAATATCAAACTGAGACTGTTGAATGTTGGATTGTAAACGATTCAATCTTGAGTCCATCATTGCGCTCATATTGTTCAACATGTCCTGCTGAGAACTAGCGATGACACTTTTAACCTCGTTTGCAATGGCTTCCAGAATCGGAGAATCTAACCCGGTGTCCATCTTGACACTACGACTGTTGGGTAGAAAGTGAAGGCTTTCAAAATATTTTCCCGCACATGAAAATTTTCACGTGACAAAATTAGAAAATTCATACGCATCGTTAATACAAATGTTTCCCGCTATTCGTTGAAACGCGGGAAAATGTAAATATTTATTTTTTTTTCACCAAAGAAATACTTAAAATTAAAGAAAAATTATGATAAATAGATTGGGGTTAGATTTTTTTTTTTTTTTTTTGAATTTGTAACCTAAAATGTCTGCTGTACTAATAAATCATGATATAGATAATATTATAACAAAGTATAATCTTAAGATGTGGAATAAAAGTATACTCTTAAAATATAATTACTTGGAGCAATATTCAAAGATTTAAAATAATGGCATGGGTGAAAACTTAACTTTTCTTCCAAGCATGATCAATCAGAGAGAAATAGATAAACTCAGAACCGACGCTGGAACGACAATACACAAGAATGTGTAGAGAACATTCCAACTTTTCCATCTTTCAAGAACACAATGTACAACAAACACAAGAAGAACCAAAAACATAGATGGTATTTTGACACGTTCAACCAAAGGTGATCCATTCCTGCTAACAGACGACACCACAATAGGGTGCATGCTAATCTTCATTACGCAAAAGAATCTAACACACTTATCAGCTGCAGATATCATATATGGTGATGGTAAATTTAACACCTGTTCGAGCCTATTCTTCCAACTGTACACTTTTCACGCAATGGTTGATGGAGCAATGTATCCAATCCAAGGTTCCTGACTTTACTTACAGATCTCTGCCACCAACTACAACTTCAGCCTACTACTATCTTCCTGGACTGTCGGAAGTCGCCATTCGAAATGCAGCATACTCTGTATTTCCTGTCATCAACGCAAAAGGCTGTTTCTTCCACTACACGCAATGCATCAGAGAAAAGCACAAGAAACAGGTCTTCAGGTTCCATACAAGGATGACGACAATATTCATCAACTAGTACGCCGTACCACTCTACTACCACTTATACCCTTTGCTGAGGTTGAAGATGTGTGGTTTAATGCCCTAACAGACATAGATCAGATTGATACCAACATCAACAACACAGCCTTTACAGACTATGTAACAACATACTGGGTTGAACAGAACAGTCACCGTTGGAACCACTTCTTAACACAAGGATCAAGGACAACAAATCATCTAGAGGGATGACACAGCAACCTGAAGAAGCATGTCACGCATCCACATCTGAACATCTTTCAACTAATTAAACTTCTGAAACACCCTGACCATGATCCAGTATACAGCCAGTGGGAAGAGAGTGGCCTCAAAATAAGAAGTATGTAGAAATCAACAACAGATTAGACGAACTTAAGGTTAGACACCGCAACCAGGAAGTCACAACAGTAGAGTTTGGTTTTGCAGCCTCCCACCTTCTTCAAGTGGAATAGATTGATTAACTTTAATGCAGTGATTGTCTTATGTTTCTGCTACAATGTGTGATTTGATTTAGTGCTGTTGTATAATTTGTGTTATATTATGCTTGCTTGAATCTGCAGTTGAATTTGTGTTATAAAAGTAATAAAATAATTTACTTATATTTGCTTTAATTTCTTTCATATTTATTTTGTTTAAAAAAACAGAATGCATACAGATGCAAAAATAACTTATTAACTGTTCTAATCATAACAAAAAAAACACTGGTCAATTTAACAGTTGATTAAAAAATGTTTGTACACTATAATCCTTTGTTTGCACAAGTTTTCCTCCTATTCCCACATGAAATTTTACCTTTTCTTACCAGTTTTATAAAAAGCGGGAATAGAGGGAATGAACCATTGTCGCACATGAGTTCCGAATATTGGCGCAATTGATACATTTGGAAAACAAAATTTGGCGCAAATGATACCCCTGAAAAACAGCAATTGGTGCAAAAGGACTGCTGCCAAAAAAAATACAATAGGTGTTGTTATAGCAATTTTTAATTAATAAGTAAAATACAGTCAGTATATTCAAGCATTAAAAGAGGGACGAAAGATACCAGAGGGACAGTCAAACTCATAAATCGAAAATAAACTGACAACGTCATGGTTAAAAATGAAAAAGACAAACAGACAAACAATAGAATAATCTTTAAAAAAAAAAACGTTTCCCTGTATTTTGTCATTTACTTTTTAATCATCATCGGTTTTGGTCAATTAGATTTTTACCTCCCATTATGCATGGTCATCAAATCTTTGATTTCGCTTAAAATCTCTTATTGGTAAAATAGTATGAATTTACGCATTGCACTTTTTCAAATAAAGAATATAAATATAAACTGATTTTCACTTACATCTTAATTGATTTCTGAAAACTATGACTTTTATCAGTTTTTTCCAGTTTTTGACGATTTTTTGCCAAATTTGGCTTTTTTTCACCCATAACCAGTTATTTTCATATTTGATTTTTTCATATTTGATTTACAGTGAATTTTGTTAGATCTGATTATTACTATATTAAGATTGGCATTTTTCTATTTTGGAATTATTAAAAAAAACAACGTTAAAACTCCAAATTGGTGTTTTTCCAGTTTTTAACGATTTTTGGATGATTCTGCTATTATATTTTATCCAAAATCATCATTAACCCATTTAAGAATTGCTGTAAAGTTTTGAAATGATTAAAATAATGGTTGGTTTTTTTTTGTTGAAAATATCAAATGAATTTCTATTACCATTTTTTATATTTTTCCTATCTGTTTTGGTAATCAATTTGTGAATCTCAAATTCCAACCAAAATCTGATGTTTTCACCTCAAATTTCATGTTTTTTTTAATATTTTTTCATTTCATAAAAACTGTATAAACTGTTGTAAAACTTTTGGTTTGAAATGATTATCTTCCAAAATTAATGTTAAACAAGCTTTTCCCAGTTTTTCCCAATTTTTGACAAATTTTGCTTTTTTTCACAATAAATAATCCATGTTCCCACTCAGATATCTTGGTAGACTTTTAGTATGTTACAAAGAAGCCTTTTAGAATTGAAAAAAAAAACAACAGCAAATATAAATTCTGTTGCAATTTTTTTTAAAGTTGGCCACATTTTTCATCTATTTTGACTTGACTAGATGTAAACAGTGATTCACGTGGTAATTATCAATTTTTATATAACTAAAAAAATACACAATTATTATACACCTATTGACTGGGTGTGAGGGTAATAGCAAGTTATATATCTTCGCGTGCATTTACTTCTTAAAGAAAGAGATATAACTAGTCATTAAGTGTTTTATTATACTGAGCAACACAGTCATTAAGTGTTTTTATATACCAAATTAACTAATTTTCTAAAAGTGTACATATATCATCTGAAAGAAAAGAAAAAAAATGTCACATAACTTGACATGCGCAAGATGAACTATACGTTTTTTTTTATAGTTCTTCTTGTATTTGTAAATATTTCATTAATTGCAATCAAGACTAGAAATACTTGTGTTAAATTTTCCGTGCATATGATAAATTTAAGCTAAAGTACACAAAACGCAAATTCACTTTTAGAATACGACGACCGAACCAATATTATGAATAAGGTACTTTATTATACCTCAGTATGTTTTTTATATATAAAAAATAATGAAATAGTTGTGCTATTTCATTCCACAGAACCATTTGCCAGTCAATAGTTTCAAAGACTATTGCCCCGGTTAATAGTTTCATAATCATCTTTCCCGTACTTTTTCATGCTTATTTTTCATTGGACGATAATGATGTCATTGACTACTCTGCTTGGTTACGTATGCTTTGCAACGTCAAACTCACTCTAAACGGTGTTTAAGTTTTTTAAGATTTTGAATTGCTATTTTAAAATCGTTAAGAATAGCAGTGTCATCGTCTTCATGTCTCCTTAAGCTGTCTTGTCATTTGATGATAAAGATGCCAGTGAGTGTTTCATTGGAGAGAGTGCTTTTTGCGGCGTGCACGAGTGCTTTTGAAAGGAACCTGGTGATGAACTTTGATGGAGTTTGACTGTTGATGGCTTCGGCCAAATTTTATATGGAGGTCTGCTCTGTGATTTTCCTCCATGTTTCGGTGCTTTGAGCCACAGCCGTGACTTTTTTATTATGATAGTTATGGAAAAGGAAAAGAAATCCTTTTGCAGCTGTAAAACAAAATATTTTGAGTCATTTTTTACTTTTTATGCATTCAAAAGTATATGTCTTATAAGACTTAAAAACCGGCAAAATGAAGTTCCCTCAGTTTGATATGTGTTATTATAATAAAGTAGATGTGTTTGAATTAAAAAGTATCAGTTAAAGACCGATTTATCTGCAAATCTATTCTTTTTTATCAGAAGCCTCTACCCCTTGAGATGCAAAATCTGACACCCCGAGCGACACTTTAAATTTTGATGAAAAACTAGTTTTAAAACCAATAATTTTAACTAAGAAGCTCGTATTTGGTTAAATTCCATGATAGGAATTCAATTCTATATAAATGATACGGGGGGAAGTCGTTTAAAGTAGTTTTTTTCCAGAAATTGCATATGAAGTCTCAAAATCTGCAACACGGGAAACTAGGGAGAGGTGTTTGAGAAGATAGAGCACTGAAAACGACTTCTTCTGCTTGCAGGAAATAGATTATGTTTCAGTTCCTTCCTTGTAGTACATGATATGGTACTAAGAATTCTAAAAAAAGAAATTTTGATACTTGAACTAACTTTGATAGTTTTTCTTCGCTTCGAAATTGCCACCCCGTGTCAAACATAGCCGACACCCCGCATGTGGCGTTCTACACGGTGTACTTGGTTGTAGGACATTCTGGTCCACGATTTTAAGTAAGAGCAACTAGATAAAGTAAAATCAAGCTTACAATTGGTTGAAAAATTAAATAAATTGTTTTATGTTTTATGTTCTCTTCTAATTATTCGGGATTCACACGAGTAAGATACATGAGAGAATATTTGTAATGTAAAGGAAGTCAAATTAAGTTAAAAAAAAAAAAGACAGCACTTCAAAGATATTTCTTACGGCAGGCTGGTGTTTTGAAAGTAGCAAAAATTGAAAAAAAACTTTTTCGCAAAGGAGATGAAATAATTTATTATTGTACAGTTGATGAACTTTACCTTTTGATAAGAACAGCAAATTCCAAAAGATGATTAAAAGATTTAGAAATTTGAGACAATGTTAATACCAGTGCAAAGAGTAGACTGAGGTCTGATGGACTGTAGAAATATTAAAGAGTTTTGCCGAAAATCGATACCAAATAGGGAAAAAAATTGTAATCATGGTTGGTTTAATGAATCGAAATCAAATCGAAAAGATTCAGAGACAATGTAAGACATACCAGAGAACACTGAGGTTAATGTCATGAAAGCAGTACAATTGATTTTCTTAACCCTCTTGATGCCAAAGCGACATATATGTCGTTTCAGTGTTGATGCCACAGCGACATATATACGTCGTTTGGGGGTTTGATGCCAAGGCGACATATATGTCGTTTCAACAATAGTATATATTATAAATCAAAATTTTGCAACCTATACCACACTAAATGATTAAAGCCTTATAACATTGTTGACCATAGGTCATCTAAGTGTATTTTGAAGCTATGACGTCATTATGACGTTATAATTATGGCAGAAGTATTAAAATTGAATTTTCTTTCTCTGAAAAAAAAAACGTCTTCCAGCGGCATACAACGACGTTGGTTTTTATATTTGCAGATCTTTGCAAACACATGACATTGGTGTTGAAGATTAAAATCTTGACATAAGAGCTGGAAAGACAAGATAATTGAACAAGAACGGCCCACCCCTTTTTTGGCATCGTAATTTATCAGAATAATATAATAAAAAAAAACACTTTATTGACCGCGTTTCCGACATATTCGTCAGACTGTGTGCTGAAAATGCTTTAGAAAGTTTCGCATATTACGAATTTGAGATTTGGAGTTATGAAAATTTATTTATAACGATGGAAATCAACAGAAATCCCCTAAGATTGTCGATAAAATACACACTGCTAATGCCCACATTTTCTTTTCTAAATTGAGTTCCTTTTATCCAAATTGTGTTTGATTGATAAGCGACAAATACTTGACTTTAATTTTATATAAAACACAATTTTATATTTATTAGTTTTCGCATTTAACCTACATGTTATATAATCCTTTTGGTGTTTTAAAGTGTTCTTTATTATTGCTAGCTGAGTTCCTGCCATGAAGGAGGAAAGTGTTAATTACATTTTTTACAAACATAGGGGAAATATTTTATAAACATTTTAGGAATGAAATCGTGTCATTAAACATTATAGGGTGCATTTTTGACGGACACCTTCAGTCGGCTTCACATATTTGATAGACGAAATATTTAATTTAAATTTTAAAGCTATTTTAAATATTAACGATTTATTAATTGCATGTCATTTAGTTCAGCGACAAATATTTTATACTTATAATATACAAATAAGGGGATGTGGTTTAACTGCAAATGAGTATGATGAGACAGCAATCAACTAGATAGAAATGAAGTGGATGTTAGCAATATTGCAGGCAATAGTACAGCCTTCAACAATGAGAAAAAACAACATTAGTCGCCTACAGAAGACCCCGAAATGTAAAATGTGAAACAATTCAATTGAGAAAGTGAATGGCCTAATTCATAATAATATATTTGGCTTATTCATACTCGTGTACAAGTATACCAAATAAGTTTAATCATTTAATTGAGAAACAAAATGAAAAATTACTGAATTTAACCTTTACGGAGATGCAACGGGTTCTGTATTTCTATTTCCAATATGATTTCAAGGAGATGGTATTGCTAGGTTATGAGCAGGGTTTATTCAACTATATTCAGCATTAGCTCAATTAACGTCCATATACAGATCCATTTTTTTACATACCGGTTCATGAAATTATTTTGGTATTTTTGGCCATGTATGCACCATCTGTATCTCCCTTGAAATTTTAAAGAGACCAGTCTTTTTTTTTGAAGTCTGACTGTTTCGGATTAAACAGAAGCTAGGGATTTGAATTTCACTAAACGGATACATGTACCACAGATCAGATCATAAAATATTCATTATCAAATTATAGAGAATAAACTGATGAAACAATATGTTCTCCGAGTGTTCGACATTCATTTTTGTAATTTAACTGAAAAGGATCATGTCGATAAAAGTATTCTCTATTTCTCTGTGCGATGATTCACATTAAAAAATCCAAAATGAACACACATTGTTTTGGCATTCGTAAGAAGAGAAACGAAAAGAGACATAAGAGGAGACACCTTCTACTGGCATACTTTTTATTACACAAAACCAGCAGCGATTATTACGGCCTCTAAAATCTGAACCTATTTTTAATCTATTGATTCGGTTAATGATGTAACATATACCATTTAGTAATAATATATTAAGTTCTTTTGCACGTGAAGAATACAAGGAGTATAGATACTAAAATTATTTTCGATAATAGTTACGGGCAATACTTCCTTTCATATACTGTTTTGTATTTGCTACGTTTTTGAAACTGGTGTGGTTCTACAGAAATTTTCACAAAAGAAATCTGGTGACCTTCAATTTAAAACAAATTGATATTGGCCTACATCAAAAGACGCAATAAATTAAAAAAAAAAAAATACACGTAGAGGTCGACAAACATTCAATACGCAATCACATCTATACGAAAGGTATATAACTTCATAAGGTAAATAGTCCCGTTCATGTCGAGACGAGTTAGGACAAATCTAAGCCAGTCTTCTGAATTTATCCCTAAACATTAAATGCAAGAAATAAATGTTCTTACATGTACCTTTAATATACACAAAAAAAAAAACACTGCTCACATGGTTCATGTATTCAGACAGCATAGGACAATGATGCAAGGTTAAAATATCGCGACATTACTCGCCTCCTTTTGTATATTCAGTAATTGTAATATCAAAGTGTTACTTATAGAAAAATAAAAGTTCTTGAACATGGGAAAACACATGATTATAACTGACCTTTCATTACCCTTTTAGAGAAATTATTTACGAATCCAGTGGCAGGCAGTATTTTTTACGAACTTTGGGCTATATATTACATTTTTTAAATATTTTATGAAGTTATATTTCTAATTGGATTTCAATCAACCAATAAAATCTTTTTATACAAATTTGCATCTTAACGTACATGTACCAATGAGATTCATCAATGTAAAGTTAACTGATATTTTTTTTAGATGCTGTCGAATTCGTGCAATTATAAAAAGTTCTTTTTTGAATTGCAAGATAATATTGTAAAGTATTATGAAATACGTATTTGCCGCCTACAATTTTTGGCTATATATTTTTATATCATAACAGTTTTTAAAAAGATATTTTAGAGTATTTATGGGCGGATTTTAACAAACCATGTTTTGAAAGGCACGGAATTGTCCGAAGTACATTTGTTTATTTGGTCACAATTTTATCTTCGATTGTTTTTGTTTTCTACTGATGTAAACATTTATAATAATATTTTGCAAACCAATGTTGGTAAAATATATGCCAAATTTCAGGATAAAAACTGTGTGTTTAAATATCCAGCAACAGATAGTTGTTCAATGATAAATATAACCTGATAAACACAGAGATACGTGTTAAAAAAATCTATTGGTTGATTGAAATCCAATTAGAAATAACTTCATAAAATATTTAAAAAATGTAATATATAGCCCAAAGTTCTTAAAAAATACTGCCTGCCACTGGATTCGTAAATAATTTCTCTAAAAGGGTAATGAAAGGTCAGTTATAATCATGTGTTTTCCCATGTTCAAGAACTTTTATTTTTCTATAAGTAACACTTTGATATTACAATTACTGAATATACAAAAGGAGGCGAGTAATGTCGCGATATTTTAACCTTGCATCATTGTCCTATGCTGTCTGAATACATGAACCATGTGAGCAGTATTTTTTTGTGTATTAAATGTACATGTAAGAACATTTATTTCTTGCATTTAATGTTTAGGGATAAATTCAGAAGACTGGCTTAGATTTGTCCTAACTCTTCTCAACATGAACGGGACTATTTACCTTATGAAGTTATATACATTTCGTATAGATGTGATTGCGTATTGAATGTTTGTCGACCTCTAAGTGTATTGTTTTTTATTTAATGCGTCTTTTGATGTTGGCCAATATCAATTTGTTTTAAATTGAATGTTACCAGATTCCTTTTGTGAAAATTTCTGTAGAACCACATCAGATTCAAAAACATAGCATATACAAAACAGTATATGAAAGGAAGTATTGCCCGTAACTATTATCGAAAATAATTTTAGTATCTATACTCCTTGTATTCTTCACGTGCAAAAGAACTTAATATATTATTACTAAATGGTATATGTTACATCATTAACCGAATCAAAAGATTACAAATAGGTCCAGATTTTAGAGGCCGTAATAATCGCTGCTGGTTTTGTGTAATAAAAATTATGCCAATAGAAGGTGTCTCCTCTTATGTCTCTTTTCGTTTTTCTTCTTACGAATGCCAAAAAAATGTGTGTTCATTTTGGATTTTTTAATGTGAATCATCGCACAGAGAAATAGAGAATACTTTTATCGACATGATCCTTTTCAGTTAAATTACAAAAATGAATGTCGAACACTCGGAGAACATATTGTTTCATCAGTTTATTCTCTATAATTTGATTATGAATATTTTATGATCTGATCTGTGGTACATGTATCCGTTTAGTGAAATTCAAAGCCCTAGCTTCTGTTTAATCCGAAATAGTCAGACTTAAAAAAAAAAAAAAAGACTGGTCTCTTTAAAATTTCAAGGGAGATACAGATGGTGCATACATGGCCAAAAATACCAAAATAATTTCATGAACCGGTATGTAAAAAAATGGATCTGTATATGGACGTTAATTGAGCTAATGCTGAATATAGTTGAATAAACCCTGCTCATAACCTAGCAATACCATCTCCTTGAAATCATATTGGAAATAGAAATACAGAACCCGTTGCATCTCCGTAAAGGTTAAAATTCAGTAATTTTTCATTTCGTTTCTCAATTAAATGATTAAACTTATTTGGTATACTTGTACACGAGTATGAATAAGCCAAACATATTATTATGAATTATGCCATTCACTTTCTCAATTGAATTGTTTCACATTTTACATTTCGGGGTCTTCTGTAGGCGACTATTGTTGTTTTTTCTCATTGTTGAAGGCTGTACTATTGCCTGCAATATTGCTTACATCCACTTCATTTCTATCTAGTTGATTGCTGTCTCATCATACTCATTTGCAGTTAAACCACATCCCCTTATTTGTATATTATAAGTAAAAAATATTTGTCGCTGAACTAAATGACATGCAATTAATAAATCGTTAATTCAGTTTTAAAATAGCTTTAAAATTTAAATTAAATATTTCGTCTATCAACTATGTGAAGCCGACTGAAGGTGTCCGTCAAAAATGCACCATATAAAGTTTAATGACACGATTTCATTCCTAAAATGTTGATAAAATATTTCCCCTATGTTTGTAAATAATGTAATTAACACTTTCCTCCTTCATGGCAGGAACTCAGCTAGCAATAATAAAGAACACTTTAAAACACCAAAAGGATTATATAACATGTAGGTTAAATGCGAAAACTAATAAATATAAAATTATGTTTATAAAATTAAAGTCAAGTCTTTGTCGCTTATCAATCAAACACAATTTGGATAAAAGGAACTCAATTTAGAAAAGAAAATATGGGCATTGGCAGTGTGTATTTTATCGACAATTTTAGGGGATTTCTGTTGATTTCCATGCTTAAAATCGTTATAAATAAATTTTCATAACTCAAAATCTCAACATTTTTTTTTATCAATTACCGAGTCCTCTTGGGCAATTATTTCGTCATGGGTGGACCGGTTTCCCATTTTGGACTGAGAGGGTAAACACATAAACATTTATATTCGAACATTCGTAATATGCGAAACTTTCTAAAGCATTTTCAGCACACAGTCTGACGAATATGTCGGAAACGCGGTCAATAAAGTGTTTTTTTTTATTATATTATTCTGATAAATTACGATGCCAAAAAAGGGGTGGGCCGTTCTTGTTCAATTATCTTGTCTTTCCAGCTCTTATGTCAAGATTTTAATCTTCAACACCAATGTCATGTGTTTGCAAAGATCTGCAAATATAAAAACCAACGTCGTTGTATGCCGCTGGACGACGTTTTTTTTTTTTCAGAGAAAGAAAATTCAATTTTAATACTTCTGCCATAATTATAACGTCATAATGACGTCATGGATATGACGTCATAGCTTCAAAATACACTTAGATGACCTATGGTCAACAATGTTATAAGGCTTTAATCATTTAGTGTGGTATAGGTTGCAAAATTTTGATTTATAATATATACTATTGTTGAAACGATATATATGTCGCCTTGGCATCAAACCCCCAAACGACGTATATGTCGCTTTGGCATCAACACTGAAACGACATATATGTCGCTTTGGCATCAAGAGAGGGTAAACCCTCTTGATGCCAGATTTAAAAAAATCAACGTTTCGACGTTGCAAATAAGCAATAACAATTTGACGTCGCCAGTGCCGAATTCTTTTGACGTCGTCTTTTTGTCGTTATTTTTTTCATGTTGATTTATACAGTAGTTTTTTCTACGCAAACGGCATTCACAAGGGCGGTGACCTGGTGAACATTTTGATAATGCTATATTTGCTGATTAAAATCTTTTTATACAAACTTGCATCTTAACGTACATGTACCAATGAGATTCATCAATGTAAAGTTAACTGATATTTTTTTTAGATGCTGTCGAATTCGTGCAATTATAAAAAGTTCTTTTTTGAATTGCAAGATAATATTGTAAAGTATTATGCAATACGTATTTGCCGCCTACAATTTTTGGCTATATATTTTTATATCATAACAGTTTTTAAAAAGATATTTTAGAGTATTTATGGGCGAATTTTACCAAACCATGTTTTGAAAGGCACGGAATTGTCCGAAGTACATTTGTTTATTTGGTCACAATTTTATCTTCGATTGTTTTTGTTTTCTACTGATGTAAACATTTATAATAATATTTTGCAAACCAATTTTGGTAAAATATATGCCAAATTTCAGGATAAAAAATGTGTGTTTAAATATCCAGCAACAGATAGTTGTTCAATGATAAATATAACAAAAACAAAGACTTTGTTCAACTGGAAACAGTTTAGATATCAATATTTCAAATGAACAAATAGAAAATGTAGATTGTGAAAAACTTCTTGGTTTATTTATTGACAAAAACCTAAATTGGAATCAGCAGATAGATAAAATGTCATGTACTATATCAAACAGAATCAATTTATTACAAAAGATAAGACAAGTTGCTGTCTTTAAAAAAAGAAAAGCAATACATGAACCCACAACTGCTGACTGCGGTCAACAACATTAGTTGATTTTATTTGCTTTTGATTTGAACAAATTTACTGTGAATGAGATATTGATCAATATTAATCAGTTTTATTGTCACATCATTATTGAAAATATGTAATAGTGGGTAGATTATTGCACATGTGAATGAATTTACTTAATTTTTACTTTGTGTTTCATGTACAAATTGCTGATCTATTGCAATTCCCAATTTCTGCAAACTCTAAGTGACTAACGGAAATTTTATTGACTCTGCAACATACGTCTAATCCTCAGGTTGTTTTTTTTGTGGTTAATTTATTTTGACTTTTAAAAATTGATATCGATTTAATTTGTTTCCTGGAAGTTTTTAATTATCCTGCATAATTATTTGAGGCTGTCTGTGACAATCATACACACCTTATTTGTAATGTAATCAATGAGGACATATAAGATAAATAAATGTTAAAGTTCTGGACCTCAGATTTGAATATGGTTTAGGTTATTTGTCAAAATACCTTGATATATGACTTATAATATCTACTATATAAGAATTGTTCTGTGATATACCTTCAAGAAAAAAGTAAACCAAATAAATATAGAAAAGAAGTTTGGTGTGATTTTCGATGAGATTCTTTCACAAGAGACCTTATAACACAAAAATTAACAGCTATAAATTTTCAAACAGCCTTCATAAAAAAAACCATAGCCCCTACCACAGTCAGCTACAATAGGCCTTGAAATAAGAAATGTAAACAATAAAAACGAAAAAAGGAACGACCTGATTAATGTACCCAAAAAGAAACGAAAAATCAATCATGCAACACAGCAACAACCATTGAATCACAGGCAGATACTTACTGAATGTGACAGGGATATGTTTGATAAATATTGGTAACTCTATACAATTTAAATACGTGGCCAATGAAACAACAACACCAGACGAAATGAATAACCACCTGCAAAAAATAGTGACCACTTTTCACAAGTAAGGCTTATAATACTGTAAATTCAAAAATTATTGTGATGCTCTTATTATTGCAAGATGTAACAGGGTTATAATCACAATTATTTATAGCATTTTTAATTTTTTTATAAGAGTTAAACAGGATTTTTCATAATGTAGCAAAATAATATTGCATTTTATTCTAAAATGATAAAATCACATTAAATGCAGTCAATAATTTCTGAATTAACAGTATGTTGGGAATGAGTTGCCTATTCATCAAAAACCAAATGTATGTATGCTTGGGAAGAAGCAATAAAACATGATCAAGATGAATTTGCTGCTTTGTATATAAACATATACAAATCATTGCTAAATCTACCTCTTATCAACTATTTTTGTAAAACTGGTGAAACTTGCATACTCAATAACCAGCTGAATCAAGTCCAATATATAGTACAAAGACAACATATTCATGAATGGAAAATAGTTTTATTTTTATTAATGCATACATATGATTCATAAAATAATATTCAGTATCAATTCTAAAATATTCCAAACAACAAAGCATATATCAATGTAATAAGGTTAGACATATTGTTAATATTCTTTCAAAAAACCTGAAAAATTTTATTTTTACACTAAAGTTTCAAAAAACAAAGAACCATATCAGGAGAAAATTATGTTTGTATTTCTTTGCATCTAATTCAAAAACAGAAAATCTGATTATAAAAATCTTAAAAATTAGCCTCATTTATTATTCCATTCTTACAAAGAATTATTCTATTAAAATATTTTTTTATAATCAAAATAATTCAAATAATCATGCATGATAACAAAGAAAAAGCTCACTTCCTAACAAAATATATACATATGTACAATGAATTTACTTAAGGTGTATAAAACAGAAAGCATCTTTAAGAATTATCATAAAATCAAAATACATTTATTTCTTGCAAAATCATCATGTTAACTGAGAAAGCTCAGTTTATAACAAAATATATACATATGTACAATGAATTTACTTTTAAGGTGTATAAAACAGAAAGCATCTTTTTGTAGATGGTTATATCTAGATTTACTGAAATGCATAGATCTATGACTAAATTAATATTTTTTTTTAAACATTGAAATCTTTGGTGTTTCATAGAAATCTATAGAAATCAATTTTCAAGTGAAAAATGGAATTTATTGCATCACTTATCTTTAAGTTTCAATTTTAAGAAAAGAAATATTTATAATTTGGAATACCTTTTTATCTTAGGATTTTAGTTCAAGGTTCATAAAATATAATTAAAACTTGATTTACAACTATAAAACATCTATGCTTTTTAAGAAGTTATTCTTCTGACAATTTCTCAGTTTTGCATCCAAACTTACTAAAATAATTTTAATTTAAGTTAATATAAATAAACAACTTTGAATGGATGCAAGTCTTATAGGTATTAAATATTTATTTCAATTACAAATGAATATTAAAAATACTTTAAAATTTTTAAGAGTGTGGTAATTAAAGGGTTATTTACGCGTAACATGTTTTGCCATTTTTATTTCACATGCAACCGTGAAAAAGGTCCATTATTCATCATTTTCGTGAAATCGAAAAAAAAGATCAATTAATGTGCAAGACATTTTTATTTATTCGTTCATCGTGAATAACAATTTTATTTAGCGTTCTTCCGTGCAGATACCCTCTTTACGCCCCTCTCATAATTGCAAATATTCTGACTTCAATTATTGTTAGTTTCTATAAAAACATAAATACAGTTTATAGTTTCTATATATTTCTTTAACAGCTTTGAAACTAACTTAATTTTTAAAATCATATTATCTTTCTGTTTTCCGATTTAAATATATAAAATGTTCTCTCCCAAGTCATTGATAAAATTATTAATACACTATATCACGTGGTTAAATCTTCACGCATGTTATCCTGCCACTGAACAATGCCATGTTATAATTGACCTAGATACACACAGTATATTCAGAGGTCACTTCAAAACAAATATAATAGCGTTGTTGTTAAAATCATATTATCTTTCTGTTTTACGATTTAAATAAATAAAATGTTTAACCAAAATGTTATCTCCCAAGTCATTGATAAAATTATTAATACACTATATTACGTGGTTAATTCTTCACGCATGTTATCCTGCCACTGAACAATGCCGTGTTATAATTGACCTAGATACACACAGAATATTCAGAGATCGCTTCAAAACAAATATATATAATAGCGTTGTTGTTTTATAGAAACTTTCACACCGCTTATTATCAAAACATATATGTTTTGTGAAAAGGCAAATAAATTTATATATTCAAACTAAGTCAGATTAACGTAGCCAAAGCATAGATTAATGCCTGTATAAATAATCGACAACATTCGAGACGTTCCGACAATTTATTCCGACTTCCGGCCGAGAGGTATCGAGTGGCCCATAGACACATCCAAAACTCACCAATATATAAGCATGAACCCCTCAGGGGTTCATGCAAAAATATTTACCTATGCATATACGTATTATCTATTTTAATGCTTATATTCTGCCATTATTTGATTATTGTTGCAATATATGGGGAAGCTGTTGTGAAAGTGGAATAAATAAACTTAATAAGTTATTAAAGAAATCTGCTAGGGTTATAGTAGAAGCTGACATAATGACACCATCCAGTTTATTGTTTAATAGTTTACGCTGGTTAAATGTGGAAAAACGCATTCAATACCAAAAGGCAATACTTGTATTTAAATCATTAAATGGTATGGTTCCTAACTATTTACAAGAAAATTTTCATTTTACTGATAATCAAAATTATAACTTACGTTCAGCTGATGAGAAACTATTAAATCTTCCAAAACCAAAAACAAATTTTTTAAAGAAAACATTTACATATTCAGGTTCTCAAATATGGAACAGTTTACCAAATGAAATAAAAATGAGTAATACACTTGTATCTTTTAAAACAAAATGTTACAAATTTTTCATCAATTGTGCAAATTAATATGCTTTTTCATTATTATTTAAATACAATTGTATATTGTGTATAATATAACTTTATAATACTCTATGTACTTATAAATATGTTATTATTATTTTGAAGGCTCTCAGGAAGATTAGTTTTAACTAATGGGATCATCCTCTTGAAATAAAGATTATTTACTTATTTTATCTATTTATTTTAACCTGATAAACACAGAGATACGTGTTAAAAAAATCTATTGGTTGATTGAAATCCAATTAGAAATAACTTCATAAAATATTTAAAAAATGTAATATATAGCCCAAAGTTCGTAAAAAATACTGCCTGCCACTGGATTCGTAAATAATTTCTCTAAAAGGGTAATGAAAGGTCAGTTATAATCATGTGTTTTCCCATGTTCAAGAACTTTTATTTTTCTATAAGTAACATTTTGATATTACAATTACTGAATATACAAAAGGAGGCGAGTAATGTCGCGATATTTGAACCTTGCATCATTGTCCTATGCTGTCTGAATACATGAACCATGTGAGCAGTATTTTTCTTGTGTATTAAATGTACATGTAAGAACATTTATTTCTTGCATTTAATGTTTAGGAATAAATTCAGAAGACTGGCTTAGATTTGTCCTAACTCGTCTCGACATGAACGGGACTATTTACCTTATGAAGTTATATACATTTCGTATAGATGTGATTGCGTATTGAATGTTTGTCGACCTCTACGTGTATTTTGTTTTTTTTTTAATTTATTGCGTCTTTTGATGTAGGCCAATATCAATTTGTTTTAAATGGAAGGTCACCAGATTCCTTTTGTGAAAATTTCTGTAGAACCACATCAGTTTCAAAAACATAGCAAATACAAAACAGTATATGAAAGGAAGTATTGCCCGTAACTATTATCGAAAATAATTTTAGTATCTATATATACTCCTTGTATTCTTCACGTGCAAAACAACTTAATATATTATTACTAAATGGTATATGTTACATCATTAACCGAATCAAAAGATAACAAATAGGTCAAGATTTTAGAGGCCGTAATAATCGCTGCTGGTTTTGTGTAATAAAAAGTATGCCAGTAGAAGGTGTCTCCTCTTATGTCTCTTTTTGTTTCTCTTCTTACGAATGCCAAAAAAATGTGTGTTCATTTTGGATTTTTTAATGTGCATCATCGCACAGAGAAATAGAGAATACTTTTATCGACATGATCCTTTTCAGTTAAATTACAAAAATGAATGTCGAACACTCGGAGAACATATTGTTTCATCAGTTTATTCTCTATAATTTGATTATGAATATTTTATGATCTGATCTGTGGTACATGTATCCGTTTAGTGAAATTCAAAGCCCTAGCTTCTGTTTAATCCGAAACAGTCAGACTTAAAAAAAAAAGACTGGTCTCTTTAAAATTTCAAGGGAGATACAGATGGTGCATACATGGCCAAAAATACCAAAATAATTTCATGAACCGGTATGTAAAAAAATGGATCTGTATATGGACGTTAATTGAGCTAATGCTGAATATAGTTGAATAAACCCTGCTCATAACCTAGCAATACCATCTCCTTGAAATCATATTGGAAATAGAAATACAGAACCCGTTGCATCTCCGTAAAGGTTAAAATTCAGTAATTTTTTATTTCGTTTCTCAATTAAATGATTAAACTTATTTGGTATACTTGTACACGAGTATGAATAAGCCAAACATATTATTATGAATTATGCCATTCACTTTCTCAATTGAATTGTTTCACATTTTACATTTCGGGGTCTTCTGTAGGCGACTATTGTTGTTTTTTCTCATTGTTGAAGGCTGTACTATTGCCTGCAATATTGCTTACATCCACTTCATTTCTATCTAGTTGATTGCTGTCTCATCATACTCATTTGCAGTTAAACCACATCCCCTTATTTGTATATTATAAGTAAAAAATATTTGTCGCTGAACTAAATGACATGCAATTAATAAATCGTTAATTCAGTTTTAAAATAGCTTTAAAATTTAAATTAAATATTTCGTCTATCAACTATGTGAAGCCGACTGAAGGTGTCCGTCAAAAATGCACCATATAAAGTTTAATGACACGATTTCATTCCTAAAATGTTTATAAAATATTTCCCCTATGTTTGTAAATAATGTAATTAACACTTTCCTCCTTCATGGCAGGAACTCAGCTAGCAATGATAAAGAACACTTTAAAACACCAAAAGGATTATATAACATGTAGGTTAAATGCAAAAACTAATAAATATAAAATTATGTTTATAAAATTAAAGTCAAGTCTTTGTCGCTTATCAATCAAACACAATTTGGATTAAAGGAACTCAATTTAGAAAAGAAAATGTGGGCATTGGCAGTGTGTATTTTATCGACAATTTTAGGGGATTTCTGTTGATTTCCATGCTTAAAATCGTTATAAATAAATTTTCATAACTCAAAATCTCAACATTTTTTTTTATCAATTACCGAGTCCTCTTGGGCAATTATTTCGTCATGGGTGGACCGGTTTCCCATTTTGGACTGAGAGGGTAAACACATAAACATTTATATTCGAACATTCGTAATATGCGAAACTTTCTAAAGCATTTTCAGCACACAGTCTGACGAATATGTCGGAAACGCGGTCAATAAAGTGGTTTTTTTTATTATATTATTCTGATAAATTACGATGCCAAAAAAGGGGTGGGCCGTTCTTGTTCAATTATCTTGTCTTTCCAGCTCTTATGTCAAGATTTTAATCTTCAACACCAATGTCATGTGTTTGCAAAGATCTGCAAATATAAAAACCAACGTCGTTGTATGCCGCTGGACGACGTTTTTTTTTTCAGAGAAAGAAAATTCAATTTTAATACTTCTGCCATAATTATAACGTCATAATGACGTCATGGATATGACGTCATAGCTTCAAAATACACTTAGATGACCTATGGTCAACAATGTTATAAGGCTTTAATCATTTAGTGTGGTATAGGTTGCAAAATTTTGATTTATAATATATACTATTGTTGAAACGACATATATGTCGCCTTGGCATCAAACCCCCAAACGACGTATATGTCGCTTTGGCATCAACACAGAAACGACATATATGTCGCTTTGGCATCAAGAGAGGGTAAACCTTCTTGATGCCAGATTTTAAAAAATCAACGTTTCGACGTTGCAAATAAGCAATAACAATTTGACGTCGCCAGTGCCGAATTCTTTTGTCGTCGTCTTTTTGGCGTTATTTTTTTCATATTGATTTATACAGTAGTTTTTTCTACGCAAACGGCATTCACAAGGGCGGTGACCTGGTGAACATTTTGATAATGCTATATTTGCTGATTAAAATCTTTTTATACAAACTTGCATCTTAACGAGATTCATAAATGTTAAGTTAACTGATTTTTTTTAGATGCTGTCGAATTCGTGCAATTATAAAAAGTTCTTTTTTGAATTGCAAGATAATATTGTAAAGTATTATGCAATACGTATTTGCCGCCTACAATTTTTGGCTATATATTTTTATATCATAACAGTTTTTAAAAAGATATTTTAGAGTATTTATGGGCGGATTTTACCAAACCATGTTTTGAAAGGCACGGAATTGTCGTTAGTACATTTGTTTATTTGGTCACAATTTTATCTTCGATTGTTTTTGTTTTCTACTGATGTAAACATTTATAATAATATTTTGCAAACCAATTTTGGTAAAATATATGCCAAATTTCAGGATAAAAAATGTGTGTTTAAATATCCAGCAACAGATAGTTGTTCAATGATAAATATAACAAAAACAAAGACTTTGTTCAACTGGAAACAGTTTAGATATCAATATTTCAAATGAACAAATAGAAAATGTAGATTGTGAAAAACTTCTTGGTTTATTTATTGACAAAAACCTAAATTGGAATCAGCAGATAGATAAAATGTCATGTACTATATCAAACAGAATCAATTTATTACAAAAGATAAGACAAGTTGCTGTCTTTAAAAAAAGAAAAGCAATACATGAACCCACAACTGCTGACTGCGGTCAACAACATTAGTTGATTTTATTTGCTTTTGATTTGAACAAATTTACTGTGAATGAGATATTGATCAATATTAATCAGTTTTGTTGTCACATCATTATTGAAAATATGTAATAGTGGGTAGATTATTGCACATGTGAATGAATTTACTTAATTTTTACTTTGTGTTTCATGTACAAATTGCTGATCTATTGCAATTCCCAATTTCTGCAAACTCTAAGTGACTAACGGAAATTTTATTGACTCTGCAACATACGTCTAATCCTCAGGTTGCTTTTTTTGTGGTTAATTTATTTTGACTTTTAAAAATTGATATCGATTTAATTTGTTTCCTGGAAGTTTTTAATTATCCTGCATAATTATTTGAGGCTGTCTGTGACAATCATACACACCTTATTTGTAATGTAATCAATGAGGACATATAAGATAAATAAATGTTAAAGTTCTGGACCTCAGATTTGAATATGGTTTAGGTTATTTGTCAAAATACCTTGATATATGACTTATAATATCTACTATATAAGAATTGTTCTGTGATATACCTTCAAGAAAAAAGTAAACCAAATAAATATAGAAAAGAAGTTTGGTGTGATTTTCGATGAGATTCTTTCACAAGAGACCTTATAACACAAAAATTAACAGCTATAAATTTTCAAACAGCCTTCATAAAAAAAACCATAGCCCCTACCACAGTCAGCTACAATAGGCCTTGAAATAAGAAATGTAAACAATACAAACGAAAAAAGGAACGACCTGATTAATGTACCCAAAAAGAAACGAAAAATCAATCATGCAACACAGCAACAACCATTGAATCACAGGCAGATAATTACTGAATGTGACAGGGATATGTTTGATAAATATTGGTAACTCTATACAATTTAAATACGTGGCCAATGAAACAACAACACCAGACGAAATGAATAACCACCTGCAAAAAATAGTGACCACTTTTCACAAGTAAGGCTTATAATACTGTAAATTCAAAAATTATTGTGATGCTCTTATTATTGCAAGATGTAACAGGGTTATAATCACAATTATTTATAGCATTTTTAATTTTTTTATAAGAGTTAAACAGGATTTTTCATAATGTAGCAAAATAATATTGCATTTTATTCTAAAATGATAAAATCACATTAAATGCAGTCAATAATTTCTGAATTAACAGTATGTTGGGAATGAGTTGCCTATTCATCAAAAACCAAATGTATGTATGCTTGGGAAGAAGCAATAAAACATGATCAAGATGAATTTGCTGCTTTGTATATAAACATATACAAATCATTGCTAAATCTACCTCTTATCAACTATTTTTGTAAAACTGGTGAAATTTGCATACTCAATAACCAGCTGAATCAAGTCCAATATATAGAACAAAGACAACATATTCATGAATGGAAAATAGTTTTATTTTTATTAATGCATACATATGATTCATAAAATAATATTCAGTATCAATTCTAAAATATTCCAAACAACAAAGCATATATCAATGTAATAAGGTTAGACATATTGTTAATATTCTTTCAAAAAACCTGAAAAATTTTATTTTTACACTAAAGTTTCAAAAAACAAAGAACCATATCAGGAGAAAATTATGTTTGTATTTCTTTGCATCTAATTCAAAAACAGAAAATCTGATTATAAAAATCTTAAAAATTAGCCTCATTTATTATTCCATTCTTACAAAGAATTATTCTATTAAAATATTTTTTTATAATCAAAATAATTCAAATAATCATGCATGATAACAAAGAAAAAGCTCACTTCCTAACAAAATATATACATATGTACAATGAATTTACTTAAGGTGAATAAAACAGAAAGCATCTTAAAGAATTATCATAAAATCGAAATACATTTATTTCTTGCAAAATCATCATGTTAACTGAGAAAGCTCAGTTTATAACAAAATATATACATATGTACAATGAATTTACTTTTAAGGTGTATAAAACAGAAAGCATCTTTTTGTAGATGGTTATATCTAGATTTACTGAAATGCATAGATCTATGACTAAATTAATATTTTTTTTTAAACATTGAAATCTTTGGTGTTTCATAGAAATCTATAGAAATCAATTTTCAAGTGAAAAATGGAATTTATTGCATCACTTATCTTTAAGTTTCAATTTTAAGAAAAGAAATATTTATAATTTGGAATACCTTTTTATCTTAGGATTTTAGTTCAAGGTTCATAAAATATAATTAAAACTTGATTTACAACTATAAAACATCTATGCTTTTTAAGAAGTTATTCTTCTGACAATTTCTCAGTTTTGCATCCAAACTTACTAAAATAATTTTAATTTAAGTTAATATAAATAAACAACTTTGATTGGATGCAAGTCTTATAGGTATTAAATATTTATTTCAATTACAAATGAATATTGAAAATACTTTAAAATTCTTAAGAGTGTGGTAATTAAAGGGTTATTTACGCGTAACATGTTTTGCCATTTTTATTTCACATGCAACCGTGAAAAAGGTCCATTATTCATCATTTTCGTGAAATCGAAAAAAAGATCAATTAATGTGCAAGACATTTTTATTTATTCGTTCATCGTGAATAACAATTTTATTTAGCGTTCTTCCGTGCAGATACCCTCTTTACGCCCCTCTCATAATTGCAAATATTCTGACTTCAATTATTGTTAGTTTCTATAAAAACATAAATACAGTTTATAGTTTCTATATATTTCTTTAACAGCTTTGAAACTAACTTAATTTTTAAAATCATATTATCTTTCTGTTTTCCGATTTAAATATATAAAATGTTCTCTCCCAAGTCATTGATAAAATTATTAATACACTATATCACGTGGTTAAATCTTCACGCATGTTATCCTGCCTCTGAACAATGCCGTGTTATAATTGACCTAGATACACACAGTATATTCAGAGGTCACTTCAAAACAAATATAATAGCGTTGTTGTTAAAATCATATTATCTTTCTGTTTTACGATTTAAATAAATAAAAATATTTAAACCAAAATGTTATCTCCCAAGTCATTGATAAAATTATTAATACACTATATTACGTGGTTAATTCTTCACGCATGTTATCCTGCCACTGAACAATGCCGTGTTATAATTGACCTAGATACACACAGAATATTCAGAGATCGCTTCAAAACAAATATATATAATAGCGTTGTTGTTTTATAGAAACTTTCACACCGCTTATTGTTTTGTGAAAAGGCAAATAAATTTATATATTCAAACTAAGTCAGATTAACGTAGCCAAAGCATAGATTAATGCCTGTATAAATAATCGACAACATTCGAGACGTTCCGACAATTTATTCCGACTTCCGGCCGAGAGGTATCGAGTGGCCCATAGACACATCCAAAACTCACCAATATATAAGCATGAACCCCTCAGGGGTTCATGCAAAAATATTTACCTATGCATATACGTATTATCTATGTTAATGCTTATATTCTGCCATTATTTGATTATTGTTGCAATATATGGGGAAGCTGTTGTGAAAGTGGAATAAATAAACTTAATAAGTTATTAAAGAAATCTGCTAGGGTTATAGTAGAAGCTGACATAATGACATCATCCAGTTTATTGTTTAATAGTTTACGCTGGTTAAATGTGGAAAAACGCATTCAATACCAAAAGGCAATACTTGTATTTAAATAATTAAATGGTATGGTTCCTAACTATTTACAAGAAAATTTTCATTTTACTGATAATGAAAATTATAACTTACGTTCAGCTGATGAGAAACTATTAAATCTTCCAAAACCAAAAACAAATTTTTTAAAGAAAACATTTACATATTCAGGTTCTCAAATATGGAACAGTTTACCAAATGAAATAAAAATGAGTAATACACAAACAAAATGTTACAAATTTTTCATCAATTGTGCAAATTAATATGCTTTTTCATTATTATTTAAATACAATTGTATATTGTGTATAATATAACTTTATAATACTCTATGTACTTATAAATATGTTATTATTATTTTGAAGGCTCTCAGGAAGATTAGTTTTAACTAATGGGATCACCCTCTTGAAATAAAGATTATTTATTTATTTTATCTATTTATTTTAACCTGATAAACACAAATATACGTGTTAAAAAAATCTATTGGTTGATTGAAATCCAATTAGAAATAACTTCATAAAATATTTAAAAAATGTAATATATAGCCCAAAGTTCGTAAAAAATACTGCCTGCCACTGGATTCGTAAATAATTTCTCTAAAAGGGTAATGAAAGGTCAGTTATAATCATGTGTTTTCCCATGTTCAAGAACTTTTATTTTTCTATAAGTAACATTTTGATATTACAATTACTGAATATACAAAAGGAGGCGAGTAATGTCGCGATATTTTAACCTTGCATCATTGTCCTATGCTGTCTGAATACATGAACCATGTGAGCAGTATTTTTTTTGTGTATTAAATGTACATGTAAGAACATTTATTTCTTGCATTTAATGTTTAGGGATAAATTCAGAAGACTGGCTTAGATTTGTCCTAACTCGTCTCGACATGAACGGGACTATTTACCTTATGAAGTTATATACATTTCGTACAATCTAATTAAAAACCGATCTCTCATGCTCCCGTTTTCTGATATGTCCCACGCGACATATCAGAAAACGGGAGCATGAGAGATCGGTTTTTAATTAGATTGCATTGGGTGCAATCAACAGTTTTTTACGTGACGTCATTCTGTAACAGGGCATGTAATAGTGGACCCATCATGCAGAAGTCAGATATTCATAGTTATATAGATATCTATACATCAATGGAAAGATAATTCTATGAACTTTCTGAATAAATAAAAAAAAATCCAACATCTCTTGTTTAAACATGCAAATTGGTACAAGTTATCAGCTGGAAATTAGGCATTTTCCCCCTAAAAAACCTTTAAAACAGACCACCTTTGGACACACGGATCAGTAACCTGTGCATATATTTGAGATTTCTTATAATATGCATTTCGAAGAGCTTATCCGTCTGATTTAAGAAAATGTAGTTTCAGCCTACGTTCGCCTGCTCCGAAAGGAGCTATCTTACCTGACAAATCAAAGTGCTTTTTGCAACAGGTGAAAATCAGCTGTTTATGGAGTTGCCTCCCATATAGTAGGAAGTCACAAAAACATTTTTTTTTTTTTAAATCTTGACAAAAGTGGCATTTTAATTGAACTTCAATATATGTTTTTCACATTGAACATAAAAAACAATCAACTTTTTCATTTAGTGGTATATAAATAGCAGGGAATTCCATCAGTATGTAAATCTCACTGGGGAAATACCCCTAGTTTTTAGTACGAAACTGTTTATAGCACCCATTTCGTATAGATGTGATTGCGTATTGAATGTTTGTCGACCTCTACGTGTATTTTGTTTTTTTTTTAATTTATTGCGTCTTTTGATGTAGGCCAATATCAATTTGTTTTAAATTGAAGGTCACCAGATTCCTTTTGTGAAAATTTCTGTAGAACCACATCAGTTTCAAAAACATAGCAAATACAAAACAGTATATGAAAGGAAGTATTGCCCGTAACTATTATCGAAAATAATTTTAGTATCTATATATACTCCTTGTATTCTTCACGTGCAAAACAACTTAATATATTATTACTAAATGGTATATGTTACATCATTAACCGAATCAAAAGATAACAAATAGGTCAAGATTTTAGAGGCCGTAATAATCGCTGCTGGTTTTGTGTAATAAAAAGTATGCCAGTAGAAGGTGTCTCCTCTTATGTCTCTTTTTGTTTCTCTTCTTACGAATGCCAAAAAAATGTGTGTTCATTTTGGATTTTTTAATGTGCATCATCGCACAGAGAAATAGAGAATACTTTTATCGACATGATCCTTTTCAGTTAAATTACAAAAATGAATGTCGAACACTCGGAGAACATATTGTTTCATCAGTTTATTCTCTATAATTTGATTATGAATATTTTATGATCTGATCTGTGGTACATGTATCCGTTTAGTGAAATTCAAAGCCCTAGCTTCTGTTTAATCCGAAACAGTCAGACTTAAAAAAAAAAGACTGGTCTCTTTAAAATTTCAAGGGAGATACAGATGGTGCATACATGGCCAAAAATACCAAAATAATTTCATGAACCGGTATGTAAAAAAATGGATCTGTATATGGACGTTAATTGAGCTAATGCTGAATATAGTTGAATAAACCCTGCTCATAACCTAGCAATACCATCTCCTTGAAATCATATTGGAAATAGAAATACAGAACCCGTTGCATCTCCGTAAAGGTTAAAATTCAGTAATTTTTTATTTCGTTTCTCAATTAAATGATTAAACTTATTTGGTATACTTGTACACGAGTATGAATAAGCCAAACATATTATTATGAATTATGCCATTCACTTTCTCAATTGAATTGTTTCACATTTTACATTTCGGGGTCTTCTGTAGGCGACTATTGTTGTTTTTTCTCATTGTTGAAGGCTGTACTATTGCCTGCAATATTGCTTACATCCACTTCATTTCTATCTAGTTGATTGCTGTCTCATCATACTCATTTGCAGTTAAACCACATCCCCTTATTTGTATATTATAAGTAAAAAATATTTGTCGCTGAACTAAATGACATGCAATTAATAAATCGTTAATTCAGTTTTAAAATAGCTTTAAAATTTAAATTAAATATTTCGTCTATCAACTATGTGAAGCCGACTGAAGGTGTCCGTCAAAAATGCACCATATAAAGTTTAATGACACGATTTCATTCCTAAAATGTTTATAAAATATTTCCCCTATGTTTGTAAATAATGTAATTAACACTTTCCTCCTTCATGGCAGGAACTCAGCTAGCAATGATAAAGAACACTTTAAAACACCAAAAGGATTATATAACATGTAGGTTAAATGCAAAAACTAATAAATATAAAATTATGTTTATAAAATTAAAGTCAAGTCTTTGTCGCTTATCAATCAAACACAATTTGGATAAAAGGAACTCAATTTAGAAAAGAAAATGTGGGCATTGGCAGTGTGTATTTTATCGACAATTTTAGGGGATTTCTGTTGATTTCCATGCTTTTAAAATCGTTATAAATAAATTTTCACAACTCCAAATCTCAACATTTTTTTAATTAATTACCGAGTCCTCTTGGGCAATTATTTCGTCATGGGTGGACCGGTTTCCCATTTTGGACTGAGAGGGTAAACACATAAACATTTATATTCGAACATTCGTAATATGCGAAACTTTCTAAAGCATTTTCAGCACACAGTCTGACGAATATGTCGGAAACGCGGTCAATAAAGTGTTTTTTTTATTATATTATTCTGATAAATTACGATGCCAAAAAAGGGGTGGGCCGTTCTTGTTCAATTATCTTGTCTTTCCAGCTCTTATGTAAAGATTTTAATCTTCAACACCAATGTCATGTGTTTGCAAAGGTCTGCAAATATAAAAACCAACGTCGTTGTATGCCGCTGGAAGACGTTTTTTTCTGAGAAAGAAAATTCTATTTTAATACTTCTGCCATAATTATAACGTCATAATGACGTCATGGATATGACGTCATAGCTTCAAAATACACTTAGATGACCTATGGTCAACAATGTTATAAGGCTTTAATCATTTAGTGTGGTATAGGTTGCAAAATTTTTATTTATACAGTTGGAAAGCAAGTCCTTGGAAACGTCCGTTGTCGTCAAGCTTTATCAGCAACAATAGCAGGGGGAATTAATTAGGTGGCGCTACAGTCGTCCGTAACGTCAAAAAGTCCGCCAAATCAATCGGCTAAAAGATTGACGTTTAAAGTATTTTTTGCAACTTGTCATGCTTTTATAACAATTAAATTTTTAAATTTGTAGGTTTTGTGACCAATATAATTTCTTAACGACATACAAACATTACAAAAAATAGCTTGTTATTGCTATTCCTTTATCCTGTCCGTTCTAAAAAAAATAGCCATCTTTTTTGTTCGCCAAAAAAATCGATTTTTCCTAATTTGACGTTTGCGTATCCAAATACAGAAAAGAACGGTTATAATCTTAAATGAAACCGGGAAACCTATTTCAAATTTATACACTGTTTTGAAGCCATCATTTTTTACTTTTATACATCAATTTTAGTGACCACCAGCCATGTCAATTTTTATCTGGTTTTAGCTACGTTTCTACTTCAAAACAGTGAAGTTTAGCTTCTTTTCATTGTACCTGTTTCAAAGTGCTCTAAAATACTGATTTTATTAAAGACATGAATGAATTTTTGATTAAAAGTTGTGGATTTTCACAATTCCATACGATACTTGTATTTTAAAGTAACTAAAACCCCTTTTGATGCCCTACACAAATTGACGGTGACATTGTTTTCTTTTTTCAACATACGTCATGTAACGTTTATAACAAAATATGTACCAGGGTAATGTGCATAGTAAAAATTTACACATTGGAAAAGTGAAACAACAAACAAATATCTTCTTTATTGCGTTTAAAGCTAAACGTCTTGGAAAATTCTGACAGATTTGACAAATTACTGATAGCCTACTGTATGGATGGACAAAAGCACAAAAGTAGCAATAGAAAATGCATTGCAAAGAAAATTCTGTAGGAAAAAAACATATGAAAAAAGAAAATGAAGGTCAGTTAAAATCTTGCTTATATTATTATCTCTTTACTTAGTAAGCTATATTTCCATTCTCAATTTTATAGTAATAAGAGCAAAAACTAGCTTATCAAGCCAAGTCAGCCAAACAAGAAGTTTATTCATAGAGATGTGTTCTTTCAAAATTGAATTTATTCAAATGGCAAATTTTTGTCAAATTTAAGCATCTTTGATCATTATTGAAGTAAAATGCACAAAATTTGTCCCACCAGTTTCATTTCATTTCCTATTACTAGTATTCAGGTAAAGTATATATACAATACTTTGTTTATAAATATGTAATTATTTAAAGAAGCTGATACAGCAACCTGTTCAAGAGAAGAAGCCCCATTTTTTCCAAAAAGTTTACTTTCATAATCTATAAAATACCCTGAGAAATAAGACAAAGGACTACTGTGCAAGCTTATCTAATAGTTTAATTTTACAATAATAATGATTCTGAAATTCAAAATTGTGTCACTTTCACTTATAATTTAAAGCATATTTTTTTACAGAATTTCTGTCAATATTTTTGGTATAAAACTTATAAATCCCTTTTTTGTATTTTACTGTTCAACTAAGAAACATAGGCTTGAGTTTAAAGGCTCTCTTAATTTAAAATTTGTTGTGACTCTTGGTCACACTTTATAGAATATAAAATATATATGATCAGTACTATTTATTTAATAATTATATCAATTTTCAGAAAGATTATTGAAATTGTATAAACTATGTTTTATTGCATTAAATATAATCAGAAGTGTTTAAAAAAATTCTGCTAGGAATGATCCCACATATAAAAATTTAAATTACATGTAGTATATTTCATCCGCCAGATCTAATTTCTATCAATATAGCTAGGTTTTTAATTTTACATATAGAGCTAGGTGTCATTATCCACATTTCTGAATTGTTTTTTTTTTTAACTGCAGTAATATTTTGTCTTTTAATATTTACATTTAGTCCTTCTCTGAAAAATAGGGGGAAGTGTCACTTCTTTATATTATCATAACATAGTTATAAATCGAGTTTCGTTCATTTTCTTTCTGATTTTTGTAAAGTAAACTCCTTTTTTAATTTTTATGCATTATGCTGTGTTTTTATTTTTGACTGGTGATATTAAGGGGAGATAACCACTTGCACAAATCGGCATAAAAACCACCGCTTCGGTTTGAAATCAATTTGACGTTTGCGTATCCAACATTCTATTGCCGAGATATTCATATCGAGTGTTTGTCTTAATGAGATGCTTTATTAAATTTAAATTCAGTCCATCATTTTTAGTTTCCTCGTAAATATTTAGATTTTTCGTTCAGGAGACTTGACAATTTTCACCCAAACTCCAAGTTTGCAGATAAAATAAAGAATAAAGGACTTTGATTTGATGTGTGAGCTTTGACGAGAATAAACTATGGATACTCAAGATTAGTTAGGTCAATTAGTTTTTATTACGACAATAGTATTCAGTGAGTTAAAATGAGGTTTGTCTCATCCGTTTTTTTACTGAATTTTCACGGTCACGTGACTCTATTGTTGCTGATAAACTTGGGGTCAAACCGTTACCGTGACCTGCTTTCCAACTGTATAATATATACTGTTGTTGAAACGACATATATGTCACGGATGATGAAGATTCCGAAAATGAAATCAATAGACCTGGTAACCTGAGAAATGGACCGTGGTTTACTATTATAGAGCCAAATTCTTTTGTCATAGATAGACTGCCATCATTCAGTCCAGATCATGGCAAAAGAAGAAACAAACATAACTTAAAGAAGTTGTGTTGTACAAGTTATTGTCTTTTTTTCAACAAAAAGTGTACAAGTAATTACTGGCACAATTATATTTGTACAAGTAATAACTTGTATGATGGCATCATACAAGTAATTACTCTTACAAAGTTTTTAACAAGTAATAACCTGTACAAACTAATAAAATGTACACGACATATATACACTTTTAGAAAATAAATTATTTGGTATGTAAAAAACACCTAATGACTGGTTGTGCGGGTAATAGCAATTTTGTTGTCTCTTCGCAAACCAACTGTTGCTCTCGGCTTTGCCTCGAGCAATAGTTGGTACCTTAGGGACAACAAACTTGATATTACCCTCACACCCAGTCAATAGGTGTATAATATTTTAGATATTTAAAAAATGCACGCGAAGATTTTCTCTCTTTTATAATTGCTTCTTGTAAGTGAAATTACAATCGATACAAACAGATTATACCGTTTACAATATTAGAGTTTGACGTTGCCAAGCAAAATAGTTAATTACATCATTATTCATGTCCAATGAAAAATAAGCATGAACAAGAATGTGTCCAAAGTACACGGATGCCCCACTCGCACTATCATTTTCCATGTTCAATGGACCGTGAAAATGGGTAAAAAATATAATTAGGCATTAAAATTAAAAAGATCATATCATAGGGAACATTAACCTGAAACTCGCACTTTCATTTTCTATGTTCAGTGGACCGTGAAATAGGGGTCAAAAGTTTAATTTGTCCTTAAAATTAGAAAGATCATATCATAAGGAACATATGTACTAAGTTTCAAGTTGATTGGACTTCAGCTTCATCAAAAACTACCTTGACCAAAAACTTTAACCTGAAGCGGGACAGACGGACGAACGAACGAACGGACGAACGGACGCACAGACCAGAAAACATAATGCCCCTCTACTATCGTAGGTGGGGCATAAAAAGTACGGGAAAGATTATTATGAAACTATTAACCGGGATAATAGTCTTTGAAACTATTGACTGGCAAATAGTCTGTGGAATGAAATAGCATAACTATTTCATTATTTTTTATATAGAAAAAACATACTGAGGTATAATAACAACAACTAGAAGTAATAAGATTTTAACTGGAACTAATTTTGTTTACAAGAATTGCATGTTGTGAAATGCTCTTCAAAGACGAAAACCAAGTTGAATTTAATCAAAAGAAATATAACTCTTTGTTAGAGAAGGTAAAACAAGGCCAAGTTAGCAAATTTGGATTGGTTGCATCCTGTTTCTATGGGCTGTAAAATTTTAGGAATGTGCACAAGTTCGAATCTTATGCATTTTACATGTTTGCTTCAATTATTTTTTTTACAACAGTCGTTACATGTGGATCTTTTTTCTGCACAAGTATTAGTTCCACAGAAAAAATCCCAAAGAAGTATAATAGATTGAACTTCTAATAGCATTTATATATATATATATATCTGCGCTGAGAATGGCCCCGTCTCAAACAGTCTGCAATTTCAAAAATTTTAAAAGTCACAAAACCGTAAATTAGCAGAGCAGAAGCTGAACGAAACTTAAACTTCATCTGTAACACATCATATTCTACTCGCAAACCAAAAATTAATCCAATATTTGAAGGGGTTTAGAAAGTAAAACTGATTTTTTAACAATTTATCAAAGTCCAATGTCGGTAATTTAGATAAAAGTAAGCAGCGCGTATCAAAACTTTAACTTGATCTGTAACTCATCATTGTTAACTCACATATTTACCAAAAAGCAGCCCAATACCTGAAGCGTTAAGAAAAAAAGTCCGTATAACTATATGATTTTGAACAATTTATCAAAGTTCAAAGCCCGTAATTTTAGCAAAATTTGCAAAGCGGAACAAAACTTAAACTTGATCTGTTACGTATCATGGTGAACTCACATACAAAAATTCAGCCCAATACCTAGAAGCGTTTATGAAAAAAATGCATACATTGGTTTGTTGTGGACTGACAGACAAGGGTAAAATTTTGTTGCAGGCCAAACAAAAACATTGTTTTGTGTGTTATCTACGGTAGTTAGTCTTCAACGCCTGGAAAATTTTAAATTGCCCTTCAACTTAATATTTTTTTTTAAAATAGCTTTAAAACTTTCGAAAATGCCACCCTGAAAGCCGATCATACAATAGTTTTAAGTTGACGAAATGCATAAAAGAACATTAGTGATTATCGACATCTAATTAGTTCCAGATTCAATATTTCACGTAAATTTCTCGACCTCATCAGATATATATGAAGCTTAAAATGGGCGTATTCTAGCGACCAACCCCTACCTCTCACTATAAATGATAAGTATGATAAGTGCCCCCTGATCTTACGGTTAGAGTTTTGGCTGGGTTGAATGTTTTCTATATCTCACTATCAAAATACCAGACGAAGAAGAACCGAATATTTAAATCGAAAGGGAAATATATAATATATAAGAAGAATATAAAAAATACTCTCAGACGATGAGAGCAATTATACATGTATGCCATCATATTTCAGCAATGCTTAATTTCTATGAATGATTTCAAAGGAGATATGAAGTATACGTAATTAGTTTAGACAGAAACTTAATTAAACAAACAAAACAATTTACTCCTAAAAAAAGAGATATAAAAGAAAATTATACTGCTTCATAACTTGTTTGGTAAAGTTTGCTAATTTATATGCAAGGCTATTTTGAATGAATCAAATTAAATCTACAAAGCGAGAACACTCTCCACTTTCATCAGCTAAGAGACGGTTAGCTTTTTTCAGAAAAGATATTTCTTGTCGCTACAATGGCTTTCATTTTTACGATTATGAAAATAATTGGTGTATCAAGGAGATAATTTGAACAATGGAGAAATCATATTGTAGAAAAGAATCAGTTAAGTCACCAATCAAATTTATTTCACGATGTAAACGACACAATTCAAACCATAAGCGTAGATGATAAAATCCACACAAAAGTACCATGAGTCGTAATTCATATAACATTTTATGATATTTTAAGTTAAATTATTTAATTAAACAGCACAATTGTTCAACACTGAATTCTTTCACGTGCAAAATACACGTTGTGACAGTAATAAAAGCTGCATATTCAAAACAAATAAAATGCTCCGCAGGGTGCAGCTTGGTACGACCGCAGAGGTCGAACACTGAACAGTTGGGACAAGTACATGTATGGACACACCATTCAAGCTTGATTCAGCTCTGAATTTGGATTGTGATTAAATGTTTGACACAGCATAGGTTTCTGACACATAATGAATGTGGTCTAAGAACTTAAAATTTTCAAATCGGACATTTACCTTTTATGGTCCAATATCCAAGATCAACATACATGGTTAGATTCAGTTTTGACCTCAATGTGGACCAATTAAAATTTGAAAACGGGGCCAAAAGATCTAAATAAATGGTTCGATTCAGCATATTAAAGAACCCCATATATTCATTTTTTTTTTAAATCAAACAAAGTCAAATTTTGGACTCCGATTTGGGCGAACTTGAAAACTGGACCCATTATCAAAACTCTAAATACATGTTTAGATTCAGCAAATGAAAAAAAAACCCAAGAATTCATTTTTTTTGTTAAAATCAAAATAAGTTTAATTTTGGACCTCAATCTTGACCAATTTAAAAACTGGACCCAAAATCCAAAAACGTATTACACGGTTAAGTTAAATTTTGCAACCTTTAGACCTTAATGTAGACCAATTTGAAAACGGACCAAAAATTAAAAATCTAACTTATTAGAGTTGGCATATCAAAGAACCCCAATAATTCAAATTTTGATGAAATCAAACAAAATATAATTTGAACCCTTTGGACCTCAATGTGGACCAATTTAAAACGGGGCCCAAAACCCAAAAACTTAATACACGGTTAGATTCAGCATATCAAAGAACCCAATGTATTCATTTTTTTGTTGAAATCAAACAAAGTTTAATTTTGGACCCCGATTTGAAACAACTTGAAAACTGGGCCCATAATCAAAAATCTTAATGCATGTTTAATTTCAGCTTATCAAAGAACCCCATGAATTCAGTTGTTGATGAAATCATTTAAAGTTTAATTTCGGACCCTTTAGACCTTAATGTAAACCTATTTGAAAACGGTATCAAAAATTAAAAATCTAAATACACTACTAGATTCGGCATATCAAAGAACCCCAATAATTCAATTTTTGATGAAATTAAACCAAGTTAAATTTTGGAACCTTTGGACCTCAATGTGGAATAAATTAAAAACTGGGCCCAAAATCCAAAAACTTCATACACGGTTAGATTCAGCATATCATACATGTAAAACCTTATCTATTTATTTTTTTGTTGAAATCAAACAAAGTTTAATTTTGGACCCCGATTTGGACCAACTTGAAAACTGGGCCCAAAATCGAAAATCTGAGTGCATGTTCAAATTCAGCATTTCAAAGAACCGCAAGAATTCAATTTTTATAAAAATCAAACTAAGTTTAATTCTGACGTCAATGACTGATGTGGACCAATTTAAAAAATGGGCCTTAAATCCAAAAACTTTTAAAATACACGGTTAGATTCATTCCATAAAACCCCATCTATTCAATTTTTGTTGAAATCAAACAAAGTTCAATTTTGGATCCTCTGGACCTCAATGTGGACCAATTTAAAAACTGGGCCCAAAATCCAATAACTTTATACAAGGTTAGATTCAGCATATCATAAAACCCCATCTATTTAATTTTTGATGAAAACAATCCCAACCTTCCTTTTTAGGTATGGAACCTTGTGGTACAATTTCAGAAAGATCCATACACTTACACACAAGTTATTATCTGGAAACTAGAAAAATGCTTATTTGGACCCCTTTTAAGGTCCTTAATTCCTAAACTGTTGGAACCATAACCTCCATAATCAATCCCAACCTTTCTTTTGTGGTTTCACTAAAGTTATTGTCCGGAAACTAAGTGTCTTCGGACGACGCGGACGACGCCGACGACGACGTGATACCAATATACGATCGCAAAATTATTTGCGGTCGTATAAAAAAGAGAGCGACAGACTCTATAAAAAAACGCTGATGTATACAGACTAGGAAAATATAGTTTTATTAATAGATATCATATGTACAAATCAATGTTTCAAATGAATGTCTTAAAACGACAGTTGAATGAATTATAATGACAAAATAATGAATTGGTTATATTAACATTCCCACAATATCTCCAAAGAAACAAATAGCTGTAATCCAATGATGAAAGACATATTCATTTGGTTTTCTTCTGATTGCATTCACTCTGCAGATGTTGATGTTTCGTTGAAAAAACAAATGAAACGCTTATTTCTTTGTCCCCGATTAACTTTGTCCGTTGTTAATCACGTAATTAGGCGGCGTTCGGACATTTTATCTTCGTACAAGTTGCCTGAAAAAAGAAGATGTATAATCTTATGTATATCTTTCGGACTATCATCAACCATGTAATTATTTACTTTCTTTGTCTCGTTGATGTTTTCGACACATCTCTCTTTTTCGTCTTTTTAATATTAAGCTAGTTGATTTCCGTTCTCTAACTTTAAGTTGCCTCTATAAAATGTTATGAAACTTATAAACAATGCTAAGTTCCACAAAACACAGATAAAATTAGTATGTTTGTGGCTTCACTTTAACAATTGTAGAGTTATGCCCTTTTTCATGTCGACCAATTGCTGAATTTTTCATTTCTGTTCTCCTACCTGAGTTTGCCTCAACCAAATGTTTTAAAACTTATACACAATGCTTATTATCACAACATACTGATCAATCTTGAATTTTGGTGGTGTGACTTTAATTGTTCTAGAGTTATGTCTCTTTACAAATGGAACTCTGGGTAAGTTAGCCTCAACCATTGAAATGTTATACAACTTATACGCAATGCTCATTACTTCAGAATACAGATCAAGTTTGAATTTTTGGGATGTCACTTTTACTATTCTAGAGTTATTCCCCTTTACAAAAGGAATAAAATGCTTCGTCGAGCTCAGTCTGATACGACCACAGAGGTCGAACCATTAACAGTTGACCAGTGCAAGTTTGGACAAAGTATTCAAGCTTGATACTGTCTGAATTTGGAGTGTGATCAAATTTTTTGACATCGCTATGTTTTTGACACAAAATAAATGTGGTGAAAAACTGAAATGTTTTAAATGGGTTAAAATATTTGTATTATATAAATTTTCAATTGAACATTTCTTGCTATTGTACAATGCTGTGATATTGTGCAATACTGTGATATTGTATAATAGTGTGCTACTGCGTCATTATAATAATAATAATAATAATATCTTTATTTAAGGTTCATCATAACAAATGGACAAATATGGCCGTATTTTCACCTCAAAAACTACTCTGTGTACAGACTTACCTGTGCTGTTTGGAAAGTTTTAATGCCTAGCATCCACTAGATATATAAAAGTTAAATGCATTTTGTGTTAAAGAAAGATAAAATATTTTTTGGTTTTTGCTGGGCATTTTTTTCCTTTCTGCAGAAGGTGTTAAAATAAACAAACACCTGAATTACTTTGATACTGCCCACTCACTGACTCAGATGAACTCTTTAACTCACCTGTAGTTGTGAAGATACCTCTTGTCCATGGCAATTAAGGACAATCAAAACAATACAAACCGGTTTTTTACCTGAGGGAGCATCTCATAGTTGTACCACAATTTAGTTAATTTTCAGACCTTTTGCATGAAGGAAAAAAAATGCCCATCAAAATCCAAAAGAGATTTCATCTTTCTGAAACACAAAATGCATTTAACCCTATTATATCTAGTGGATGCCAGGCATTAAAACTTTTCCAACTTCACAGGTAAGTCTGTACTCAGAGTAACTTTTGGCATGTAAATACAGCCATATTTGTCCGTTTGTTATGAGAGTAACTCATTTGGATTAAACCAATTTTCAATAAGGCTCTCTACATACAATGTTAACAATATGAATAAAACATAATTAATCTACTATTACACACATGTAAACAATAGACGTATATAAAGTAATATAACAACAACAACAAAAACACCTATGGTATACATTGTGGCTTAACTTATAAATTTAAGGTTTATGTACCCTTCTGTAGCCATTTTTGTACGAATTTTTCAAACCTCAATTTTATCAAAACTAAAGATATAATAAATAATAGAGATAGGCCATTTAGTACATGTTCCAAGGGGAAACTTGATGGAAAGCATTATTTTTTACTGTTTCATTGCATTTGATAGAAATTTTCTATGAGGTATTTAACCTTGTTTCTCCAAAATTTATAGTTATATGCCCTTATATGTGTCTTTTTTCTTATGATAATAATCACGTTTTTTCATTTATCCACTGATTTTGATAAACATGTTTAACTCGCTTTTTAATGAGAGGAGAATGATGATTTAACACTTCAGTAAAAATATTTATAAAACTTAGTAGCGCTTCATCAGGATCATCAATTTCTAGACTGTCAAAGGGACACTGAGATAAATGGTCTCGTTGAAATATTTTGTAGATCTATAAGTTATATAATCATGAATTTGCTTTTTCGTTTTGAACCCTCTTTTATGAGAAAAACATACTGGATAGTGATCACTGATTAAATATTTTGGAACTGCAATATAATTAATATTTTCTGGTAGATTACAATACACATGGTTTTTTAAAGTAGATGAAGTTTTAGTTACTCTGGTAGGTTCTGTAACCATTTGACTCATGTTGAAAATATTTTTGATGTGTGACCACTTAGCATGTTTTTTACTTGACATTATATCAATATTAAAACCTCCCATAATAATAGTTTCCTTTTCTTCTGTGTCAACTTTTATCATCATGGTTTCAAACTTAGTAACCCAGTCAGCATTACTGTTAGGTGGTCTATATACATAACCTAGTAAAATAGGCTTTTGATGAATATTAATAACTTCTATCCACATTGACTCAATTTCTTGCATTTCCAAATCGTCCCTTCTAAGCGTATTTATTTGTTTTGAAGTATAAAGTAAAAGCCCACCCCAGATTTATCAATTCTGTCTTTTCTATGTAAATTGTACCCTAGAATATTGATCTCTTTATTTTTGACACTATTTGACAAAAATGTTTCACTCAAACATAAAATATGCGTGTTTGATTTTGATTCCGAAATTAAGTATTGTATTTCAGCAAATTTTGGTAAAACATGGTTTATATTTAAGTGACAAATGTTAAGGGATTTGTGTGGGAATATAAAAGGATTGATCTGTGTATACTTGGAGCATTCTGATTTTTGCTCAAGAAGAAAAATAGCAATACACACATATACAATGAGAATAACTATAGAATGATATAAAATACAATCGTGTGCTTGACTTGAGCAGAATTCAAAAGTTTCTTCTAATTCCAGACGTTTGGACGAAATGAATGTGGATGCTGATAATCTTGATTGGTTGTCTCTAATGGCGCATATCTCATTCCTGTTATCCTCTCCGAATAAAAATTTTGTTCAAATTGTGAATTTGAATCGTACAATCTAAGCATTGTGTTAACACAAGAAATAATGTTAAGGCTTAGAACTTTAGCACAATACTGTGATATTGTGTAATATTGTGCTACTGCGCAATACTGTGCGATAGAAGATTTGTTGCTTTTGTGGAATACTCTGCAATTGGATATTTCTTGCTATTGCGCAATACTCTGCAATTGAAGATTTTTTGCTATTGCGCAATGATATGCACCATGAAAGTTAAACATCCTATGATAAAAGTTTTGCACATTATTTATGGAAACCGTATACATGTACTTCCGTCCAATTTTTCCTTCCTACGTTACTTGCGACAGTAAGCACTGCATTTTTAGGTGAAATAACTTAAAAGGTAAACATTATTAAATCGCTGTTCCTACAACCCCTATGATTTAAAACAGAATCTTCGAAATTTCCTCCGCAAAACAAAATAAAATGTTAACAAACACTAACCGTTATAAAAACTAATTCAGTATTATGTTTTCCTTTATGTTCTTATAGCTCTTGTTGATATGTTTAGTAATATTTAGTATATTTGAGGATTGAAACAACAAAGCTATGTGAAAAAACGGATGTCCAACGTTACATTTTTAAACAACTGTTTTATCTCTTATGTATAGTGATCCTATTTCTTATTCTCTGATCTTCCAGAAACTTGACAGAAGCAACGAAGTGTGTCAGTTCTCGGTTAAATTAAAGCCGTTCTTTTGTCGAATTTCGTTTGACTCGGTGGCTGCATATTAAGCTGGAATAAGAAAAATGTCCAATGACGTTTTTCGTTGACTTAACGGCTGAAGGGTAGTTTTATAAGTAGAAATAGCTAAAAATGTTTAAAAAATCTACCGAAAGAACAAACATTTGTCTCATTGTTCGTGAGTTCAAAAATTGTAGATTCTATAAAACCATCTCTACACAGTCGTTTTTCAAGCGGTAGCCATTTTGTCCAAGTTGAGATTTCATTTGTCCAAGCAATAAATCCGGGTTTTTTAAGTAATTTATAATTTACCAAAACAAAAGTTAGATACACGAAAAGAACATAAAGTCTAGATTCTTTTTTTATTAACTGCATGTTTGGGTCTTACAGGAATAAAATGCTACGAAACATTACAAAACTGTAGCCATTTTGTCCAAACGTCGAAAACGTCGAAAAATCCAAACAAACGCTTTTTTTTTCGACATTACATGTGCAAAATTTGTTCCATCGTATATTCCTGATACTTATAATGAATCGCGTTGTGAAATTTAAAAAAAAATGCTGGTTGTCGAAAAAACCCACGGTGCATGTTGTGCATGAAACGGAGGTAACTGAAAGACTTATCGCAAACAGCGACAAAAACAGTTTCATTGAATTAATGCAACCCCGTATTATACGGACGATTAAGGAGAAGATTAGTACATTTTAAAAGCAAGCAACTTCAAATGACTGCATGGGAAAATAATTTTCAAGATCGGGTTATAGTAATTTTATTTAATGGTTGTATTTCGACAAGTAATGTGTCAAGCAAATTTTTAATACAATTCAATTCAAATTAATCAAGGGTAAATATGTTTTTATTTTCTTGCAGAGTGTCGGATATATTTGTATTAGGGTTGAATCAAGATATGAAAAATTTACAATGACAGATGATATGCACCATGCAATTTTAGCAACCTGCGATTAAAGTTTTGTTATAATTCATTTATTGAAAACCGTATACTTCTGTACCATTTTTCCTTCCTTCAAGTTCATTACTTACGACAATACAACATTTTAAGGTGAATTAAGGGTAAAAATTATTTAATCGATTTCCACAACTTGAGGTAAATAAATTCATGGTAAATAGACATCACAAAATTAATAGAGACAGATTTAGAATCAAACAACTACATAAAAAAAGCAAATGAAACCTACAAATTGAGTAGAAAACTCTCTTTGACGTCGTGGTGGTGTAACGTCGTGTTGTAGGAACATCGTGCGAAACGTTAATACTGTGCAATGGAAGATTTCCTGTATTGGGCAATACTATGCAATCAAAGATAATCATTTTTTGCTATTGCACAAAACTGTGCTATTGAACAATACTTAATACATTTATAATAATTTACACATCCTGTTTGGTGTGTATCTCCTGCAATATTATTTTATATATAAATCAGAAATAATCTATGTAAAACTGGATAATTTTAAGGAAAAATACTACCAAAATAGGGGGAAAAAATACCCCCACCCCAATTATTTAAACCCCCTTGGATTAATTACTCACAAACTCAAAAACTTTATATGATATGCAAGCGCTGGCGTCATCTGTGTCCCATGGACACATTCACCATTTATGTCTTTTTTTTTAATATTTTCCATTGTTTATTAATTTCTCTTTTTGTTACATTAAATTATTTTCTCCTACACCTTTTTTTCCTTTTTCGTTTTTATGTAAACTTTTATTCCATGAATGGAAATCAGGTATTATAGACATAGTGCTCTGGTAAGGGAACGACAATTTAACTTCAAGGTAGAGGGTTATTGTTTTTTCCTTTAAAAAAATCTGATAGTTTGATAAAAAAAAATATTGTAGCCAAACAGATGACAAAAAATTGCCTGAGTACAGCGGTGTCTACCCGTAAAGGTCGTCATTAGTCCAAAGGGTCATATCTTTTAACAAGAATTTCAAGGAAAATATGGAATAAATTGAGTTGACTCACCACGCCATCATCTCTTTCACAAGCACAGTGATTGCCACACCTGTCAACTGGTATCACAAAATTTTTACGTATGAACCAGTCGTTATACATACATCCTGTAAAATATATATATGATGTTCAAACGCATTAAAATAGCTTTTGTAGTATAAGCATTTGCCTAAAATAAAAATTGACTCGTGATAACTTTTGAACTAAGTCCTGTAAAATGAGTCAAAGTATATGGATACGTTGTTGAACTAATGTATAATCCTAAAGTTTATAAATTTTACTTACTTATTGGTTGTTAGATATATGTACTCCAAGAAAGCATGACTTTCTATAACAAACACAAATTTCCTTTTAACAGTTAACACAGCTATGAAATGACAATAAATAAAATGAACTTTTGATATGTTCTTTTATACGTGTGTCACACTTTCAAAATAAAGAATCAGATTTAACGCCCCTATTTCGACACGTCCCAGCTTAGTAATAATACGTATTAGTGTATGGACAGCTTTTAAACAACAAACTTAAAAATCAAGACAGCAAAAGCAGATTTTAAATCCTACAAGTTTTAACTTTCTAAAAAACTGAGGACTGCTTTGCTCTATTCTCAGTGTGCATGTGGTTGCTGATTTAGTATTAGAAATGTGGTATTTTTAGGGTAAGAAAAGCTCGCACAGCGGTAGCTCTAACGTTTCAAACATGTCAAGTCTGGCACGGAGGAAGCGCGCCAAAGCAGAGGCCGCTAAATCAAAAATAGCCTTTGTTGAACAACATTCCCTTATCTTACAACAAGAAGCAATGTTAGAGGAACAAATCAAACAAGAGTCTGCACGTGTAATCCGAGAAAAATCCGAGCTGAAGGCCAAGTTAAACCTTCTAGAAGCACACAAAGAGGCTGCAGCCGCAGAAGCCGAGGCTCGTATCCTGGAATACGATAACAGCCAAGCGTTTAGCGATCTCCCTGACGAAAAGGAAGACCCGCTCCAGTGTGTGCAAGATTTCGTCAATAAACTTCCTGTATCAACTGCTGTAAAGGAAGTAGCAGGACCTCAAAAGAAAAAAAAAACAAATTCCTGTTAAGATTGAGCTGAAGCACCAGCGTTCGTGCCATCCGTGGCACTGAACTTACTGTCACAGACATCTGCTGTCTTGCCTTCCGATACTAAGTCACCGGAAGTTACCTTAATCCCAGATCTGGGATTAGTAACCGGCTTACAAAAACTAGACCTTTCAGATGAGATCCCTGCTGAACACCAAAAACAGGGTGTTAAAGAAGCGATCCCTGTCTTACGCACAAAACAAGACGTTATAGAAGAGATCCCTGCTTCAAACCAAAAACAAGGTGTAATAGAAGAGACCCCTGTTGCATACCAGCAACAAATTAATCCTACGTCGGAGATAACTAGATTTCTTCTTCGCAAAGACCTATTATTCTCCAGGCTAACAAATTTTAATGACCAGGCAGAATCCTTCCATACATGGAAATCTAGCTTCAAAAACGTCATAGACGAATCACAAGTTTTTGACTCGGAACAAATAGACTTACTAATTAAATGGCTAGGGCCAGAGTCTGGTAAACATGCCATAAGTATTAGGGCATCAAATGCCAACAACCCTACTAGAGGCCTACAGAGGTTATGGCAAAGATTGGATGAGCGATATGGTGCTCCAGAAATGTTGGAAGCCTCTCTCAGGAGTAAACTTGACAAATTCCCAACCTTGACGAATAAGGACAACGCACGTCTCTATGAACTGTCTGCCATTCTATCAGAAATAGAATACCATAAGGAAAATCCCAAGCTGGGATGTCTGCTAGCTTATTTTGATTCACCGACCGGAATAAACCCGGTCATGGAAAAACTACCCTATGGACTTCAAGAAAAGTGGATTACAACCTTGGGCGTCTAGATACAAATCTTACCACGGCGTTGCCTTTCTTCCTTTTACAGAGTTATCTGCATTCATCAGTGAAGTTAGTAGAATTAAAAACGATCCTGGATTCATTTTTGGGTCGGGAATCACACCAAGTACAAAAAGTGCTGCGCCAAGGTTCACACCTCAGCCTGGAACGAAAATCAACGTTCACAAGACAGCGGTCGAACAATGATCTGGAGAGACTGCACAGCAACAAAATCTGTGCATAATACACAATACCGAACATTCGCTAAATGAATGTCGTGGGTTTAGACATATATATAAAACTATAGAGGAACGCAAGGAACTGTTGAGGCAAAACAATCTTTGCTACAAATGCTGTGATTCGACTATGCACAGAAGTCGTGATTGCAACGCGAGTATCAGTTGCAATGAATGCGGAAGTAAACAACACACCACCGCATTACACACAAATCGAGTGTACCAACCCAAAGGTGTACCGCCTTCACCGCCTAGATCAGTCGACGGCGGGGAGCAACTTGAGTTAGCTGAAACCAAGCTAACCTCTGTTAGTTCAACTTGCACAGATATCTACAAAGACGGCAACAGTAGTAAATCTTGTGCCAAGATACTTCCTGTGAATGTCTTTCACAAAGATAATCAGGACAAAGTAATTCGCATGTATGCAATTATTGACGACCAAAGCAACCGGTCTCTCGTGACTCGTGAATTCTTCAGCCTATTCAACGTACAGGCAGAAACAAAAGACTATTTGTTATCCACATGCTCTGGCAGCAAGGTTACTTCCGGCAAACGAGGAAACGGCTTTGTCGTGAAGTCTGTACAAGACAATACTAGATTCAATCTGCCTGAACTGATTGAATGCGATAACATTCCCAATAATCGGAACGAAATTGCTACACCTGAGGATATATTGCAATATCAACACTTGCAAGAACTACAAAAAGATATTCTCCCGATTGATGGAAAATGCAAAATCCTATTGCTCATTGGAAGAGACCTTATAGAGGCACATCATGTCCTTGATCAACGTCTAGGACCACCAAAGGCTACATTTGCGCAAAAGTTAAACATGGGTTGGATTATCGTTGGAGAAATACGCTCCGATAAGCAACATGTTCACCTTGAACTCACTACAAGGGAAACAAATCCAACTTGCAGTGTTGTGAAACCACATACAAAGAAATTACCTGAGTGTAATAAAACCAACACCCAGTCAAATGAAATTCAAACTGATTCGTTCAAACATTATCCCCGTTTACATGGGCAACCGAAAACGAAATCAGCGACTTCTATCGTCAGATTTGCAGAAGCCGAAAAGTTCACTTCGGAAACAACGCCGACAAAAAAAAAGTACATCCGAAAACATTCAATTCCCAAGGAAAGCTTCAATTCGCCTTTGGATACGCAAGGACAAGAGGAAAGCACAATAGACAATTCCAACTAAAGTCACAGAGAAAAGGAACATGGTACCGGATGGTCTACTGTACGCCGTAAACGTAAAGGAAAGCATCCGTCTCGCAAGACGTCCTCGTTAGATAGCATTTCCGTGTCGAAAGGAGATTCTTCCATCAGAACTACAGCCATGGAGTTGGATCTTAGATCGCCGCGATCTCGTCGGAAACACCACCTTATCTAGGATAGAAGCTGTGAAATACCCAACCTCCCGATGGACTACTTCTAAGTGAATATTTGTACTGTTGTTATAAATTTAACATTTTATTTGTTTTCGATAATGGAATAGTGATGTCAGATAGACCTCAGACGGGGAGTGTTCTGAAACTCATTCATCATTTATTCTTCATGTGATCATCATTTTATAATATTTGTTTAATTGCGTACATCGCTTTATTTGCTCCAGTTTTAGGAGTTTTATACAGGAGAGTGTAGGAATCCGTGTTACTTTCCCCTCTCTTCTCAGTGACGAAACTGCTTAGCAGGCCGTGTGCACAACTGCAAAGAACATTCAGCGGACACGTTGTCCAAAGGAACAATTCGTGACTAACCACAGCGTGAGTTACCTTTAAAACATTACAAATTATGTATTTACATCAGCGATGAACTGTTTTAATATATTTTCTTATGTTATAAAGAAATTATGAACATTTTACCGTTCAAACTGTTCGTATCTGCGATAAAACAACTTTATTCCAGACAGAATCCGACGTGTGCAAGAATATTTATCTATTTGTCATTATAAAGAACATTAACACCTTTATACATCTACGAACTGTTTTATATCCGTATTCTAATGGAGTTTAATTATCATTGAACACATTGTAAAATTGTATTTTATTTGTATTTTCAGTTTTTCACCATTTGGATTGGTAGTGAAATAAAGGTCAGCTCCTGATTGGTTTATCTTTACTTAAACCCAGTCGTCTTGGTTACACTCACTGGTCAGGCCAGTACATTTAGCAAAACAATGGTGCAGATTAACAAAGCAAATAAACACGTATTAATAATTGATATGTCAATATTGAATTTCAGAATGCAATATATGTGTAATAAAACGACATGAAATAATGACAGTTGATCGGAAATGTTATACACATAGTTAATTTTCCGGCATTTGATGTCTTATCCTAAGAATAGAAAAGTCTGTAATTCTTTATCCGATTTAAGCCAATAGCTGTTGCTGTATCTCAGCTGCATCATAAAGCAACCAATCAGAATCTTTTTGTGATAAGTAATTATTTCAAGATGGCGTGTATGTCGACTGAAACTAAAAGCTCCGCACCGTGATGCGAGGCAAAAATTTGAAAGATTATCAGCCTATAAAACGAATGATTATCAGACGCGTATTAGTTAGATGAAAAAAGGCTCTGTTTTACGGAACATCAGTTTACTTTAAAATCTTTTTTTTTTCAATTGTTAATTATAATTTACTATTTAATATCGACGGCAACAAATTGGTAATAACTTGAAATAAGGTCAAAAGTACATTTTAAGAACTACGAACGAATATAGTCAGTTCATTTAGACCAGTTAGTTTGATTTATATGTTTCGTCAAACTCCTACAAAGATGGGAGTATGAACTGTCAGGTCAAATGTTATGGCCGGTTGCGACAATTAAACTGTCAGTTAAAGATTCTGATGACCATATTTATTAAGTATATTTAGCTACCATGGTCATTAACTTCGCAAATTCCTATAGGTTAATGGCTTCTATCTTCTAACAATGTTGTAATTTGATCACGGAGAAGAAAGAAAAGAAAAGTCATAAGAGAAACACCTTTTTTCGCGTGAAGGTATTTTTCTTTGGTCCAGTTATTATTTGCCTAGTTTTTACGTGGGAACGATGTCAAACAAGCCAATATTAAAACTAGTAAACATTTTTCTAAATTTTCGATTTAAACTCATAACTTTGAAGATTTGTAAGTAAAACATAATGTTATTAATGCGTAAGAAGTTAATTTCAGTATAAAACAGGATGATAGCAAACCGTGATATAAGTATTCAGTTTGGTGGTTTGCCTTAACAGGAAGAAAGAGTTATAGTTTGTATCAACAGCTCTTTTAGAATGTTTTCATCATTCAGTCTTTGGGGAGAGATATAAGGCGTTTTTCCTGGGAACGAAAGTGACCTCCACGGAATGACACAAAATTTACGAAACGTAATCGATGAAATTGTTTACAACAAATTAATTTTATTACACATTGTTAATTTACATGCATATTTCTCTTATGTCGTATTTGATACGTTCTCAAATTAAGATTTGTCAGACAAATTTTTTCAATGAGTATTGCCTAATGACAGAGTATTATACTGTCGATTCTTTAAGTTTAAATGTATAATATATAAATTCACTTTCATTATCTCTTTGAAATAGGATTTGATATTTGTTTAGATATGTTTAGCAATTAAATGGTCTATTATTACCTGCTAAACATTTACACTGTAATAGAGGAATCCATTTTGGACATCTGTATTTCTCATCATAGACACAAGCCTGTCCTTTGCCACATTTACTGAAAAAAAGAAAAAAAAATCAGTTAAGAGCAATTTTGCTTTAATTCTATTAGCTATATTAAAACATCGTATCATTGATTAACTGATTAATTGATAGCGACTTAACATCTAGACAAATATAGCCCTTGCATGTTCAAGGTGAATGTTATGAAATATGATTATACCCTGCTTATGACTACGACTCGGCTATTCTTCGTTTTTTTTTCTCATTCCTTTATGTCAATAAAAATATACTTGGTGGGGAAGCAGCAAAGCTTTTTTAAGATCTGTTGTTAGACGTAGCCAAAGATCGAACCCAAATGTTTCTTTTAGACGAGCTCTCCACCGCAATACTACCGAGGCGAGCATGCCACCATCGATGCAAGCATGCCAGCACAAATCTACTGAGACAAAAATGACATAACAAGTGCAAAGATGCAATTTCATCTCGTGTGTCATTGCACGAAATAAATTTCTATATTTCAGTAACGGATAGTAACCGTTCATGCGATGCACATTGTCACTTCGAGGCAATGTAGGTATGTGAACATTTGTAGTCATAATTACTTACGGCCGAAAGGAAAATTTTACATTTGTCTTAAAGGAAAGTTATTCATACATGCAAGTAAGAGGTTGAGCTAGCTATAAAACCAGGTCTAATTCACCATTTTCTACATAAGGAAATACCTGTACCAAGTCACGAATGTGACAGTTGTTATCCATGCATTTGTTTGATGTGTTTGAGCTTTTGATTTTGCCATTTGATTAGGGACTTTCCGTTTTGAATTCCTCAGAGTTCGGTATGTTTGTGATTTTACTTTTTGTGCACTTTTATTTTATTTCTTTTCAATTTAAAGAATCGTTTGCTTTTTTTACCATTTCATATGAATTATTTCGGAAGTCCTTTTTAAAGTTACCACATCATTACACTTTTCTTAAAATGCATATATTAAGATGAATTTACCAAAATGTAAGTATTTTTATACTTCTAATTCACCAGACACGGAACAAAATCCCTTAGGTACATTGTAACAACATTCGTAGTGAACTTAGGTTTCAACGGTAGCTGTCTGTTGTATTTGTTGCAACATCGACAAAAACACAACAGTAATTAAGATTATTTATAAAGCATTTGAAGTATATATAGTGGTATATACCACTTTTTATCAAAAGCAGCTCTTGATTTTATGTCACTGAATTGTAATGTAATAAAGTAAAGTTAAGCAATCTAAGAAACATAATTAAATATAGTACACATCACTATAATTGTTTGATGTATGGTTAGTTAATTAGTGTACACTTTCGGATAATTCTTTTACAGTCTCAATTGAGAGTTTAACTGTGATGATTCGTGTTCATACTCAGTTGTACACGTTTAAGAATCAATTAAGTGTAATTAAATTTTCTTTTCTTTTTTTTTAATCTTAATTCTCTGAAAAAGTTTAGTTAGTTTCTAAGTTTGAGCACCTTACCTATGTTGACAACTATATTCGGCAACTGTGGTCGTTGAAGGTGGAGCCATTGTTGTAAATCGAGTAGAAATAGTTAAACCTGGATCTAGTGTATTGATAATATCGGGAATTGATGTCGGTTGAGGCTGACCCGGAAAAATGTCTGTAAAACCTTGTTGGCCAAAATCTCTGAAAATTGTGTTAGCTCTTTGAGGAAGAGTATTTAATAAAACATCTGTTAAAAATAATCCAACAGTAGGGTCCATAGGATGTGTCAATGTAACGTTTAAATCATTCGCTTGTAGAATGGCACGCGTATTTGAGCTTCGAATATCATTATCATTAGCAAATTCAGACCTTGGAACATTGTTAAATTGATTGCCGATAAATTGTGGAGGAGGTGGATCAAACCGACTCAACTGTGAGTTTTGTCCAGGAAACCCGACATTAGGTCCTCTTAATTGATTGTTGATATTTCCTGTAACCTGTCCTTGATTTTGAAACTGATTCTGTTGTGGAAATATACTGTTTTGAGATGGTAGCTGAAAATTTTGATTGACTTGAAATTGTCCTTGTTGATTCTGCACACCGGGATTAGATACATCCTGAACCGCATTATTAGTAGTTGGATCTATCAAATTAAAACGCTCGTCAAAAGTATTTGATCCACTTATAGAATTTACTGCATTTACAACTCCGTCTTGTGTGTTTGGTGTTCCTGTTGGAAGTGCTCTCTGAAATTGTTGGTTTCCTTGAATTTGTTGAAACTGGTTTCCTTGATTTTGCTGAAACTGGTTTCCTTGATTTTGCTGAAAAGTATTACCTTGTAACACCTGATTTCCTTGCATTTGAAACTGGTTTGCAGACATGGGTAGATTTCCTTGAATGTTTCCCATAGGTAATCGCTGGCCTATATTGACTTGGTTTCTAGGTATAGCTGTTGGTAAGGGATTTCCAGGAATTCCTGATATGATAGCATTCACTAATCGACCTGACGGGGAATTAGGCGGTCCAAGAAATGGATTTGTATTTGGAATTGGAGCCATAAGAGTTGCAACAGGAAGCTGTATACCAGGAAACGGATTCCCGATTCCACCCCCTGTCTGAACAAATCGTACCTCTTGATTTTGGTTATTAAATAATCCACCTGGTTGGGTAATAAATGCTTGTTGTCCACCTCCTTGTAGATTAGGTAGGAAACCCTGCTGTCCACCTCTTTGCAGGTTAGGCAAAAATACTTGTTGCCCAAAATTTTGTCTCTGCCCTCTTTGTTCATTTTGCTGTCCTCCTTCTTGAAGTATTATTCTGTTTCCATCTCTAACTGTTGTTTCTAATAACTGCACTCCTGCAGAACCGTCTGGAGGACTTAACGTGAAAGATCCCGTTTGTTCTAAATCTATAGTTTGGTCCACTGGTCGAGGAAAATTTTGAGGGACGAAAATGTTTCCCCCTCCAAATGGCGAAGGCGGCTGTGCTCCAAATCCCAACCTTTGACCTAGCACTCCAAATAATTTCGAAAAACATAAAACACAAAGAAATATCAATTTAACGGATCTCATTTTAAAGATTTTTGATTCCAAACAATCGAAATGAATACGGAGATCTGAAAAGTGTGTATTGTATCAGAACGGTCGTACGCTCTACTGACCATATCTATCAAAGGTATGGAACGACAAACAAGATGTTTACGATGACAGGGTGTCAGATATGACAACTTTTATTGCTTCATTAATAGTTATCATGTCTATACAACTCGAATACATAAACAAGAGGTGGGAAGAAAACGCTTAATTAAAATAAAGTCGTATTTCATTTTTAACATCAATAGAAGTTGTTTTAATAGCCTAATCAAGTGAGACAATGTTTTGATTGGCTTTATTTTGATAAATTATAACCGTAATATAGGATACAAAGAAGGTGATAGATCATATAAATGCGAATATTTTTATGTCGTGATATCTAATAGTAATAATTAAGACGAAGAATTAATATTATTTGGAAAATTATGTATATTTAAAAACCACCCGTTAGAATACTCTAGTTCAGGGAAACAATGCGCATGTGCAAGATCGATCGTGATTTTGCGTTATCGACTAATTAGATACGAGATTTTATGAACTGGGGGCATTATCAGTTTATTGATTTATCAGATCGGCATCGTTATTACTGTAGTCAGATTAATGAATATTTTATTTCCAAGAAGCATATACATGCTATGGCGAACGAAAATATATACAATTATATGACATACGTTTCTCTGTTACCAATATAGTCCATTAAGAAATTACTAACTGTTCTAAATGCTTGTTTGCTAGTTATGTTTACTTAAGTTACCCCGATAGGCATGTTGTCTTTGTGCTAATTAATCTTGTTATGGTTATCAATATACTTTACAATTGATTTACCAAATTTACGTAGCACGAGGATCTATAAAAATTCAACAAAAAACATTAATGATTTCAAATACACATTTATATCAAATCTATCAAACTTGAAAAAAGATCTGGTTAGCCGGTTACTTTTTTTTGGTATTGGATATTCGGTCCTTCCGACGGTTAACCGATTACTGTCGTTTATAGCAAATTAGTGCAGCTTGTTGTCATGGATACACCAAAAATGAAATGATATTGTTTTAGCAGGTTTTGATGTTACATGCTTGCAAGAATTAAATCTGAAGTTTAAGCCGCTGTTTGAAATGGTTCCCTTTTTGCAAATTTCCTAGTTAACTAAGACTTTATTTGCTATTCACAACAACAATGACATAAACTAATATCATAAAAGAAGTTTTCTTATGTATTTATATAATTATTTTTGATTTTGATTTTGGGAGGTGATGGTAATTTAATTTATTTTGTTTTGTCAGACACGGAACGATTTAGAACTAAATTTAGTGTATAATAAACTGTCCATCAAAGAGCTTTCCACCTCAGAACAAATGACGGTGATATAAACAACGACATGCCTTCAACAGTAAGCAAAACCTATACCGTATAATGTCTTCAACAGTAAGCAAAACCTTTACCGTATAATGTCTTCAACAGTTAACAAAACCTATAACATTATAATGCCTTCAACAGTAAGCAAAACCTCTACCGTATAATGTCTTCAACAGTTAGCAAAACTTATACCGTATAATGCCTTCAACAGTAAGCAAAACCTATACCGTATAATGCCTTCAACAGTAAGCAAAACCTATACCGTATAATGCCTTCAACAGTAAGCAAAACCTTTACCGTATAATGCCTTCAACAGTAAGCAAAACCTATACCGTATAATGCCTTCAACAGTATACCGTATAATGCCTTCAACAGTAAGCAAAACCTATACCGTATAATGCCTTTAACAGTAAGCAAAACCTATACCGTATAGTAAGCTAAAAAAAAAACCAGATCTAATTAGAGAAAACCAATGACCTGATTTATGCTAAACACATTTCACGCAATGAAAAACAATTACGACAGACAGCAAGCAAGCAGGTCCGAGACCACAATTGTCTTCCCTTGATTTTCGTTGTCCACAAATATAGTCCCTTGTGTTGACAGTGGATTTCTTGCCAATATTTTTTATACCCCTTCCAAATTTATTTCTCCATGTTTTATGCCTCAAATTGTAAGTAGGGGGGTGAAATTACACTGTAAAAAAAGTTGGGTTCAGAATTTTAAAGGAAAGTAGTGATTTGGTCCAGCTGAAAAAGGTTAAAAATAAGCACTTGGGAAGCTGTCAAAAGATTTCAAGACGCCCTACACATAAAATTGTCCATATTTTGAGTTAGAGCCGATGAAGTTTTCTATAATTTTGATATAATTTGTCCCAAAAGTAGTACAACACACTGTAAAAATTTCATTGAGAAAGAGCAGGTGGGATTTTTTAAATTTTCATTTATGTTCTAAAAGAAATGCACTACGAATTAATTGTGGTCTCGGACCAGCAACGGTAACTATTGGAATACAGGATTTAGACAGGCACGTAATAAACTTTATTAATGTGGTATCAGCACTCGTGTTAGATCAGGTATAATTGACATTTAGCAAGGACTTACATATGTAAGTCCTTGCTAAATATCATTTATTTGGTAATAAATAAGGTCATATACAGGTCACTTATAAAGATACAGAATTCTTATGTGCTCCTTATTTGTCACATATATCTCAGCATGGTGACAATTAATTAACTTATTAATGTGTCTTTAGATATATTTTTGGGACATTAATCATGCAGGCACAATTTTACAAATCGCATATTACATATCTAGGAAAGAGGATAAATATAATAAAGGATGGGATGATAAGATCAAAACAAGTATGAACAATACTTTAAATGTTTAAATGACTAGAGAAATTGAAAAACAAATAAATACTAGTTATTATTTTAATGTCTAATAATAAAACGTACAAACTTGAAAGAAAAGACATTACATTTAGGTATGGTATATCGTGTTCCTATCTGAGTATATTAGATATTTTGTATTCTTGAGTATTGAATTTGTCATTAGCCATCCATTCTGAGTGTTCAAAGAAAGATTTAATATACAAAAAATTAAAACAAAGTGGAATATTATTGTAAGACTTCTGACTGATTTTAAATCGTGATTTGACATTCGAAAATAAGTTGTCTCGGGGCAATACAAGTGCCCCGCCAGCCGCCTAATTGTTAAGCGTACTGTATCTGTATATAAAAAAAAGTACGGACAAGCACAATTTTTAAAGAAACTAACTTGATAGTTATTTTGGTGTTAAGGCCATCTGAAACGAACGCAGGAGTATACATTGCAGGTAAATTATTTTCAAGAAAGTTTTTTTATTGATCTAACTGTCAAAATGTAAAATATAAATGGAAAATCTTGCTTGTATATTCAATAATACAAGTATACCGCTATGAAACGGAAGGAAACTAACATTTTCCTCTATTTGCAGTTTATCTTCTGGCTCCTTGCGTTCGAGTATTATGACTTTTTATGATTAATCTGTTGAATACTGCTTTGAATGATTACAAATATGAAATAAGAAGAACCATTTATTAATGATATCAAATGATGGATAATTTCCTAGATGAGAGGAAGTCGCATTGTTTATGATATGTGGTATATTGCTAGTTCTACAAGCATGAAAGCTTTGTTTATAAGATTAATGTGCAGGAAACATTCTTGTATACTGTAAATTATGACCTATCAAATAACATTTTAGTTTCCGAACTTGAATTTGTCGAGATAACACGAATAGTTTATTGATCTATAAAGCACTGCTAGGAGGAAGGATAGTGCAACTAAAATGGAACTATAAGTATATCGAGGAAGACATGAGATATTCATCAATAGAAAAAAGGTGTACAAATATACATGTAAAGCTCTTCACGTTCATGTGTCTCGAAAATACAACAAAAACTATGAAAATCTGCCATCAACTCCGAATTCCCAAAGTAAAATCCATTTGTTCTAAAGACAGGCAAATACATATGCGACAAGTTTTGTTTCAGCATTCATCCTTCTGTATTCTCAATAACAATACAGGCAAATCAGAACCCTTTTGTACCGTCTAAATGGAAATGACTATGTTCATATTGTTTTATATACACATATATTGGAAAAAAGTATTGCAACACCTTGATTTATTAAACCTTGAAAAATCAGCCTCTTTTTTGGGATAGTATATGATAAAATATTTGTAAAACAATAATAAAATGATAACATTGGCATTAAAACGAATAAAAAAATGTTTTATCAAATTGAAGTATTTTTTGTACAAAAAAATGCATTTTACAACTTTTACTGTAGTCGAACTTTACAATGTCAGACATTTCAAAAGTAATCTTAAAATGATTGTTGACATCATGGTTGAACGTTATACGACAAAGAATTAGTACTTGGTGCAGCCTCCATTCAAACGGATAACCTCCTCTTAACGTCTTTTGATTCCTACCACCAGTCGACTAATTTGTTGCTGAGGTAACCGCAACCATTCCTGATGAAAGGAATTGTTTATTGCATGAAGTGTTTGAACTGGGGGTGTCCTTTCGCGCACTTTACGCCCAATAGTGTCCCATTTATGCTCGATATGGTTCAAATCCGGGCTACGATCGGGCCAAGGAAGATAAACCGAATTTCCTCCACGATGCTAATTTCCAACTTTGGCGAGCTCTGCACTACATTGGAAACGGGCCACTGTATGTCTCACGGTTCTGTTAACCGGAAGTAGAAAATTGTCTCCCTTATTTATATCTTTTTGTATATAAACCTTATATTTTTGGAATCAGCGTACAATAAGTTGTCATTTGACGCTGAAATTGACATTTAAAACCAAATTTTAATATTTTCATATAAAAAAAATCATTACTGGTGGAAAGACCATCAATGGTTCTCTGAACAATTGGTTTTTAATGTATTTATTTTTTGTTTTTCAGTCACTTCCTGCATAACAGTGTTTTATTTCCCTTCTTGATAAGGCGTTTAGAAAATAACGCATATTGTGTTTGCAAATCTACTGGATCGTTCGTACATCTCTCAACGCGAAGCATTTCTCCTTTAATTATGCCTCTGAAAGAAGAGGATTGATGGCACGATGATCTCTCTAAATACTGATAATTTTCCGTTTTTTTCCGAAATATCGTGAGGTCTAAGATTCCTGTTTCTCTAAATCTTTGGCCTTTGAATTCCAACACATGATCAAAGGTTACACATCTAAAAACTGCATTCTAGTTTGTAATTTCTCGAATGTAATTTTTAGTAGTGCATGGTGCCTGTTAGCATGTTCAAACAATTGTGCTAAAATGCATTTCATCATCTGTACCTTCGTTGTAAATAAAAAAGCCATCGTCCAATAAACCCATAGAGGTTCGTTATTTTCTGTTTATGTTGGAAAGTCCTTAACATAACTAAAAGGCTTCATAAACTCCTAGATCGGTTAGTTCAGGTGATAAACTATTTCCCATTGGAACTGCAGTTGAAGTTTTTTAAATTTTTTATCATTAAAAATAAATTCATTATCAGGCGAAGAATTAATAATATCATTCGCAACCATACCACATCTTCTCTTTTTTTATCTTTCTCTTTTAATAGTTGAAAAATTCGATAGCCCCACGGTACATATTTAATTTTAAATTAAAATGGCGAGCAATGCTACGAATATTATAGACTGCTATGTACACATGCAGAAATAAAAAGATAGTAAAAGAACTATAAAATAATGACCTAAATTTCAAGATCAAAAGGAAGACAAATTAGTTAATGATGGTTGTTGTATTGTTAGGATTATTAGATTTTTTTTTTTTTTAAGTCTAATGCACAGGAAACACTTCAAAATAGAAACTGAGGATAATGGAATAAAAGTCAAGTTGTATGTATACTATACACTTTATTAATAACAAATAAGTCCGTCTAATCGGTAAACAAATTGTGGGTTTGATGATAAAAGAACCAAATTTGGCATGGTAATAGTTCTGGGTGTTCCAAAATAAATATTAGCTATGGACCCACCTTGCAATTTTAATATGGCAGCTTTTTCAAAAATGGCCGCCATACGATATCAACATCAACACATTAACATTATATATGGTTACAAAGTGTTTTGTTTTGACGTACCATTAGTAATACTTAGTGCCCTTTTATACTAATACCAAGTTTCTGCAACTTTTTAATATTTAAGCCAAACAACATTTAAAGATTTGTGAAGAAATTATAGAAATTGTAACTGCGGTACCATTCTTGCAGAAATGTAGTCAACAACAAGGGATGACATGTAGATAGTGGCGTTATTGCAGTACTTTAAGGTAGACTTAACTAGAATGAAAACTTCTCGACTCGAACATGTCCTTTATAATTAGGTGCAAGAGGACATTGTAATAATCTTCAAACAAAATTGCAGTATAAATCTGATGCTTGGTATGCCATTACTACTTGTGTTTAATAATTATTTGTTGGTGCAATTAAACAGGCAACCACAACATATCTGTATGACAACGATACGTGAATAAGCTACGCATACAGATAGCTCAAAAAGACATACTGGTGGTTTTACAACAGCAGCCATGGACAATATTGACAACAGCTACGGCTTAAGAATCGTTACATAGGAAAACAGTTCCATATTCAGCATTTTTCAGTCTAACTTAGATAATTCGTCATAACCAAAATGCTTTGAAATATATGCATTCCTCTTACACATGTTATATTCTGTGATACTTTAACCAATATATTAGACTCCAGCACAATTGTTCGAATTATTGCTATAATTTAGTAACTATTAACATTAGTATAGACTAAGAAATATCCTAGCACTAACCAAATATAACTATGCGTTTTATACATGCATCTAGTAAAACCGTTTTATGGACATGTACTCTGTCAATTGTCTTGCCAGAAATACATGTATGCGAACCTGGTAAAACTTTACATGGTAAACACAAGTCAACAAAATGATAACATAGATGGGTTGAAGCAGATAACAATCAAAATATTAATTATGAAAAAGAAGATGTGGTATGATTTCCAATTAAAAAACTCTCCACAAGAGACCAACATGACACAGAAATTAACAACTATAGGTCACCGTACGGCCTTTAACAATGAGAAAAGCCCATACAGCATAGTAAGCTATAAAAGGCCCCGAAATGACAATGTAAAACAATTCAAACGAAAAAAACTAACGGGCTTAATCATGTTAAAAAAATGAACGAAAAACAAATATGTTACACATAAAAAAAAACGACAAACACTGAATAACAGGCTCAAGACTTGAGGCAGGCACATATAGTGAATGTGGTGGGGTTAAACATATGTTAGCGGGATCTCAACCCTCCCCCTTACCTGGGAAAGTGGTGTAACAGTACACCATGAGAACGAACTTTAAAAATCAGTTGAAGAGGGCTAAACTCATCAGATGGATTACAAGAATGTGTCCATAGTACACGGATGCCCCACTTGCACTTTCATTTTCAATGTTCAGTGGACCGTGAAATTGGGGTAAAAACTTTCATTTGGCATTTAAATTAGAAAGATCATATCATAGGGAATATGTGTACTAAGTTTCAAGTCTATTGTTCTTCAACTACATCAAAAACTACCTGGACCAAAAACTTTAACCTGAACTTCACACTTTAATTTTCTATGTTCAGTTAACCGCGAAATTGGGGTCAAAACTTAAATTTGGCACTTAAATTGGAAATATTATATCATGGGGAACATGTGTACTTAGTTTCAAGTTGATTGGACTTCAACTTCATCAAAAACTACCTTAACCAAAAACTTTAACCTGAACCGGGACAGACGGACGTATGGACGGACGGACACACAGACCAGAAAACATAATGCCCCTCTACTATCGTAGATGGGGCATACAAATACAAATACTACAGATACAAGTGGACGTGGCCGGGTACTTGTAAGTATGTCTGGACATCATTCCACGCATTAAAGCCATAAATGGCCATCTGCCTTTATATACCAGTCCGCATTGAACAATGTTTCAGGAAGGGATCAAATCTGTCACTACGAATCGACATACTCTGAATACAATCCAACAATGTGTTAATGTTTTCCTAGACATGTACCAATAATAACTTGTGACCAATCTTCTCAAGTTCTTGTGCCAAATCGGAACAGTTGAACATGGTTATTCTATTTTAGCTCAAGAAAGAGGAGTCTTGCTCTAGATATTCATATAGGAATGACATTTTGGTATATGTAAAATAGTTTACATATGACCAAATGTAAAAGTTTAAAATGAAATAAGGTTTCCCATGGCTGTACAATGGATACAAACTGCTTTAAAACCTCATCGGTTGACAACACAGATATGAAAAGTAAAGAACAAATCACACAACATTGACAACATATATACATGAGTCCCTTTGAGTCAAAACTAAGGGTCAACGCAGGTGGTCCAGAAGGTGGTGTAGTTTCTGTCCATATGTTACCAATAGTTGTGTAACTCATTGCAAGTAGAAAAATGGTATTGATTCGTACTTTTAATCATTTTGATCCATATTTTGTGAAAAAGATACTAGGAATCTGACAAGAAGAAGTTGAGAATGTGGTATGTGCCTTTCTCATTGTCGAAGGCCGTACGGTAACCTATATAGCTGTTAATTTCTGTGTCATTTTGTCATTTCTAGCAATCATACCACATCATCATTTTTTAAACTATCATTTGTGACTCAGATGGTACATAGTTTAACAAATCCTAGAGACATCACGAAAACGTTCGAATGTTTCCATTTATGGGATTTTTATTTGAAGTGTCTTTCAAGCCATATATCATGGAAACACAAGAACGTAGTATGAATTGCAAATAGCAATTCGAAGAAAGAAATTAATATCAGCAGAGCCTTATATTATTAAAGTTTATTTTCACATTTCGGCAGCCATTTTGAATTTATCCGCCATTTAACATTATTATGAAGTGTTATATACCGCCATGACTTACTTGAAACGCTGGATTACATTTAATATGCTTTTCAAAGATTGGATTTGAATATTTTGCTGTAATTTTTAAATGGTGGTGAAATTTTGACTTTTCTGCAGCCATCTTGAAAATGGCCGCCATCATTGGATTTTCAGGGTGGCTCCATAGCTTACATTGACCACTATATATAGATCTTCAATTGTGCAAAGTTTCATGCTTTTATCATCAAACCCACAATTTATTCTAAAAATATGCACGAATCAGCTGGACAATAAGAGGGTCAAAGGCATACATGTAACAACTACATGAAGTAACAACAGTATAATTATGACATTTACATTTACATAAAAATAAAAAAAAAAAACATAAAAAACACATAACACATAACACAACAAATGACCTAAAGTGCCCACTGTCCTCAGTTCCATAGACTGTTTAATAAAGGAGCCTAAAGATTTCATCTCTTGCTGACTAGTGCTTGGATTTATAATATATTTCAGTTTATTAGCAGAAATATCTTTGTGAGTTTTTAAATCGTTAAAAAACAAATGTCTTAAATCATCATTTATTTTACATAATAAAAAGAATTTTGCACTTATTATTGAGGACGTGGAATATTTATACTATGAATTACATATGAGTACCTTGATCATGTTGATCATGAAGTGACATTGAATGAGAGTAACATTCTTTTAAAAGTAAATCGCATGAGTTTTCACTCAAAAGTCGGGTTTCATACAAAAAGGACTGTGTGGCAATGAAACAATAGTTTCAATATATTACAATATTTCTCAAATGACGCCAATGCTTTATATAAACCTTCAGGCGTTTCAGACATGATGACAGTGTCTTCAGCATACAATATCAAGAACAGTTTGATATAAAGCAATATTTTTTCTAAGCATAAATCTGAGATATTTTCTAGACATTGTTATCCACAAAAAAATCTACATTGTTTACCACAAAAAAATCTTCTAGGTCGTTCAGATAAATTGAAAATAAAAATTGGTGACCACCTTTCTCCTTGCCTTACACCAATATCACAATGTCAGAGAACTCTTTACCAAGTTTGACTCGTGTCTTTAAATGTTGGTATATATTATCAGTTAAAATTTTACCCCCGATACCAGATTTGTACAATTTATTCCACACCCCTAGTCTCAAATGGTGTCAAAAGCTGACTTAAAATCAACAAATGTACAATAAAAGTTCCCGACTAAGGAAAAGTGAAAAAAGACAAATATGTTATCAATAGTTGAGTGTCCTTTATGCCCGCGTCACACTGTCCCGATTTTTATATACGATTGACACCCGAATGCGAAAATTTTAAGTTCGTACGAAGTTGGTCCCGATCTCGTTAAAATACCAAAAAGTGGCCGGAGCAAGTACGATAAATAACGAAGTCTATACGATGGTGCCGAAATTATATACGATAGCAAATGATGGACACACGAAGGTTAACCGAAGACGGGTTTTTAAGCTTCATATCTCAGCCGAAGCCTACACGATGGATCACGAAGGCTACACGATGGATTACGATGATGGCGCGATGGCCATACGATGTCTAAAAGATACGAACAGAATTTCGACAACATATCGTTTCTGTATAAGTCTGCCATGCATGGCGGGAATTCGATCTTTTTGTCTAATTCTTATAAAACTTAGTTTATTATTCCCTCGCCTACTACATGTAAGTTGCGTGTAGATAAAATGGTTATGGACACTCTAGAACCAAAATGCTCAAAACTTGGTATGGTGTTACTCGTTAAGAATATCTTAAGCGCTATTGACTTTAAAGTTCAAAGGTTAAGGTCACAGTGGCAGTTGTAATACAAGGCAATATCGCCCTTGTGGACACTCTAAAACCAATATGCTTCAAAAGATTTTAACCACGTTTGGTATATTGTTCCTCCTTGAAATGATCTGACATTTTTTACGTTCAAGGCCAAAGGTCAAGGTCATGCAGATGGACTTGTTTTTTCTCCTTGAAATAGCATAATACACAGGAAATTGGTTGCTCATTTTTTTACCTGCTGGTTTTAAAGAGAATATTAAAGGTATTTCCAGTTACTGAATGTTTTGGTTGATTTCTAAAAAAAATAGTTTATGTATCAAATATGTATATTCAATTTACCATTTTCTGCATGTGTCATATACAAATATAGTGTCCATATTTGTCCCCAATATGTTACATACAAGGGGATGCCACGCTCGGCATTGCCTTGTTTTAACTATAAAATGTGTGCACTAGTCTGAATAATCACCCATAATTATGCCCATGTTAACTGATCTATCTTAAAGGTAAGGTAATGGGTTCGTTGATCCCTTTTATTAAAATAGAGCTCTTTCCAGGAGAATATCATAATAATATAGACAAAAGGAAGGATGTGGGGAAAGCAACAAATGCGGCAAAATATGACATATAGAAAACAAAATGGTTATGGAGTAAATATTCGTGTGACAACAACTCAGACGATTCATAAAAAATCAGAATAATGAAGAAAAAGTTGGTTTCCCTATGTACGTGTACCTGCAGTGTTGGTGTTCGAGGCGCGTTTATGATTTTCATTATGTTACTTGATATGAAAAATTGACAAAAAATAATATTTTAAGTTGTAAAAGTAAATCCTGAGCCTGTAATAGCTGCTCTTCTTGTTCCATTTGAATTAATAGAAACAACGCTGTCGCCTTTCTTGTTCTCATAGAATCATATGATATGAGCTGCATGTTTTGTGAACGTCTTTCTTAACTGTCGTATTAGACTGACCAGTGCATATCGCGCATGGCACTTTAAATGTATTTTAGCGCGAAAATTAACTTACATTAAGCTGGATTTATTGCCGTCGTAGTTCCATCTTGTCGCCTTCGTACTTTTATTCGATGGCAACACGACGGGATTACGAGGTCTTCACGAAGTCGTGTTGCCATCGTAAGACCTTCGGGTATCTTCGTGATTCATTCGTGTAGACATCTTAATGTCAAAACTGCCCGATGGAAACGATGGAAAAACGAATGCAATACGATGTACAAAGATGCATTTCCGGTGACATTACGATTGTGAGGATGGTGATACGAACTCAATACGAACCCGCAACATCGGACGCAACTTCGGGGATTTTTTAACATGTTAAAAAATTTAGAACCCTTCCCGAAGTTGTCCCCGAAGGCTAGAAAAATTGGCCGATGATTCTACGGTGGTTAAAGATGGCACTACGAATAGCCCGATCTGGATACGATCAGTCCCGATTTTCGTGATGCCATCGGCGTAAAAATCGGGACAGTGTGACGCGGGCATTACGAAAACCAGCCTGTGAGCTTGAAATAAGGGAGATGCAATCTGATAGTCTACCAAGTCTATTATTTAGTATAGTCGAGAATCATTTGCTAAAACAAGAATTTAAGTTAATACCCCTGTAACAATTCGGTACCGACCTTGTACCCTTGTTTTTCAATATTAGCACTAATATTCCAGCATCCCATTTTTCTGGTATTTCTCCAGTATCTAAAATCTAGTTCAATAGTTTTATATATACAGACATAAGAGTGTTAACATAAGAGTGTTTCAATTGTTTGGCTTTGAGCGTTCCTGATGAAGGTAAATTCAGAAAAGCGCTTCGAACGCATTGAAATTATCAAATGTGTTGTTTTCAATTTTTTAATCTTTAAATATTCATTTAGGACAATCATCATCACCACTTGATTTATTATTATTCAAATTACTTATAGCAAGTTTAATTTCTTCTTTGTTTACAATACCATTACGTATATTAATGTTTTCTGGTATAATATCATTATCAAAAACATAATCTCCAAGATTTTCATCCGCCTCGTCGTTTTTGTTTAACTCCCTTAAACGTAATACAAGGTATCAATTGAAATATCATTTATGGTAATAACATAATATCTGTTTTTGAATTGCCAACATTAATTGAAATCTTCCAAAAAGATTTGCTATCACCTTTAGAAAGGTACAGAAGATCGTCTGCAATCTGTTGCTGATATTTCTTGTAAGCAATGTTTAATGTGCTTTTATATTTTTTTGCTAGATTCAATCATCAATCTTCTTTTTTCGGCATTCTTTACAAAACTATACCTCTTGCGTGCTTTATGGAAACCCTTATGTTTATTGCACATAAATTAATAAATCAGGGAATCATCGTGTTTTTTTAATCTTCTTTTAATTTTTAACTTTGCCGAAAGTTTCTATAGCTGTAGAATGAAAATTTTGGACTATTTTACCAACAATAACATCAATATCACTCTGACGTACTTCATCACATGATGAAAGATTTTATATACTAATTTTAAAATTTATCAGCCAATATAGCCTCACTATCTGTTTAAATACAATTTACAAATTTTGAACTATGATTTGAATTCCATTTAACAAATGTTTGATTGGTGTCATTTAAATCGTCCAATTTGCCTCGAATATGTGTGAGCAGTGAATCTTGAAATTCAAAACAAGCGCACTGTGGCAATAAGAAATTAACGGTTTCAGCTATAGCAAATTTTTCAACAATGGAAATAACTGAGAAGATAAAATTCTGTTTTTAGTTTTACAAGCATAAAACAAGGCAGATCAAGAATATCAAATTCAGTTAGTTTAGTTTCTACAAAAAAAAATGTATTTTTTGTTATAAGATCAACAAACTCTGGGCATAACAATTTAGATATATGTTATACCACAAATGTTTAATACTAGTAAGCGACATTTCAAGTCATTCACATTGCATGGTTGTCCTCCTGTACTGCACCCCTAACTTATTGTCCCATCACACTTTTCCGAACTAGGGGGATGGGGTAGTACCGCTTGTGGTCGATGTCAGAGTTATCGTCCCGTAAGACAGCATGGTGGTTCTTGCTTCTGGCGTCTTCCATAATGGTATCAGTTTGTCTTCGTCTTTGGGCTACTTCGAAGGGAAATTGCACATACACAGAATAACTAGGATTTTCTCTTAATTTGTCTCTGGCGATTGCAAGTACTCTGTCCCTGTTCTTGCGCCTCTCGAATAACACTTCTGGGAGTACCATCTGTTTTTGGCTTAAGCCTATGGACTACATGGACGTTGAAGTTATCCTTAATTCTAAGCACTTCACCCATGAATTCTTTGACTTTAGCTTCAGTTTTCTCTAGTTCCTTATAATTTTCAACGTCAGCTATGCCTTTGAAAATTAAATTGTGCCTCATTGATCTTGTTTGAGACTCGACTACTCTTTCCCTCAATGCATTATTCTTCTGACTTATTTGCTGATTTTCATATTCGAGATAAGCAATTCTATCTCGAAGTTCATTTGTCTGTTTCCCGTTATTTTCTATACTTTAGTTGATATATATAAATTGACTCTAAATATCTCCAATGTATTTGTCAAGTGTCTTACAGTGACTTTCAATACTCAACATTCGGTTATAATTACATAAGTCATCTAGAATGTTTAATTTTTAGACCATATAGGTATTTTTCGAATAAATTCAAGCTTTTGCAGAAACACACAGCTCATTCTCCGAACCAAAAACAGCAAAGGTAAAAAATACCCGCACACGTCCTATAAAAAGGCGCAAACGTCCCGCGGCGTCATATAGCGTAATCTAGTGAAATGAAATCATAAAACAGTTAACAAAACAGCTTTGCAAAAAGAACCAAAAAGAAACAATCTCAGGTTACTATACTTATGTTGGGCACATTATTCTAGTCATTAAAAGTGTCAGGGGTCAGTTTTACAAAAAGTTTAGGACTAACGTTGATCGTAAGATAAGATAAGATAAATAATAGTTTATCAGTCAAGTGTCACATATTGATCTTCAATAAAATTTAAAAACAACACCATAAAAAAGGATCAATACCCATCCTATTAAGACTTACGAGACACTGTATATACAAATAAAGCTATAACAGTTATACTAAAATAAATGGTTTTTCAATAGGTATACTGAATTGTTCATGACTTACAGTCAATCGTAGTCGTGTATTTTTGTAAACCGACTCCAGAACCTATTTGTGCCAATTACAGTTTTAAAAAGGTATCGATTGCACCAATCTCTATTTTTCTGATGATATTAATTAACATAGTTTCAAAAACGAGGTGGTGCATTGGTGTACTTAAGTTATGGCGGAAATGATTTAAGTTTTAGACGATCCAATCTGAAGTTTTGTGATTTATGTCGACCCATAGAAATTATTTTCTGTATTCCAGGTGTAATCAATAGTTGTCCTGTTCATCATCAAAATTGACAACTTTAACTTTACACATACACTTATTTCGCCCGTTTTTAATATATTTACAAACACGATAAATCTGTTTCTTCAATATTAATTACAACCAAACTTAATCTTAAAAAAAGAGGATTATCATTGACTTACAAACTTGGAACCAAAAAAAAATCATATAGTTGAATTAAAATTGAAACATTTTTTTTTATGTAGAAATAAATTATGTTCTTTGTCTAATTGAAAACGTTTCTGGGTGTATATTTAACTTTTCAGCAATACTATTGTAAGATGATATTGCAAAAAATTACAGCTGAATAATCAGTAATAACTATTGTATTGACAACAATCACATATTTTCAATCAAACGATCATATTTGTTGGTAGTTTGACATTTAATGATTATTTATAGACAAAGGGAATCACATAGGTAACACTTTATCGAACCTACCACAACCTAAGCTTTTTTTACCTAGTTTTTGTCGAGTTTTGGCTCTGAATTTGACAGGACGTCCACATTTCAAAATCCAGTTTTTAAATGGCCTGAAATGCTTACGCCTTATGTGTGTAGTTAATAGTTGTTTCGGTTTACAGTGCAAAAATTAAGGAAATTGACATAGGCGAAAACATCCGGTCACCACAGTAATACTTTTGAAATCTCAAAAGATATTTTTTATAAATGACAATATCTTTCTAACACTAGGCCTTAATTTAGTACAATCATTCGTTGAATTTCATTGTAAATAAACTTATCATAAATACCAGGATAAAAATTTATTTTTACGCCAGACGCGCGTTTCGTCTACAAAAGACTCATCAGTGACGCTCGAATAAAAAAAATGTTAAAAAGGCCAAATAAAATACGAAGTTGAAGAGCATTGAGGACCAAAAATTCCTAGAAGTTTTGCCAAACACAGCTAAGGTAAATTATTCCTGAGGTAGAAAAGCCTTAGTATTTCAGAAATTCAAAGTTTTGTTAACAGTTAATTTATAATTATTAATGTAAGCAAGTGTAATGATCAAGAATGTTTGAAGTAGTAATTGTGATTGAAACTGCTAAATAGTTTTAGTTAATAACGATTGTACATTAATAAAAATTAGAACATCAAACAGATCATTACAAGCAACCACACTCAAAGTGATGTTAGCTGTAACTGACATGTTTTGGTAACCATAAAAATGTAGTGTGGTAATCAAAGAGAATATTTTTATAATCAAATTGAAAAAAATATAAGCCGTATACTACAGATAATACATAATGATTAATTAAAGATAACAGATTTTTTTGTAGTATTCAAAAAGACATTCTTAAAAATAGAAGACAGACATGTTCAGTTACAATAAATTTAATTCAAATATTTATTGCCATATGCATTTAAAAAGTAACTTTTTGATTAGTACAACATAAGTATATTATATAATGAAAATTCTAGTAAATAGTCCAGAGCCTGTTTTTAAATGAAGATCTCCTTATTTTTAACAATTATAGGTCACCGTACGACCTTCAACAATGATCACACCCCATACCGTATGGTCAGCTATAAAAGGCCCCGAAATGACAAATGTAATATAATATAAACGAGAAAAACTAGCAGCCTCTTTTATGTACAAAAATAAACGAAACACAAATATGTAAAACATCAACAAACGACAACCACTGGATTAAAGACTTATTTTTTTATATGTCTCTTTTGCTACGTTCTGAATTCGTAATAAAATTAACGGTACCAATTTCTTGCACCAGATGCGCATTTCGACAATACATGTCTCTTCAGTGATGCTCGTGGCGTAACTTCACACAACCTTTTCTTTAGACGTAATACCACCATTGATTTCCCCTTACTATTTGTCTTTGTTAAATATGCACTTTTCCAAAAAATGTGCAGAATTTATTCTTGTTTCAAATAAATAAATACTTGGCATGAGTAAAGTGTTATCCTGTCCAGTACTTAAGAAACAAACTTCACATAACATTTTCATTGCATATAAAAAAATTAACCATCACTGGAAGTTAAACAATCAATTTTTCACCTCTTTTTTACCTGTATACCAGCTTTAGTAACCATGAAACCTCAAGTTTCAAAAATATTTTATAGAAATCCTAATAAATAGTGGTACCCAAGATGTATGTTTATGACACAGAAATGTTTTGACGGCAATGAAATGTAGGATTAGTTACCTACAACTGTCAAATTCAAGGGAATATTTTTTTCGAACTATATTCGTATGCAACCGGATGTGACGTACTATGATTTAGTGGTAAACACCTTTACTGTACAGACGGACACTGAACTTGAGGGGAAATCTGTTATAAATAGTGATTCCTACTTACAAGGCGCACGTACATGAACTTGTGCATTCAATTGTAGTTTTTTTTAGTTTAAACATATTTTATTTGTTAAAGTACAAATTGGATAAGACACAAGTCAAACAGACTTATGAAGTCTTCTCCATTTAACATTTATAGCAATATAATACAAAAATATATGTATGAGCATGCATGTATAGAATGGTATATCTATTTAGTAAATATATATATAAATATGGATCAAAAGACGGAAAATTGAAGAAAAAGAAAACAATAATAATACAGAAAAAAAAAAGAAAAAAAAATATATAAATAAATAAATCATTATTTAGAAAACAGAAACACAAAAAATAACAACAAAAAATAACAACAAAAAAAAACAAATAATAATAAAAAAAACGAAAAAATAAAAAGGACAAAAAAGGGGAGAAGAAATTTTACTTAGATGATGATGTGTGTGCGATCATGGTTTGCTACCTAGACAATTTGAAATCTTTCCGAACTTTTAATAAACTCAAAGACATTTTTGAAAATGGTTTGGTTTTACTCTAGAGAAAGAAGACAACTACCCGAGGTAAGTAGTTCTATGTTAATTTTACAATCATTATTAATATTGACCCTATATAGATCATAGTTTAAGGATGATGCAAAACATCGAAGTTGGGTGAGAATTATATTCAATTTTCGATTTCCAAATTCATATTGCTTCGGTACAAATATATTACTCTGAGTATAACGGTTTTTTAGTTCAGTTTTAAATTTATTAATTGATTCCACATCACGAGTTGAATCCTCAAGATTATTCCAAAGACGTATGGTTGATGGAATAAAAGAATCATTAGTTAATGCTAGTCTGCAGAATGGAATAATGATGTCATTTCCATTACGTAGAGGATAGACCGTCATACTTTGTATTTTTTGGGGAATTAAATTTGACAAATATTCTGGAACATTATTATTTTGAATATTATAAAACATTTGGATTTTTCTTCTCTCTCTTCTTTCAGCTAATGTTTCCCATCCAAGTTCTTCATAAATAATCCTTGAGCTTGTGAATATAGGTAACCCCGTAACTTTCCTAGCAGCTTGGAGCTGTAATTGCTCCAGTTTATTGACATAACCTACCCCAATATTATCCCAAACCTCACTTGCATACTCAAATAAAGGTCTTATAAAAACTAAATAGAGTTTTTCTAAATTTTTCCTGCTCAGTTTATATTTCAACTTCCTTAGCATATTTATATGTTTAGACGTGCTTAAGATAATATTTTCAACGTGGGCATTCCATTTAGCATCATTGCTAAATGTAACCCCTAAATGTTTATGAATATTTGTAATAGGTATATTTTTATCATTGAATATAAAGTTCATTTCTGGGGTTTCAACATTTAATTTCTGTTTTATCTGGATTAAAAGACATTAACCATTTTTTGGACCATTCGTTCAGCTTTTCTAGATCATGGTTTATCACAGTTTCTATCTGAAAAGCATCACGATCCGCACAGCTGAACGATGTGTCATCTGCGAAGAGTCTGCACAGAGAAATAAGTCTTTCTGCAATATCATTAATATATATTATAAAAAGTAATGGTCCAAGGACCGACCCTTGAGGAACTCCAGCTGAAATACTGCAAAGTTTTGAAGAAGATTGCTTGATAACCACCCTTTGTTTTCTATCACTTAAGACCTAGGTTAAGGGAAATAACTCTTAAAATCATCAGTACGTTTGTGTCAACCATTTTCAAAAACATATTCTAAGTTTCTAGGTTACATAGATTATTTTCAATCTGTTTCAGGTAAATGCTTAAAATACATTGATGAACTTGACTTTTACAAACGCTTGACTGATTTAAAGAGTTATCTCCCTGAACCAAGGTCTACCCCCTTAAGTAGCTTCTAAACCATTTTAACAGATTTCCATTTATACCATAAGCCTTCATTTTATGTAATAAACCATCATGCCAAACTTTATCAAAGGCTCTAGAGAAATCGCAAAAAACAAAACAACTTATCTCTTTCTTTTCAAGTGAGTTCAATAAGCAATTATATATTTCTAACAGTTGTTGAACCGTTGAACATTTAGGAAGAAAACCCGATTGATACTCATAAATTAATTTAAATCTTTGTAAGTGGTTGTAAACATATTTATATACAACACGTTCCATGACTTTGTCTATGCAACTTATGAGTGATATAGGTCTATAATTGGAAGGTAATGAACTATCCCCCTTTTTAAATAAGGCTATAACATTTGCAATTTTCCAGATTGAAGGATATTTGCACTGATGCAAGGATTTATTAAATATAATACATAATGGAATTTCAATTTTTTCGGGACAAATTTTAAGCATCTTATGACTAATGACATCCGGGCCTGACGCTTTTTTTGGATTTATAGTTTTTATGATATCAACAATTTCACTAGTACTAATCACTATATCATTCAATAAATTGTTAGTTTTTTTGTAGAAATCGGGTAATTGAGCATCAACATCTGCTAGCGATGAAATGAAACAAAAATACTTAATATTTAGAATGTCGCATTTCTCGTCGTCTCTATCGGCGAACTCCTCAAAACGATCATCATTAAGAATATTTTTTAATGGGGGTATGTTATTAGATCCTCTATTTGGCTTAATAAGCATCTTCATAATTTTCCAATAAGTCTTAGAATCTGAAGCGTTATCTAGTATTATATTTTCCAAGTTTTTCTCAAAATTTTCTTTCGCTTCTTTTTTCATATTATTCACTTTATTCCTTTGTTTCTTATATTTATTAATATCCGTTTCTTTTTTAGATTTAATTGATTTTTTTCGTAATCTATCCCTTATTCGAATTGCTTTTCTGATATTAGTGTTAAACCAGTGTTTGTCATTACCACGTATAGTTACTATTTTGGTTGGAATGATCTCTCTTGCAATGCTGAGGATTTTTTCAGTGAATATAGTGACCATTTCGTCTACTTCCTCAACATTGGAAAAGAGTTCGTTCCATTCAATTGCATTCATCATATTTGAAAACTTTTCAACATCTGTTTTTTCATATAACCATATTTCCCGTTTAAACGACTTTGTTTCGGACTTTGGACATTGTAAAAAAATAATAGAGGCATCGTGATCACTGATGTTAGCAGGTACATTCAGTACATCAGAAAAAGAAAATTGTATAGCATCACTTAATATGATCGGATCAAGCAAAGTACTACTGTGATCAGTTACCCTTGTTGGTTTATTAATTACATTTTTTAAATTAAATTGATGAATTATATCATATAACTTATTATTAATATACGAAAATAAATCTGAATTCAAGTCTCCAGAAATCACAATGTTTTCTATATACTGATAACCAAGTTCAATAGCATGATTTAGCCGTGTCCAATATTCAACACCTGACCATTCCGGTCGATAAGTACAACATAATAAAAAAGTTTGACCTTTACCTCTGATCTCAACCCAGATAGTTTCGTCAATGTGGTTTTCGAGTACACCTTTTCTGGTGACTGACATATCATCTTTTGTGTAAATGAGTAAGCCTCCTCCGGCGTTATTACGATCTTTACGGAATATATTTTGTGAAAATGAATCTATCATTAATTCTTCGTTATTTATGTTTGGATCTAAGTGCGTTTCAGTGATTGTTACAATATCAAACTCTTCTGCGAAATTTTGAATGAAATCAATCTTATTTCGTAAACAACGAATGTTAATATTGCATATTGATATGGAGTTATCAGTTTCACGAGAAAAATCGTTTTCATGTTCAATTGTATTGGTTTCAATGGATCAATAACCTGGAGGAAAAGATTTGCAGGCTTTTTTAAATTTATTTCTCTGATAGGCACAGAACGTGTCGTATTAAAAGATGCAAGGCTTTGTAATTAACAAATGATTTTTATAGTACGTACTGTTTGTTTGTATCTAAAAAACAATGTAAAACCTGTTTCCAACACCAAGCATCCACTCACTTCATCATATAGTTTTGGACGAAAACAACTGTCTTATTATGTTTATTTAAATTTCATGATGTCATTTTTCAATTATATGGTGTGACAATATCTATATGAGGTGTAAACGACATTATTTGAGGTGCACTTGTCATTATATGATATGCAACTGTCATTAATTGTCATTATATGATGTGCAACTGTCATTTAACGTCATTATATGATGTGCAACCGTCATTAAATGTCATTATATAATGTGCAATTGTCATTAAATGTCATTATATGATGTGCAATTGTCATTAAATGTCATTATATGAATTTCAACTATCATTAAATGTCATTATATGATGTGCAACTGTCATTAAATGTCATTATATGATGTGCAATTATACGTCACTGGTGAGTCTTATGTGGACGAGGCGCGTTTTTGGCGTATTAAATTTTAAACCTGATGCTTTTTGTTATTCATTAATCATGTGTTTCTTTGTCTAATACGTTTTCCTATTTATTTGTATTGTAGTCCTGTAATATTATGTTGTCATTTCTATGTTATATTTAACATTGACATTAAAGTGCGAGGTTTGGCATGCCACAAAACCAAGCATCCACTCACTTCATCATATAGTTTTGGACGAAAACAACTGTCTTATTATGTTTATTTAAATTTCATGATGTCATTTTTCAATTATATGGTGTGACAATATCTATATGAGGTGTAAACGACATTATTTGAGGTGCACTTGTCATTATATGATATGCAACTGTCATTAATTGTCATTATATGATGTGCAACTGTCATTTAACGTCATTATATGATGTGCAACCGTCATTAAATGTCATTATATAATGTGCAATTGTCATTAAATGTCATTATATGATGTGCAATTGTCATTAAATGTCATTATATGAATTTCAACTATCATTAAATGTCATTATATGATGTGCAACTGTCATTAAATGTCATTATATGATGTGCAATTATACGTCACTGGTGAGTCTTATGTGGACGAGGCGCGTTTTTGGCGTATTAAATTTTAAACCTGATGCTTTTTGTTATTCATTAATCATGTGTTTCTTTGTCTAATACGTTTTCCTATTTATTTGTATTGTAGTCCTGTAATATTATGTTGTCATTTCTATGTTATATTTAACATTGACATTAAAGTGCGAGGTTTGGCATGCCACAAAACCAGGTTCAACCCACCATTTTTTCCTTTAAAAATGTCCTGTACCAAGTCAGGAATATGGCCATTGTTATATTATAGTTCGTTTCTGTGTGTGTTACAATTTAACGTTGCGTCGTTTGTTTTCTCTTATTTTTTAGTGTACATTGACATTGCGATAAGACGTGTCACGGTACTTGTCTATCCCAAATTCATGTATTTGGTTTTGATGTTATATTTGTTATTCTCGTGGGATTTTGTCTGATGCTTGGTCCGTTTCTGTGTGTGTTAGTTACATTGTAGTGTTGTGTCGTTGTTCTCCTCTTATATTTATGCGTTTCCGTCAGTTTTAGTTTGTTACCCCGATTTTGTTTTTTGTCTATGGATTTATGAGTTTGAACAGCGGTATACTACTGTTGCCTTTATTTTACACTATTTTTCTTGAGTGTTTCTTTTTGTTAAGTGGTGCAAGTTTGATACCGGGATGCAAGTTGTAATAATTAATGAGAGTGTTTTAATGGTGCGAATTGGACGTGGGACGAGTTGTCATAGATTCAAGACAAATTGAATACAAAACCATTTCCACCTGTTACAAAATGTAGGAGGTAAGGAACCAGCTACGAAACTTTATTTGTGTTTAATTAATTATTATTTAAAGCAACTACTATATTGAGTTATAAGGTACATTGCATACACTAACTATTTATTATAATATAATGTAGACGATCGCCTGCTCAGAGACAAACCATATAAAACATGTTGGTCTTCAGTACAGAATATATAACACCCATTTGACATTATGTTACTGCCAAATTACCTAAAATTATGTCTACATTTCAGTATATGATGAGCTTTAATGTTGTACAACAATGTTAAATAAACGGATTAATTTTAAAGATATGAATACCGAACTCTTATAATTGCCAATGATGGTCGTTTGAGGACTAATCTTTACGATGGAAGTGACACTTTCAGTTTTCCAATTGCGAACATTTCATTTGTTTATAATAGCATTCTACCATTCAAGTAGCATCTGCATATGAAGTATTTATATCTCACAGTTTATATGATATTTTAAGGCTAATGGTTTGCTATTAAAGTATTTAAACACTCAGAAGAATGATAGTCTTTATTTCTATTTGAGAATTTTATGAAATCTCTGTATTTCAGTAAATGCATTTACAAATAAACTCGTGACAACTGTAAGTTCCTATCGTTGCCTTGAATACCATTAGTGTAAGAGCTGCACACTTGCATGACTTTTATATGAGGTCAACCTGAACATTTAAGCTAAGTTTCATCAAAATCAAACAACCTTGCATGGAGAACCATCTGCATGATTTTCTCATAGAGGTCCATTCAAAAATAGAAACAACATGATAGTCATTTCCAATGAAAACAGTAGAATGCTACACCATATGTAACAAAACTAAATATACCACAGTTTTTAATTCAAACCAACAACATATAAATAATGGAATCACGCCTTTTAATAATAGAACCACTGCATATATAATTACATACCATATAACAACCTAACTGTTTCTATTTAATTGAAGGCCCAGATCCTATGATAATCGAACCAATATCACATAATTTTTTTATAAATAATCGTATACATACCTATACCAAGTTCCAAGGCATAAGATTTGACATGCGTAAAGTAATTATTTACTCTGAATAAATATCCAAACAACAGTGTACTAAAACATCTAATTCATTATAAAATATAAAAGCACATTAAACATTCCTTACAAGAAATATCAGCAAAACATTGCAGACGATCTTTGGAACCTTTCTAAAAGTGATAGCAAATCTTTTTGGAAGATTTTAAATAATGTTTGCAATTCCAAAACAGATAACATAAATGATATTTCAATAGAAAATCTTGGAGATTATGTTTTTGATAATGATACTATACCAGAAAACATCAATAATATAATACTAGTACTTAATGGTATTGGTATAAGTAATTTGATAAATAATATATCAAGTGATGATGATGGTGCCCTTAATGAATATATGAAGAGTACTGTCAACACTCTTATGCCTGTATATGTAAAAGTAATTAACTTGATTGTTCATACTGGAGAAATACCCTAAAAATGGGATGCTGGAATATTAGAGACAAAATATAAAAACAAGGGTACAAGGTCGGACCCGAATTGATGATGGGGTATTAATCTAAATTCTTGTTTTAGCAAATTTTTCTCGTCTATTCTAAATAATAGACTTGGTAAAGTCACTATCAGATTGCATCTCCCTTATTTCAAGCTCGAAGGCTGGTTTTCGTAAAGGGCACTCAACTATTGATAACAAATGTGTTTTGTACGCTCTAGTCATTATTGTATGTTTGTTGATTGTTGATTTTAAGTCTGCTTAATATGACATCATTTGGAGACTAGGGCTGTGGAATAAATTGCAAAAATCTGGTATCAGGAGTAAAATGTTAACTGTTATTTATAATATGTACCAACATGTAAAGATTTTTATTGTGGATAATAGTAATCAAAGGTACCAGGATTATAATTTAATACGCCAGACTCGCGTTTCTGTAATGTAGACTGTCTAGAAGATATCTCAGATTTATGCTTAGAAAATTTATTGCTTTATATCAAACTGTTCTTGATATTGTATGCTGACGGCACTGTCATCATGTCTGAAACGAAAAGCATTGGAATCATTTGAGAAATATTGTAATATATGGAAACTAAAAGTTAACACTGGTAAAACAAAGGTAGTGGTTTTTAGTAAAGGAAAGATGAAGAATTGTAATGCATTTAAGATTAATGATCAAAAGTGGACTAGTATTCATACATGTACCTAGGGGTCATTTAATTACAATGAAACTTTTCCAACCGCAAGAAAAAAAGTGCAAGATCAAGCTCAGAAGGCCCTTTTATGCCTTATTCTATAAAATACAAATTATCAATTTTATACCTATCGATTTACAATTCAAACTTTTTGATTGTCTTGTTGTCTCAGTTTTTTATATTAAGATGAAGTATGGGGTTTTGAAAATAAAAAATGTATAGAAAAATGCATCTTCAATCTTACAAACTCCTAACTATAAAAAAGAAGATGTGGTATGATTGCCAATGAGACAACTGTCCACAAGAGACCAAAATGACACATACATTAACAACTATAGGTCACCGTACTGCCTTCAACAACGAGCAAAGCCCATACCGCATAGTCAGCTATAAAAGGGCCCGATATGACAATGTAAAACAATTCAAACGAGAAAACAAACGGCCTTATTTATATAAAAAAAAAATGAACGAAAAACAAATATGTAACACATAAACAAACGACAACCACGGAATTACAGGCTCCTGACTTGGGACAGGCACATACATAAATAATGTGGCGGGGTTAAACATGTTAGCGGGATCCCCCCTAACCTGGGACAGTGGTATAACAGTACAACATAAGAACGAACTATAAAAATCAGTTGAAAAAGGCTTAACTCATCAGATGGACAAAAATACAAGTAGACGTGGCCGAGTACTTATACATCTCGACAACAAAAAGACAGTAGGAACAGATCTGAGAGTACTCGCAGTTATCTGACAGCTAGTTCAAAGCCACCAACAACTAATACAAAAATCATGCATCTAAGACTACTTGGTTTATGGTGAAACTGGAAGATATCCTTTAGAAATTGTAATAAAACAAAAAATGTTGTCTATTTTTAATAATTTATTGATAAATGATCATAAATTATGTTTAAATTAATGTTTGAATAACATAAAACTAGTCCTAAAAAGTTCAAATGAATTATTTACCTATGTAACCGGAGCTAGTTATCCTGTCTTGTTTTTCATGTAACTTGTGAATTATTTATTTGTAAATGTTGATGTCTTGTTTTAGTACGGTATGATTGTTCAATGAGATCAACCGAAATGATAAATTGGAATATTCAAACCACCAAAAACCAAAAAGGAACAACCAGAATTATTGACAATGACTAAAACAACCAAAATAATATGAACGGTGTCGTGTTAATGACTAAACCTTTAAAACAGGGTATATCTAAGCTCTAGGTTCTGTTGTAGTTCTATCCTGAGTCTTTGACTCCTCTTGGTAGCTTATTTAAATAAAGACAATCAAGTTCACATAGTTTAATGATGTTAATATAATTACAAATCTACATGTCAGGATTTAATATAAATATACATCAAATCAACACTTCTCCTATAATTTTCAGTATAGTGAAAATTGGGCAAAGTTATCTCCCCTTTTCTAAAATAATATTGAAAAACCTTAATTTCCTACTTACTTAACACTTCTTATCTAAACTTGTTTTATAAAATAAACGGACTACTTAATTAAATGTGGGAAGGGAAAAACCAGACGTGGAAGCTTAACAGTTTTTAAAGTTTTGCCAAAGTTTTGTAATACAACAAGCCAAAAATTGTAAGTCGTAACTAACGCATCAGCCAATTTGCTAATAGTCGAAGACTAACGCTGGCTAGTAGAAAACAGTCCTAAATTAATAGGCACCTACCTTAAGAGTCTGTTACAGACAAGTGGCTCTTGCATAAAAAGCTATGATATTAAGAATATGTGGGCCTTATATACTAATTAAGTTCTAATTATAGAAACTATATCTAAATTTACAAACCCAATAAGAAATATCAACACACAAGTTAAACCAATGAAATTTACTATTAAAAACTTGTTATGCCTCGATTTAGAAAAACGTACAAAGAAAGATCTCCGAACGCACCCAATTGAAAAATCTAGAGAAATAATAATATTCGGAACTCCTCTAAATAAAAGCATGGCTAAATTCAAGGAAAATATAACAGTTTGGGATTTAAAAGTTACTTAAAGACAAAATTATAAGGTAACATCAATATTTAAAGTTCAAAGAACGTTTACCAAGTGTAAATACTATATTTTTCAATTAACCAGGTCGAAAGTCCCATGACATTGCACAATTTACGTTTTGAAGCAAGGCTCCACGGCCACTCTCCCCCCATCTAGACCATTGCAAATACCAATAAATGGTCTATACAAGTCAATATAAATTAAAGAATGAAATACACAATACATGAATATAAATTTTACAAAAACGAATTAATTTAAATGTTCAAAATAAAAAGTCTTTCTTCGGAACCAGTTTCATGACCATCCCCCCACTTTCCTCCACCAACTCGTATTCCATGTCCCTCGGGACGCCCTCACCGTATTCTACATATTCTTGAGGTTGAACATATTCCTGTGCGTCCTCATACACCTCCTCCTCTTCTTGAATCATAGCTACCTCTATGTTAGTACTGTCTTCCCACAGCGGAGGTAAACACTTCCCGGGTTTTACATACTTCAAATTAACTGTGATGGTCGACTGTAAGGATGGCATGATGAGAATGGCATGACGTGGTGTGAAGTGATGGAAGCTGATTAAGTGCTCCTTAACATGGTGCCTGCGAGGAAACGAGTCATTACATCCTATACAACTAAATTCTTTGACCTCGCGAACATGTTTCCTATGCCAGTGTCTCTGGTATTGTCGGAATACACTAAATGGGCCCTGTCCACATGTAGCAACTGGGCAAATATACCCTTTTTTAAATACAGGTCTTTCTTCTGCCATACTGTAATAGAATATATATTATGAATAATTTAATAAAATAAATGAACAGTTAATATATAAGGTATTCATGTACACACATCAGAGTAATAATAGTACATTGTCAACAAACATACATTGTGTAAATAGTAAATGAATAAAACAAATGTGTGACAGCCTTTTTCTTAGGTATAATATGTGAAACTTTATAAATCCATACGCACAATTTCCTATCAACGTTTGATAAACTCTTTTATTGAGTAACTGGAAAAATGTGACTATTATGTGAGAACAATATGAACTCTTCTGTTATTTAAATAAAAAAACAGCCTTTTTAATAGGTCTACGAAGCGAACATATAAAAATACATTACATATATTTTATAATATAACTAGTCTCAACATATATATGCCAATACACTGCTCTATGCTTTACTAATGCTTGTGTAGCAACATAAAATAAAATCTGTTGTGCATAAATTACACCCTTATGAAAACATTTTTTTTTTTATTCTAATCCTCAAACTAAATTCAGATATGAAAAAAAATACATACCTTATTCCATCTGCTTACCATTCTCAGTATTATTACTTTACCATGTTTACCGCACCAATATAATTTAAAAATATGCAAACTTGAATTTTTAACTTTTTTTTTTTTTTTTTTTAAACTAAGTACTGATTTCAGTACAAACATTATAAACAAATATCTAAAACTATATACACGGTGAATACTTTGTTGGCTTTTTCACTGTTCTTCCACATCTGGTTCTTTGTGGGCTAGGGGTACAGGGGTTTACATCTATAATAAGGGGAATATCATTTTCAGTTTCATGAGTTTCATCAAATGACAGGTGAAAATCCAATAAAGGGGGTTCTATATCGGACTCATCAGACTGGATTTCATCCTCTATTTCAGGTGGTAGCCATGTGACAGGGACATTCCCGAAATGGGGTTTTAAATGGTCTACATGGACTACTATGTCCTTTGCAGTAGGGGTTTCTTGAATTCTGTAAGTCACATCAGAAAGTTTGGCTTTTACTTTATATGGACCTCTCCAACCTACCCCTAATTTAATTCCTGCAGTAGGGGGATACCATCTAAATACAAAATCATTTTCTTCATATTGACGAGGTTTAAGTCCCCTATCATAACTTTTCTTTTGCCTAGTAGCGGCCTTTGACAACTTTTCCCTAGCAAAATTAAATGTTTTCCTGAAAGAATAATTCAGCCACTGCACATATTCTACTGGGCATGGGGTATGTACAGTTGAAGGATTTCCAGCCATAATATCTAACGGGTAAACCATTTCCCTACCAGTCAACATTTGATGGGGGCTAACACCAGTTGAATCAATTTCTGTGGCTCGATAAGCCATTAACAAGTAAGGCAATAAATCATCCCAATTATTTCTGAATTTATTGACAAACATGGACAACATTTTCTGTAAAGTTCGGTTGAAACGTTCAACAAGACCATCACTCTGTGGCCGATAGGGTGTTGTTCTAGTTTTATCTATTCCCAACTTATCACAAACTGCTTGAAATAGGATGGATTCAAATTCCCTGCCCTGATCACTGTGTATTTGAAGTACTTCTTTAGCTCAGTCGGTTAACGCGCTGCTTGTAACACAGAGGTCCCGGGTTCGAGTCCCGGTGGAGACAAGCAATTTTGTGATGAAATTCGTGCTCTCCGGTTACATTGGCGCCCAACAATAATAACCCACGGTTAGAAGAATTACCTAGCCAGGTTAAAATATAAATATAAAAAAGATGAAGATATCATCATTATAGAGTACATGTATAATGACTCTTCAGGTGGGGGAAGTGTGACGGGATTGCTTCCCTTAGAAAAACTTAGTAGATACTTAGTCAGCCGTAAGCGGTTGAGCTAGGGAAGTACTTCTTTAGCTCAGTCGGTTAGCGCGCTGCCTTGTAACACAGAGGTACCGGGTTCGAGTCCCGGTGGAGACAAGCAATTTTGTAATGAAATTTGTGCTCTCCGGTTACACCTAGAATAAACTTTGGACGAATATTTTGTTTGGAATAACCAGGTACATATGGATAAAAAAAACCAGCTTAAAGTAAATATAAGACAAAGACTTACCGATCAATTCTTTCAGCATTGGGTATTGCAGATTCAAAATTCTTCAAGGGGAGAATTCTATTCTCTATTATTCAAATGCATTTGAATTTGAAAAATATTTGATGAATCTCGAGGAATATGAAAGGCAAGAGACAGCGTAGTTGGACATGTACTAACACCAACTAAGTACAAAGGGGAACCAGTTGGGTTGTAGTCAATAGGGATATTGTCACCAGTCCCTACAACCCCAACAAGGCCTGCCACCGCCTGGTATTTTACACCTCCACCAATGACAGAGGCAAGCGCAGTAGGATCGACTTTGAAGACGGGTTCGACATTGACCACCCAGACCTACTGCACACACCACCACACACATCGCCCGTCATCACAGAAGAATCCAAAGAGGCAATACAATCAGCCATACAAGCAGCACGACCTGATACTCCGTACCAGCAACACCAACGCAGTCGGAGTAAAATGAAGGCAAGAATACAGACAGATTCCAGTCTATAGAATAGGTTGCTACAGTCTGCGATATCCAGACAGGATAGTCGGACTCTAAACATCCACATATCATCATATCATGAAAGGGTTTTCATTGCTAAATTGAGATATGCAAATATTCGATTTCCTATAGAAACTGGAAGATGGGCCGGGATACATGAATTTCATTATTTGTTCAATTGTGTATTTCCACCATTTGTTAAACTTAGAAAAACATATGTACCTAGTTACTATAGCACAAATCCATGTGAGATAAAAATGAAACATATTTTATCTTTAAGTCTTGTTCGACTATACAAAATCTTGTCATTGTTCCTTTAAAAAATCTAAAGTATTTTTTAGAATAAACTGTTATCACAGAGATATGTCTCGCCTTTTTGTAATTTTGATTATGCAAATGTTGAAATCAAAATAGCAATACTATATCATCTTACACAAGTTATTCAAATATTCAGGGTCAATGAACCATGACCGAGTTACATGGCTAAACAATTTCCATGTAAATGAGATGTGCCAATGCTAATACAACTGCATACCAAATACCATTGACTTATTATAAGTCGTTCCCAAACCTAAATACAAAAATTAACTTGTAAACTATGTAAAAGTTTCAAAGTCAATGAAGCATGAAGAGGGGTGGGGCTATATAATCTCTATGGAAACAATACTTGCAAATGTAAATAAATTTGCATACCAAATATCATTGATTTAACATTAGCAATTCATCTTAAACTGATCTAATCACAAACTAATACATGTAAACTATGATAAGTTTCAAAGTCATTAGTCTGTGACTGAGGGGCAAGGCCAACTATTATCCATGGAAATGAGATGTGCCTATGCTTATACAACTGAGTACCAAATAACATTGGCCTACCACTAATGGTTCCCTTTGAATTGACCTAATCACAAACTAATACATGATAATTTTCAAAAAATTTCAAAGTCAATAGACCATGACTAAGGGGGCGGAGCCAAATTATCTCCATGGAAATGAGATATGCCAATGCTTATACAACTGCGTACCAAATATCACTGACCTACCACTAGTGGTTACCCATAAACTGACCTAATCACAATCTAATACATGTAAATTAAGCAAAAGTTTCGAAGTCAATAGACCATGACTGAGGGGGCAGGGCTAAATAATCTCCATGGAAATGAGATGTGCCGATGCTTATACAACTGCATACCAAATATGATTGACCTACCACTTGTGGTTCACCATAAACTATACCTAATCACAAACTAATACATTGTTGACGCCGTCGCCGATGCCGGAAACAGCATACCTATGTCTCGCTTTTTGACTCCGTCAAGGCGAGACAAAAACTATTGTATCAGATTGTGTAAATAAATGATTAAATTTCAATAGTGTGTTGAAGCATGATATGATGTGTTCAATTTTACTGTATTTTCTGTGTATTTTGTCACTCTCGCCTGCCATCATTTATGTATATAATGTTAGTTTATTGTCATCTTCAAAATTAATAAAGAATTTGAATCTGGAATCTTAAATCTAAAAGTTCATATGGTCTGGCCCGTCAATAACCAAACGAGTATAATACTTATATGGTCGGGATAATTAACTAATGATTGCAAGGAGACGCATAATAAAGAGTTCCGTAAGAGTTACATTATACGGTTATCAATGCTACAGGATTGATCAAATCATGGAAGTATTATATTGACATGATCAATATGTCTACTTATATTTTCTATAGACAATATAATACTTCCATGATCAAACAAAGTGAAGTTTACCTAAAAGTAAGAATTATTATGCTTTTTAGATTAGAATTTTTCTTGTATATTTAAAATTGTATTTACATATTTGTTCTTGCTCCTACTGATACGATCTTACATTATAATAGGTGCACGAAGACATGATCATTTAAGTGAAAATATAAGTAGAAATAAAAAATCTTTTCTGGAATAATAGATTAAACACACAAATTGAAAAAAGAACCAAAACTTCGGTACATGTTTCAAACGCCTGTGGTTTCACGTATTGACGAGTAAGTCGACAGAGAGGAGAAATGAGCTTTAAATTGACACTAGGCAAGGTCAAATATTACCTGTGCCGTTTTTGGTTCGGAGAATGAGCTGTGTGCTCCTGCGAAACTAGAATTGATTCGAATAATACCTATATGGTCTCAATATACTCACATGGTCTGGCCCGTCAAACGATTATAATACTTATATGGTCGCACCATATGCGTATGGTCCAAATACTCATATGGTCCGGAACATGGATACAGCAAAAAGTTGTGGTTCATTCTTTGGTTGTTGGGTTACTTTCCAACTAATTGATACCCTACAGATTTTTCTATATTTAATTTCAATTTGAAGTCCATGATTATCTATGAAACTTAAGTTTTTATCATTCATTATATGAAAACAAAAAAGAATCGACAAAATCAACTCTTAATATGTTTATTTTGTAAAATCAAAAGAGTCTACACATATAACTTATAAAGTTGTACTATTAAAATGCTATTCGTTACGGGTTGTTACTACGAAAACATAGTAATTTTGAATTTTCGAAAAGATATATAACTGCTTAATATTCTAAAAAGAAATAAAAGCATTATATGTTTATGAGCGTTTACATCCGGCAACTTAAGAGTCCAATTTTCTAGGCTATTGACACAAGAAGAATATAGTTTCCATTCTTTAATCCGCAAATGTGTTACGGCTTGAAATCGCCTTTTAGTAGCCAACACAAACCGAACTCTTATCAACATTTGTTATATCATCTCATACAACAGTGTGCGCACGAGTTACTAACTTGTGTGCACAAGTTACTCGTCATCTTATAGACATGCGCTATTTTGCTAAAGAGACTACTTTATGGAACGCCGTAGCTGCCGAATACCAACATATGTTTATATACATGAATGCACATACTTTTCAATATCTGCACATGTCTTTTTTTGTATATATACATATACTTTTCATATATATGAACATAGTTTACTTTATATGCACTTTTTTTTTCTATATATGCACATACTTTTCCTACATATGCACATCGTTTACCTTATATGCACATGCTTTTCTATATATGCACATATATGCGCATTTTTTAAAAATATATTTGCACATAGATAACTTTATATGCATATACTTTTTATCTATATATGCACATACTTATTCTACATATGAATGTACAAATGTAGTTCAATAGACAATTACTGAGGAGACAGGGCCAAATAATATCTATGGAAATGAGATGTTCCAACGTACTTATACAACTGCATACAAAATATCAATGAACCACCACTTGTGGTTTAACATAAACTAGACCTAATCACAAACTAATACATTGCGAAGCCAACGCCGACGCCATAAATCCTTGTGTTAAAATTTAATACAAATAAATCGACTCCTTCAACGTTTTGACATGAAAAAACAAGTGACTATAGATGAAGACAACAGCGCCATACCCTCATACATGCCAACATATTAATATTGCATTAATATAAAAATGATTCCAAAAGTTGCTTAATTGAACAACATACATCATTAAGAAATTCTTAATAAACATTATTTTTATGATATTGGAACCCTTAGTTCAATTTGAAAAAACAACAACAGAAAAGTATAATATGAATTGTAATTCTTATGTTGAAAAACTATGTTCATAAGTGAGAAAAGACCGGGTCCGTGTATATCTGCGTCCAATCGTTTTTCGTTTTGAAATTTCAAAAACAAAAAACAAAAAACGAAAGTGTTTTCATTTTTCGTTTTTGATTTCTTAAAAACCAAAATGAAAAACAAAAGTGTTTTCGTTTTTCGTTTTTGATTTCACAAAACAAAAAACGAAAAACAAAAGTATTTTCATTTTTCAATTTTGATTTCTCAAAAACTAAAATCGAAAAATGAAAGTGTTTTCATTTTTCATTTTTGATTTCACAAAAACAAAAAACGAAAAACGAAAGTGTATTCAATTTATCTTTCCCCCCACACTGTTTAATTGTCATTCAAAAAATGACAATGTTGTCATTTGTCATTCATTTAAAGGTCGTTAAAGTATACATGCACAGCGGTGTCAGATTAATACTACTTTAATCGAAGATAATGTCGACGGATGCAAAAGTCTTTAGCAAAGGGTGCGTGAACTTTATTACTTTTAAGATTAGAAAGGTCGATCCAAGATTATTAGAATTGATGACCAAGGTCCATCTGCCAGTATTTATGAACTACGAGGACGATAATGTAGAATCAAATTCAAAACAGAATGGCTGTGGTCATTGATTGACACATTAAATTCATCCATTGACTGGGACAATTTACGTGAACGTTTGTCTGTAACGACCACTGTTCACGACGTACCTACGATAGACATTTAAACTGTGGGGTCACCAAAGGTTTCTTAACGCCTTTAATTATAAAATAATTCGAAAAATTAATCAGAAATAACCTTTATGTTTTGATTTATATAATTGATATAAATCAAAACATCGTGTTATTTCTGATTAATTTTTCGAATTACTTTATTAAGGTGTTGAGAACCTTTGGTGACCCCATAGTTTAAGTGTCTTTAAAAAGTACATAGTGAGCAGTGGTCGTTACATACAAACGTTCACCTAAATTGTCCCAGTTTTTTTTGCTTGATCAAATTTTAAAAATTTCCGCAATTTCACAATTCAAACTGGGATATTTTAAGCCTTCAATTGGTTTGCCATTAGAGCCTATAAAGTGTTAATTTTGCTTATTTGTGAAGACTATAAGGTGATATTAACTAGAGGCCGTTGATGGGGGATTATGGAATTGAGAATAGTGGACAAAAAATATAAATAATAGAGACAATGGACTAAGGAATAAATAAAATAGCTAGAATAATGGTGTTAAAATGTAATGATAAGAGAATAATTGTCAAAAAGTATAAAGAATAGAGAAAAATGGCCTAAAATATCAAAGAATACAGAAATTAGGAACCCCGAATCGGGACCATCATACTAGTTGCCTTAATGAACATTAGTTTGTCTCTGGGAGATTGTTATTGGTTATCATACGGTTTCTCTTTATTTCTATGTTTATTAATTGAGAAGCGTGCTTTCATTATTTGCCAACATTTTACATATCACATTATAAAAAAGACTATTATTTTGCAAACTACCATAGATTTCCGGTAATTGTTCTGCATAGACCACACCACATTGGAGTCCCTGTAATTTATTTTCAAGTGGACCTCAGTTACCCACCCTACTCCATCATTACATAAAAGTTAATAAAAAAATGTCTATGGAAATACTTCTGTCCGCACAATGTGTAAAGGGGAGCTGGGTAGCTGATGTCTGCTGGAGAAAAAAATCAAGGTTGCTGTATAGCTTATATTTTTTCAAAGATAGGTCCAAAGTTGGGGTCGAACACCCCACCCTTACCGAAAATGTAATAAAAATTGTCCTCACTAGGTGCAAAGGGAAGCTGGGTAGCTGGGGTCTACAGTAGAAAAATCCAGGGTGTTGTTCTACTTAGTTTTTTTTCTACAGTAGGTCTAAAGTTGAGGTCGTATACCCTACCCAACCCTTACCGGACAGTTATAATAAAAAAATTCTGCAGCAATACTTTTATCTGCACTAGGTGAGAACGTAGGCTAGAGATCTAGGGCCTACTTGATCAAATTACAAGTTAATTTATAGCACGGATCTATCTTTTTTAAGCTAATAGATAATTTACTTGCCCACCATACTTTGAATAAAAAAAATAAACCTTTTGTCCAGTCATATTTAAGCGAAATCCACTAGTTCAGAGGTAGAATGTTTTGTAAAAACAGGTTTGTGTTGCCAAAAAAAGTTAAAGCACGAGTTTAACTTTCTTTTCTTTTAATGCAGAATTATTAGTCTATTACTTTTCATGAACTATTTGACAGGATGCCGATAATAAGGAAAGCTATTTCACCCAATAGTGCAATTTTGCCATCATTGAAAAAAAATCATAATTATTTACGATTCTATAAACACTCAAAGTGTTGACTATTCAAAATGTAAAGCGGGCAGTACGCTGTGTAATATATCGAAAGCGATTGATTTTGCCTTTATATAACTAATAATTACATAAGATGTATGTTTCGTTATAATTCGTTATTCTGATTGGATTACTGCACATCTCATGTAATTCCTTACGCAATTGCATTACACAATGAAATTCATCATTCATGATGACACGAGGTCCCACAATAAAGTGCAAAGGTGAATTTAATAAAAACTTGATAAAAATCGAGTTTTCATGATCCTAGCTAAAAAATGTAATTATAAATATTGAATGCTTCTTTTTGTAACTTCATAGGGTTGTAAAAGCGTTGACCGTGCGCACATTTTCAGAATGAAGCGCTTCCGCGTTTCATATAAAATGTATTTCGGTCAACGCTTTACACCTCAATGAAGTAACAAAAAAAAGCATTCAATTCTTAAATGAACCAGAAATGAAATTCTAAAATTCATTGAATAGTGTCTTTTACTGCTTAATTATATATTAAAAACTGATGATATTAGTGGTTATATATTAATAAAAACATTTGAAGTACGTTTGAGTCTTATGCAATATTTGTGTTTATATATTTGAAAACTGGCTGCTACCGACTGGTTGCTTGAGCCTGGTCTCACAAACTCCGCATTTTCATTACAGCCGATTACATTGAGTGTGTAGACAAAGGTAATATCTTTGGATCGCCTGTTTGTTAGCTGAACTACATGTATGAAGTAACTAGGTAAGGTATACTACCCTCCTGTAGAAGGAGCCTAGTCCTACAGACAAATTGATTGGTTATCTGTCGAACTAGTCTACTCTTAAAGGAGGGTAACTTACCTAACCTAATAATACAAGCAAGCTAATCAAGGATATGCTACCTTTGCCTACACACTCAATGCAATCGGCTGTAACTTCTTTACATTACAGGTTGCAACACCTTGCCAAATCATTGGGTTCCAATAAACGTTTAGAAAATTAAGTCAATGTGCTTTCCCATAGGGTTTTATGCAGAACAATTACCGGAAATCTATTACAAGAACAATATCAAAATCGAAATCTAACTGAACAATGAAGTTACTCACATTAAAAAAGGTTGAGACATTGAAGGCCAAATATTTTGTTTTATTCTTGCGTGTCTTATTATAATCAGACGGTAATTTTAGAGTTTACAAAGAAATTTAATATTAAGACAAAAATTAATGTAGAGTTTCATTGGTGAAATTAACACTTCAATACAAATAAAGGATTCTCAAATGATCATGACTTTTGCTTGTAGCAAAATGATCAATCAATCAATCAATCAATCAATCAATCAATCAATCAATCAATCAATTGATCAATCAATGAAATTGAGAATGGAAATAAAACATGTGTCAAAGAAACAACAGCCTAACCAAAGAGCACAGCCGAAGGCCACCAATGAGTCTTCAAAACAACGAGAAAATCCCGCAACCAGAGGCGGGCTTCAGCTGGTCTCTAAATAAAAATATATACTAGTTATGTGAAAATGGACGTCACACTTAACTTAGATAAAAAAAAAACATAAAAAACTAACAAAGATCAGAGTCTCCTGTTTTGGGACAGGCGCAAAAATACGGCGGGGCTAAACATGCTTTGTGAGATCTCAACCCTCCCGCTATACAACTATATCTAGCTCATGTAGAATAAACAAACACACAACAATATGCACAGAAAAACTCAGTTAAAAAGAAATCCGAGTCCGATGACAAAATAGTTAACAAAAGAAACTACACAAAATGAATATGATTCATAAAGTAACTACTAGCAGTAACTGATATGCCAGCTCCAGACCCCAATTAAACATATCGAAATAATATATAGATATAAGAAGATGTGGCATGAGTGCCAAAGAGACAACTCTCCATCCAAGTCACAGTGTGTAGAAGGAAACTATTATAGGTTAAAGTACCCTCTTCAACACAAATCCTTGGCTCACACCGAATAGCAAGTTATAAGGATCCCCCAAAATGACTAGTGTAAAACCAATCAAACGGGAAAACCAAAGGTCTAAACTATATATATAACTAGAGGCTGTAAAGAGCCTGTGTCGCTCACCTTGGTCTATGTGTTTGGTGATGGCGATGTGTTCGTAGATCTTACTTTACTAAACATTTTTGATGCTTAAAATTATCTCCATCTATAATGTACTTAGCCTAGTAGTTTCAGTGGAAAATATTTTGTAAAAATGTACAAATTTATGAAAATTGTTAAAAATTGACCATAAAGGGCAATAACTTCTTAAGGGGTCAATTGACCATTTTGGTCATGTTGACTTATTTGTAGGTCTTACTTTGCTGTACATTATTGTTGTTCACAGTTTATCTCTATCTATAATAATATTCAAGATAATAACCAAAAGCTGCAAAATTTTCTTAAAATTACCAATTCAGGAGCAGCAACCTAACAACAGGTTGTCTGATTTATCTGAAAATTTCAGGGCAGATAGATAATGACCTAATAAAAATTTTTACCCCTGCCAGATTTGCTCTTAATGCTTTGGTTTCTGAGATATAAGCCAAAATCTACATTTTACCCCAATGTTCTATTTTTAGCCATGGCGACCATATTGGTTAGTTGGCCAGGTCACCGGACACATTTTTTATACTAGATACCCCAATGATGATGGTGGCCAAGTTTGGTTGAATTTGGCTCAGTAGTTTCAGAGGAGAAGGTTTAGTCAAAGTTACGACGACGGACGACGGACGCCAAGATATGAGAAAAGCTCACTTGACCCTTCGGGTTAGGTGAGCTAAAAAACGAGAAGCGAGAACGACATTAACAAACGACAACTACTGTTTTTTTGTGTGAATTTTTTATTACTAGACCAAATATTTCATGACTTTTTATTATCTAGGACTGTATTTTTGATTAATAATTGATTACCAAGTTTAATCAAACATATGTGTGTATAGCAAACATATTAACTTTGGCTTGAAAGACGTTTATTTAATTGTTTTCGACTCGCTCTGCTCGGAAAAATTGACAAGAATAAAATCCTAAGATTGAACGCGTTCGTTCAACAATCTTATTAAAATTAATATATATATCAATTTTCTCATACACATACATGTAAGTATAACGAAATCAGAGATATACCTTTTAATTAAATTAGTTCGTCTAATTTACAAATGTACTTATTATCTGTAGTAAATTTACTGACTTCTTTAATAAAGGATTTGAATAAGAATGTGTCCATAGTACATACATGCCCCACTCGCACTATCATTTTCCATGTCTAGTGGACCGTGGAATTGAGGATCAGAACTCTATATTTGGCATTAAAATTAAAAAGATCATATGATATAGAATATGTGTACTGAGTTTCAAAAAAATTATATCTGTACATTAACTTCACTTTCAGGTATAGAGATGTGATTTTTTTTTCTGAGACAAATGCTTGTGACAATCCAAAAGAACTTGCAGTCATTTGATGTTCAGTACTTCAGTATTTTGATTGTTTGAAAACGAGGTAAACATACCCTGCCACATTCGGTATGTGTTTTTGTTAGACTTTTTTTTTCTGTTTTGTATCGATCTCATGCGTTAAGCCCTTTTCCACTGATTTGTATAGTTTGTTCTTATGCTGTGCTGTAACAAAACTTTCCCAGTTGTTTACAAGCATGTTAAACGCCACAATATATTGCATGTGCCTGCTCCAACTCTGGAGCATGTAGTTCAGTGGTTGTCGTTTGTTGATGTCTTTTATATGTGTTTTTCGTAATTCATGTTGCTTTAAAATAGGCCGTTTTTTTTCTCAATTGAACTGTTTCATATTTTTCAATTAATGGACTATTGTAGCCGACAATACCGTATGTTTTTTCTCATTGTTGAAGATTATATGGTTGCCAATATATAATTGCTCACATCCACTACATTTGAACTTTGTGGGATAGTTGACTCATTTGCATTAATACCAAATCTCCTTATTAAAAGTTGAGGGGTGTGTTTATTTCAATTTCAATGTTTTTCTCCCAGGTCACCCAGATTGAATAGAATATTTTGACATTTTGCTGTACTCTTGGATTTGAGTTAAGAGCCAACCAAAGCTCCCGGCCTGTTGGTGGGTAGTTGATGACTATATGGTAAGCTCTTGATGTCTTTTTGAGTATTGCATACGGTGATTTGGTGATGTCTTCATGCCATGCATTGTCCCATTACTTTATATAGACAGCTTATCAGTCAACCTATCTATCAAAGTAGCTCTCCTCGCCTTTTGTATAGTCAGACGAAAAAAAAGATATAAACTGACATAGCTTGGTATATACATGTTTATTTAATATACTCATATAAATATAAAAAAAGAAGATGTGGCATGATTGTCAATGAGACAACTCTCCACAAGAGACCAAAATAACACAGAAATTATCAACTATAGGTCATCGTACGGCCTTCAACAATGAGCAAAGCCCATACCGCATAGTCAGTTATAAAAGGCCCCGTAATGACAATGTAAAACAATTCAAACAAGAAAACTAACGGCCTTATTTATGCACAAAAATTGAACGAAAAACAAAAATGTAACACATAAACAAACGACAACCACTGAATTACAGGCTCATGACTTGGGACAGTCACATACATTTTGAATGTGGCGGGTTTAAACATGTTAGCGGGGTCCCAAATTCAAGTCAAATTGATATTTTAAAACAACGTAAAAGTAAAAAAAGTGCAAAAAAAATTATTAATAAATGTTGAAAATATTATTGTGTTTGTGAGTGGAAAACTACTTAAAATTGTAGAAATATTCAAAAGAAGCTCTCGCGTTTTTGTTCTGCGGCTACGTTAACGGAGCACCAATCAAGTAATCGATCTTCATGACTATGGCTTCAATATTCAATGGTATAAAATATCATGTTCTGCTTGTCGTAAACTCAAAAAGAATTCAAGTTGGAATAGATCTACGAAGACTAAAGAATGTTCATGTGTGGTTTGGCAATTGTAAAAGCCCACGACACCGATGTCAAGATATTGTTCGGAAGATGTTTTGAGAAGTAACGATGCTACCGAACATGTAAAAATAAGCTGTTACAGTATATTACAGAACACAAAACTGGCTATCTTTGCTGTAAATACAAGTTAAACGGACATGGTTTACATTATTTAAGCTAAAAATCCCAATACCACGGCATCAAATAATTAAAAAAAAAACATATATGACCTTTAACATTGGAGGGCTAAACTAGCATTGAGCCGTGACCAGGTCCTAAATAGAAAATAAAGAAATGTGGAGTAAATGTACACGGGACAAAATCGCACACAATATATAGAAAAAATACAAATCATTAATGAATAGGGCTTTTATTCCTTTTCTTCATCTTGAAAGGAGCTGGAGGGTCTTCAACGAGGAACTAGACCATTGATCCTCATTATACAAAAGTAACATAGGCTAGTGCATCAGACTATAAAAACATAAGTTCCTGGTTCGATCCCCGTTCCGGGGAGAAAATTTCCAATCCACTATTAATAAATATGTTTAAACTAACAATAGCCACACACTTGACTTTGTGGATTACATTATTTTTTTCTTCATCCTACATATGTCTTTTGATATTGTTCATAAATACTAAAAGTCCTACACTGTATCTATATAATAATTTTGCTCCGAGACCAGAACATAATAAAATAGATAAAACAAAACTTGCGCTTTAGATTAAAAAAGGGTCTGAAAGATTTTGTATCATTTTTTCCAGTTCTTCTGGGGTCATTGAGGCCTTCCCTCGCCAACAATATACAGTTTGCTTTATTTGTAAAAGAGGCTAGTTACGCTCTGTATTATCATCTTAGATTAACCTCTCCAAACTTAAAAGTAAAGTTCACGCACCCTTATTGTTTAGATTGATAAAGACTTTTGCATCCGTCGACCTTATCTTCGATTAAAGTAGTATTGATCTGACAACCGCTGTGCATGTATACTTTAACGACCTTTACATGAATGACAAATGACAACATTGTCATTTTTTGAATGACAATTAAACAGTGTGGGGGGGGAAAGATAAATTGAATACACTTTCGTTTTTCGTTTTTTGTTTTTGTGAAATCAAAAATGAAAACACTTTCATTTTTCGATTTTAGTTTTTGAGAAATCAAAATTGAAAAATGAAAATACTTTTGTTTTTCGTTTTTTGTTTTGTGAAATCAAAAACGAAAAACGAAAACACTTTTGTTTTTCATTTTGGTTTTTAAGAAATCAAAAACGAAAAATGAAAACACTTTCGTTTTTTGTTTGTTGTTTTTGATATTTCAAAACGAAAAACGATTGGACGCAGATATACACGGACCGAAAAGCATTCACATGCAGAACTACATTTGTACATTCATATGTAGAATAAGTATGTACATATATAGAAAAAAAAGTATATGCATATAAAATTAACTATATGCAAATATATATAAAAAAAAGCGCATTTACGTGCATATGTAGGAAAAGTATGTGCATATATAGAAAAAAAACATGTGCAGATATTGAAAAGTATGTGCATTCATGTATATTAACATATGTTTGTATTCGGCAGCTACAGCGTTCCATAAAGTAGTCTCTTTAGCAAAACAGCGCAAATGTCTATAATGTCTACTCGTGCGCACAAGTTGTGTAACTCGTGCGCACAAGATAGTAACTTGTGCGCACAAGTTGTAATTTTATTTTTGCATGGCACTCCAGGGCTTCCGTAGATATCATTACTTTAAATAATAAAAATTAATAATTATTTTTAATCATTGTTAAAAAAAAATTAAGTTGATGGGGTTAATTCAAACAAAATATCTTATTGATTAAGAGAACAGATACTTCTACGTTGTGATCATTTAAGAGTGGCCTACTAATTATTCAACGCTTAAACATGTGGGTTTAACCGTTTTAGGTCACTACCACACTATGTAACCAATTTATCTTGCCGACTATCTTTCTTTGTTGAATTAAGACTAGAGTTGTCTCATTTCCAATCATACCAGAACTTCTTATTTTTATATGAAAGTGTTCAAGTGTTCAATTTTAAGAACCTATTCCATTGGTCTGCACAAAAAAAAAAAACTAATGTCAACAATAACAATTTGATATCAACCTTGATATAAAAATATGAAACAGAACTTTCAAAACATTTAAATAATTAAATAGTGCCAAAGTAGTAACTCCACTACTAACCGTGTATTGAAATAAGCCCCGCCTCCCTACTAACCCAATAACCTCCACGCGGACGCTTTTAACCAATCATATTCAGAGAAATGTATAGGAGGCAAGATAAATAATTTTACAAGGATTGTTTCTAAATCTATAAGCTCGGTTAGCAACAACACCGTGAAAATTTGGGTATCATATGCAATCTCGTTTGTTATATGTTTTCTGCAGGTACCAATGTAAAAGGTGATTTCTGGACGGTCAAATAATAACAAGTCCATTTCATCTTAGTCTAGGGTTCTTTATTCAACAATGATGTAATCATATAAGTATTATAAACCCTACAAAATATAACAAGATACATATTAAACACATTAATCTAAAAATACTATATCATACTGTGTTACAGTTATTATAACATTACTGCAGATCAACATTAAATCAGAACATTGAATGTTTATAGTTCTTATACAATATCTATACACAAGGTGACATGACATGCCTGATGATAATTAACACTTGCAAATATTCACTCATCGTTCATATAAAATCATCAGCTTTGACAATTAAACATACTACTATAATGTCAAGATCATATAACAGTATTTCAATTAACCAAATAGATATATGTAAATCCATATTCTACAAATAACCATAGCATATATATATCAACGGTAGATAACTCTATATTATATCAAATGTTCTTCACTGTCTTACATGAACACTATATATTATGCTATTTCAAGTATACATAAACTCACCAGTCTGTGGAACTGAGTTTAATAATTAACATCGACAGTCTAACTAATACTAACAGTAACGATCTTCATACTTCTACAGTAATGGTAACAGAGGTTCACATCAAATATGGTTCTGTAAACAATGTATGACAATAATAAGTAATCTGACTTTAATATCTTAAAGGCATTATACAATTCATAATAAACTATACTAATCTTTATCTTTCATCTCAAATTCACAATTATAAATAAGTAATCTTATTTCAATACTAAAAACATTAAGTACAAGTACAATTGTACTGTTAATTACATCACATTGGATATACCGATGTCATTTCATGACCACATGACAAAAGGTCAAGGTCATTCATAAAAATTAAATCTCTCTTTCTAACATTTATACTAAAATCTCTCAAATAAATCAAATTCAAACAATACTCAAAGCACACTCTTTCATAAGGCTGGGAATCTTACCAAAATGAATGTAATACACATTCATTTCTAAAGTTAAGGATCCAGTTCATCCAAGACACCTCAAAGAGTACAAAATGTAACTTACAATATAAAGTCATGATGTCCTGTTCCAGAATGAATTCCATCACTATACTAATCCATAGAACTTACGGAACTACTAATCAAACACAATATAAAGTCTATGAGCACAAAGTGCATCAAAACATACAAATATATCAGGATCACAACAAAGACATCAATCCTCCATTACTGTTTTCAAAACTACCACCAAACTGGGGGCAAGGCTTAATAAACCAATCAGAATACAAGAAAACCTAAACACTCTAGTGAACAGTGAGTACTGATAGTAAAATCAATAATAGGTAAATGCTACAAGGTAAACAGTTAGATTTTATGGATCAATGAATAATCAATAGGCAATCAATAGAATAAAGGTAAACTTAAGTAAACTACTCTGCAAATGAAAGAATATAATTAATGGTGTCTCGGACTAACCTATAAAACATATAAAATATATAAATGATTAATATGATAAAAATCCACACTACCACATCCTCCCCTCTGTTGGAGAATGTCTTCCATGACATCACAAATATCTCTCCTCCTCCTGAGAAAAAAATATGACGTCCTCGTAATCAATACTGATCGTCTGTAAAATATGCCATCACTTCTCAGAGGCAATCTTCAAAAGGCTTGCTAGAATCTGATCCTCCATGCCTTTGAAAGTACCACTAGAAGCAATATCCTTCAGATAATCGGCTCTTCTCTTCCAATCAGGTTGTAGCTGACTCTTCTTGGATACTATAAAATCCTTATACTTCGTGGTAGCTGTCGATGTTCTGGCACGTACAGATCTTCTCGGTTCTATCCATGGTGCTTCAATGTCCGGTTGAGGGACATTATCTACTGTTTCATCAACAGTGATGTCTTGCCTAGGTTCCTCTGTATCATCAGATAATGAAATGTCAGCTTCTTGTTGATCGGTATCTGACACTTCATCAGGTTCAAGTACTGGATCAACTGTATCACTCTCTTCAGATGGAAGGTCGTCACCCTCAATTCCAGTATCTTGCTGTTCAGCAACGTGTTCCTGATCGTCATCATCCTCGTCCTGAACGGTATCATCATCATCCTGAGTTTCTAACTCATCAATAGTACTGTGTGGAGCACTTAAGTCTTCAACATCAGGTTCTGTAACCACATAAACCAAATAATCGTCATCACTTTCTTCATCAGAATTTGTCAGAGTGCTATCATGACGACTTGGCGTTGGTTGTGGATCTGTTTCTCTATTCTTCCTGGGTCTTAATCGTGGTGCAGGAGTAGGTCTAGGCTTCTCCTTTTCTTCATCTTCATCAATGGAAACTGAACCAATAGGCAACAGAAGGTTCCTATGTAAGGTTCTCTTTCTTCCATGTCCGCTTTCCTTCCTCACTGTAAAGACTGGGATAGTGGAGTTAGGCTGATCTAGTATGACGTAGCTGTCATTCTCCCATTTATCAGATAGCTTGTGCTTTCCATCGAAACTCAGAATCTTTACGAGTACTCGGTCGCCTGGATGTAATATGGCTCCACGCACTTTGTTGTCATAATGTTTCTTCTGTCGTCCTTGAGCTATCTTTGCTGAATTCGTAGCTAACTCATACGATTTCTTCAGTCTTTCTTTTAAATTCTCAACATACTTCGTATTTGTTTTCTGTTCTTTCGTTGTTTCTATTCCTAGTGCAAGATCTATAGGCAGGCGTGGTTCTCTGCCAAACATCAGAGCAAATAGTGAAAATCCTGTCGTTTCCTGTTTTGTGCTGTTGTATGCGTGAACAATTGGACCAAGATATGATTTCCAATCGGCTTTCTGGTGATTCTGTAATGTGCCAAGCATATTCAATAACGTGCGATTGAAACGTTCACATTGGCCATTACCCATGGGATGGTATGGTGTTGTTCTTGATTTCTTGACACCAGTTATACTGCAAAGTTCTTTCATCAAACGACTTTCAAAGTTTCCTCCTTGGTCGGAGTGTATGCGTTCTGGAAGACCATAGTGTACCACGTAGTTATTAAAGAACGCTTCTGCTGTTGTTCTTGCACTCATGTTCCTAGTTGGTATCGCCTGTGCGTATCTTGTAAAATGGTCGGTTATTACCAAGATGTGCTGGAAACCACCTTTTGAAAGTTCTAGTGTAAGGAAATCCATACAAACTATTTCCATTGGTTGTGTTGTTCGGACGTTCGTCAATGGAGCTCTTTGGTTGGGTAGCTGTTTTCTTTTTAAACATCTTGGGCATTTCTGAATCCATTCATCTATATCCTTTGTCATTCCATGCCAATAAAATCTGTCCTTCACTAAAGATATTGTCCTATCACGACTTTGATGACCCATGTCGTTGTGAAGAGAACGGAGTATTGATGGTATCTGTGAGAATGGTAAGACAAGCTGATCTTTTGTATCTCCATTAACAGTTGTTCTACGGTATAGGATTCCATTCTGTATAACCAGTTTATCAAAGTTGGCGAAGAGCTGGTTATGCACAGGTGAAGACGGTATATCTTCTTTTCGTGGTTTCTGTCCATGCGATAGATAATTTATCCAAGTTCTTATCACTGGATCACGTAGTTGTTCTTCTCTGATGTCGATCTTTTTGGATGATGCTGTATCCACTTTACTAGCAAGATCATTTGTAGTTACTGCAAGGCATTCTACATATGGTTGTCGTTGTATCGAACTACAAATAGCTTTCACACTTTCCGTTGAGATGTTTGTTGAATCTTTAATACGCTCTTGGACATCTTGTATGCAATCTTGTTGACTGATAATAGCCGATAATCTTGATAATCCATCAGCGTCGGCGTTGTTACGGCCTGGTCTGTGTATGATGTTAAAATCAAACGCAGCTAAAGCAGCAATCCATCTGTGACCTGTCGCATCAAGCTTCGCAGACGTCAATACGTATGTCAATGGATTATTATCTGTGTAGACGGTGACCTTGTTTCCCTGCAGATAATCTCCAAACTTCTCCGTAACTGCCCACTTTAGTGCTAGGAATTCCTGTTTATGGACTGGGTAGTTCCGTTCTGTCTTTGAAAGACCTCGGCTGGCATAAGCTACAACTCTCTTGTGTTCTCCCTGTTGCTGGTATAAAACGGCTCCAAGTCCTGTCTGACATGCATCTGTGTGCACTTCGAAAGGCTTCTTGTAGTCAGGAAAACCAAGAATCGGCGGTGATGACAAGTGCGACTTCAATGTCTCAAAAGCTTCATCCTGTTCTTTGTTCCAGTGCCAAGATGTTGGTTCTATTGGTTTCTTCTTTCCTCTTGTTTTCTTCTTACAAGTTGTTGGCATCAAATCTGTTAATGGCCGTGCTATCTTCGAAAAATCCCTGATAAATTTCCTGTAATAGCCAACAAATCCCAGGAACTGGCGTACTTCTTCTGGAGTCTTTGGTCTTGGCCAGTTGGCTACTTTTTCTACTTTCTCAGGATCTGGCTCTACACCATCAGCAGAAACAATGTGTCCGATGTACTTTACTCTTCTCTGTAAGAATGAACATTTCTTAGGTGACAGCTTAAGTCCTACATCACGGAGTCGCTGGAAAATTCTCTCTAGGCGTACAAGGTGTTCATCTATGGACTTCGAGAAGATAATAAGATCGTCTAGGTAGATGTAACATATACGTGTGTGTAAATCACCTAAGCATTCTTCCATGAGTCGTTGGTACGTAGCTGGTGCGTTGGAGAGTCCAAATGAAAGTCTGTTAAATTCGAAAAATCCTAACGGTCCAACGGTGAAGGCGGTGCGTTGTTTATGTTCCTCCTCGATCTCCACTTGATTGTACCCGCTCTTCATATCTAGCACTGTAAAATATGTGTTGCCTCCTAAGGAATCCAAAATCTCTTCAATGCGGGGAAGCGCATATGAATCTTTAATGGTCTTTAGGTTGAGATGATGGTAGTCTACACACATTCTAAGCTTTCCGTCCTTCTTACGTACTAATACCACATTCGATGACCAGGGTGAATGGGATCTTCTTATCACTCCTGCTGATAACAGTCGTTGCAAGTGGTTACGGACTTCTTCTAGCATAGATGGTGGTATTCGTCTGTGACGCTGCTTGAAGGGAACATTGTCTATCAAGTCGATACGGTGACGTACTGCTGAAGTGTGTCCAATATCATCGTCTCCTTTAGAAAAATATATCTTGGTATCTGTGTATGAGCTCTTTTCCTCTTTCATAGTCATCATCAGTTAAATCATCCATCGGTAATTTAATGTCCTTCATAATATCTTTAAATTCTTTTTCCTCTGGTGTAACAATATCTTCAATGTCAACTGGTTGAATTTCGCAAATGAGAGCTCATGGTTGTAGTGTAACGGTTCTTGTTGTGACATTTGATATGTGTATGGGTATACTTCCTCGTTGTTGACAATCGTAAGTAATTACTGTTGGCATGATATCTAAATCTTCTGGTAAAGCTGAATTAAAAGTTGGTTGTAGTATAGCACACATTTGTTGTTGTTGAAGCTGTTTGTCTAAATATCCATTGATTACAATTTGAGAGTTAGCTGGTATTGTAATCGAGTGTGTTTCGGCGGATTTCACAACTGCTAATCGGTTATGACATCTTTCCAATTCCTTGTTTCTAAGATTCATGCATCGGAATGCCAAATACCATGGAGTATGTAGATTAGCTTCTTGTAAATACCTTGGTCCAGTGTTCTGTTCTACCTCCTGCATTACAATTGACATAATGTTTGTTCCTATCAATAATGGTACGGTTGTGTTGTATTCGCTGTCCGGTATTACTAGAAATATGCCTGGATATGATGATCTCATAGAAGATATTCCATGTAGTTGAAGGTCTGCTTCGATGTAACCAAGATAAGGCATTGATAGTCCGTCTGCACATTCTATCTTCAATATACGGGTAAGTGATTCAATCGGTGTAAATCTCATGTGTCTGTTGTAAAATGACTCACTGATTGTTGAAACCGATGATCCTGTATCCAGCAATGCTTTTGTATCTATTCCATTTATGCTGATGGAAACTTCATTTGCCGGTCCGCATAATCTGTCTTCTTTGTTGTATGTAGTTGATGTTGGTTGATAATCATTCGTGACTAGTTGATAATTCATAGCTCGATCAAATTTCCTAGAGTTATCTAGTCTTACTTTACATCCAATGGCAATATGGCCAAGTTGTCCGCATCTCCAACATGTTTTCTGATGTTTCTCTTTTCTCTTATTCATATCCAATGGTCTATATGCTATAGTTTCATCAGGTGTTTGGTGTATCAGATCTGTCCTGTTATGCTTACTGTTGTTGATCAATTGCTCTTGTCGTTTTTCTAAAAGTTCAATCTGTGACATCAATTGCTTGACTACGGTCTCCAGTTCGTTCTTATCCTTTTTCCTTGGTACATTTGCTCTCTTAGCTGGTATTGGTTTCTTTTGACAAGATGTGTTCTCTTTGGTATATTCTTTCTGTTGATGTTCTAATTCTCGCATCGTCAATAAAAGATGGTTGAAATTCTTGATCGTATCAAACTTGTATCCTGAAATTCTCTTGAGTTCCGGTTTTAATCCTTTCCAAAACATTGATCGTAACATATCTTCTACATCTTCCTCATAAATCTTTCCTTGTCGGCGTGCTTTGTTGTAAATGTCCTCTAGGCGACATCCCCATGTGGAAACATCTTCATCTTGTTCCTGTCTGGCTGTGTAAAACTGTGCCAATAACGCTTCCTTTGGATCTACAATTCCATAAATGCTATCCATCTTGTCAATGATGTCGTCGACAGTAGCTTTAGGGCCTAATCGCATGACTATCTTGCTAGGTTCTCCTCTTAGTGAACGTCTAATGGCCTGGGCAATTACTTCATGTGCATAGTTTTCTATGATAAGACATAACACTTGATACCTCCATACTTCATAGGTGTTGTCTCCTTTGTTGTCTCCGGAGAAGGTAGGAATTCTTGGTATATATCCAGTGTATAAAGATTTCTGTGTTGAGAACTCCTTCATCCAATCTTTAAATGCATCTGGCGATTCTGCATTTGGCTTCATATGCATATCTTTGAAGGCAGCAATGATGTTCCGAACTTCCTCTTCTGTTAAATCAACTGATGTATCCATGATAATAGACAACTGATAAACAATCAGTGTAAGAAAAAATAATCTGAAAGTAATGTACTCAAAAGTCATGAGAACTAATGCTAAAATAAATACCAAAATATGTTATTAAGTACCTACAATTAACGAAAAATAAGAATTAGAATGGTGAAAGTAATGACAGTAACCTGAAATAAGAATTGCCTGATTAACTATGTATGCATATACCAAATAACACTAATCTTATATGACAAAGTAATAAAACTAAATACTCACCCCTGCTTAGTAATTCATCTGTGTCTTCAATCACACATTCACTATGTTACCTGTGTGTGATCACAATACGTCAATATGTGTACACCCAAAAGTTATACCTAGTAGCAAGAAGTAGAACTACAAAGATGTACAACTATACAAACTCAGTCTCAAACACCAGTCACAATAACCAAGGACAACAATAACCAAACCAATAAAAACCTGGTTCTTACAACTTCTGGTTGCTAATCACAAGTAATCCTGGTCTTCGTGAACTTACGTGCATACTTACTTAATGTGGATTCCTATTTCCACTATAAGCTTAAATACTTCTGACAGATGAACACTAAACCGAAAGGACAACTACAACTGGGTATGGCTTACTTATTTACTAACCTGTTGTATTAGGATATCTCAGTTTATGTAGTGCTACATGTATAATATGGCTAATTATACTTCTAGTGCTATAATGTGCCTTTTACCTGATGGTTTCCTCAAAAAGTCTTATGTAATGCTAAATGGGACTCGCTTTCGCTCACTTTTACATATACATATTTTATTCTTTATTACACAATTATAGAAATATCAATTTATATCTATATTGACACAATTTCAGATATAACAATATGACACAATGTAATTACATATAGTTTCACATAGTAACTAATACAGTGTTACTCCAAATAACAATTAATAGAAATTCCAAAGAAAATGAATAGGCTCAATGACAAATGAATGGAAAAGAAATTTAAGGCCAAAAATTAAAGCTAACTTTTGAATAAAAAAAATATTTAAAAAATAAACACTAATCTGTGTCCACACTTTTGAAAAAAAAATTATACACCAATCTGTGTCCACACTTTTGAAAAAAAATTTAATCAAAGTTTAAATTCACCAAAAAAAAAATGAAACAATCAAATGATTTTTTTAATATAATATACACATAGAAATTAAAACATAAACATGTAGTCTATAGTTTCACTAAACAGTCTTTATCTGTATCTATCAATACACACTAAGGTAGTAAGTCTTTCACAACTAATTATACAACTGCTTTCCAAATAAATACACTAAGTATTTCAAGTACACTACTATACACTGACAATAATTTAAACAGTGTAGGTTATATATCTATTCAATGTCAATCTAGTTTATTCATGTATTAATAATAATCACTTATATACAGTTTGTCTTTATAATCGTATGTGATTAATCAATACAGGTAAAATCTTTATATATTTTTCCACATTTCGAACCAAGTACAAATAATCAATGTCTAGTACGGCTCATCATCTTTTCAATAACTTCATTCTTATCTGCTGTACATGCCAGGTTCTTCGAAACGTTGGGTGCCAATGTAAAAGGTGATTTCTGGACGGTCAAATAATAACAAGTCCATTTCATCTTAGTCTAGGGTTCTTTATTCAACAATGATGTAATCGTATTATAAACCCTACAAAATATAACAAGATACATATTAAACACATTAATCTAAAAATACTATATCATACTGTGTTACAGTTATTATAACATCACTGTAGATCAAAATTAAATCAGAACATTGAATGTTTATAGTTCTTATACAATATCTATACACAAGGTGACATGACATGCCTGATGATAATTAACACTTGCAAATATTCACTCATCGTTCATATAAAATCATCAGCTTTGACAATTAAACATACTACTATAATGTCAAGATCATATAACAGTATTTCAATTAACCAAATAGATATATGTAAATCCATATTCTACAAATAACCATAGCATATATATATCAACGGTAGATAACTCTATATTATATCAAATGTTCTTCACTGTCTTACATGAACACTATATATTATGCTATTTCAAGTATACATAAACTCACCAGTCTGTGGAACTGAGTTCAATAATTAACATCGACAGTCTAACTAATACTAACAGTAACGATCTTCATACTTCTACAGTAATGGTAACAGAGGTTCACATCAAATATGGTTCTGTAAACAATGTATGACAATAATAAGTAATCTGACTTTAATATCTTAGGCCACACCAATTTAATTTCTTGTTCTACGGATTTTTGAACTCCAAAATTTGGGGCGAGCGAGCGATTTGAAAATTTTAATAAAAAAATATTTAATTTGCAAATTTTTGAGGCGAAGCTTGAAAAGTAAAGGCGAGCGATTATAATTTTTTTTTGTAAACATAAAATAGTAGGTTTTGACAATATTAAAGCTTGATTTATCACTTGTACTTTGACATTTCTTTAATTTCTGAAGTATTTTTTTCCCTGTTCACCAAGAAATAATTAAATCTGGGTTATGTATGTGTGACTGACAATGAGACAATTCTCCTTCCAAGTCATAATCAGTTTGGGGACAACCCCTTAATGTTATAAATATCCCTTTTACATGTTTTATGAGGGATCAATATAAGTTATAATATATTTGTTTGTACAAAAGGCTCATATTTTCTCAAAGAACTATATATCTATCTGGTATTAAATGGTCAAAACATGTCCAAGAATTTTGTAATATTCCTGGACTTTAACCATGTTAACACATTTACTTTAACAGTTTAATATTATTCAAAATAAGTGGACCTCTTTTAGAAAAGTTGTTTAAAATATGATGTAACTCTCCTCTTTTTGAGTACAAAATTCTAAGTTTAATAGGTTTTGTATAGAAGAACTATACAAATCCTTGGTATTTCTATTTTCTTTTCTACATCAGTAAAATGACCCCTTGTCTGAGGGAGGGTTGTTCTCAACCTGATAATAACAAACACAGGTCAAAGTACGGCCTTTTACACAGGGCTTTGATACAGACCAAACAGCAGGCTATAAAGGACCCCAAAATTATTAGCGTACACAATTCGAAGAGGAAAACCAACGATCTAATATATATATATCATGTATATCCAAACGGGAAAATACCAATGAACAACATCAACAAACGATAACTGCTGAACGACAGGCCCCTGAATCAATCAGGACAGGTGCATAAACATGCAGCGGCTATGGATAGTTTTGTTTCGCCAGCATACAATATAATTGCAGTTGAAGGCAAATCCTTCAGAAGTTCTTTGTACTTTATTCTAAAAACGAACATTTTTTAATAGGGAATATAAGTAAGGGGGAAAGTAACCAACTTTTTGTTCTTTTTATAATATTTACAAAAAAACGGTGCGGGAAATGGACATGATTACATTTCCGGATGCGGGAAGCGGGATTATAAAAAAAATAAAAAAATTCTGTTTTGAAAAAAATAGGTGCGGGCGGGTCCGTCGAACAAGGAATCAAATTGGTGTGGCCTTAAAGGCATTATACAATTCATAATAAACTATACTAATCTTTATCTTTCATCTCAAATTCACAATTATAAATAAGTAATCTTATTTCAATACTAAAAACATTAAGTACAAGTACAATTGTACTGTTATTACATCACATTGGATATACCGATGTCATTTCATGACTACATGACAAAAGGTCAAGGTCATTCATAAAAATAGATTAAATCTCTCTTTCTAACATTTATACTAAAATCTCTCAAATAAATCAAATTCAAACAATACTCAAAGCACACTCTTTCATAAGGCTGGGAATCTTACCAAAATGAATGAAATACACATTCATTTCTAAAGTTAAGGATCCAGTTCATCCAAGACACCTCAAAGAGTACAAAATGTAACTTACCATATAAAGTCATGATGTCCTGTTCCAGAATGAATTTCATCACTATACTAATCCATAGAACTTACGGAACTACTAATCAAACACAAAATAAAGTCTATGAGCACAAAGTGCATCAAAACATACAAATATATCAGGATCATAACAAAGACATCAATCCTCCATTACTGTTTTCAAAACTACCACCAAACTGGGGGCAAGGCTTAATAAACCAATCAGAATACAAGAAAACCTAAACACTCTAGTGAACTGTGAGTACTGATAGTAAAATCAATAATAGGTAAATGCTACAAGGTAAACAGTTAGATTTTATGGATCAATTGTATTGTATGTACTGAGATTCCGCCAATTAAAAAGCACCCCTTGATTGACTGCAAGGGTACAGCGGATCCATGTACACTCCCTAAGGATTAATGGAGATGTGTCCTTTACAATATTATCCCACCACCAGAACAATCCCCACCCAACACCGCCCAAGGGAGCGTGTAAGACACCGGGAAGTCTGTTATTATGGTGGAGGAAGCCGAAGTACTCGGAGAGAACCACCGGGCCACTCGGTGGAAACAGACAAACCAGAGAGATATCAGAAGATTGATCTCCAGGTCAAAGTAGGGGACAACTTTGACCAACCGAGGCCCCCAAAGTACCCATTCTAGTTTAAACTCCGGTCTGGGTACCAGAGATGTGTGTGAGAGGGTGAAAATTACCCTTCTGATGTACTGATACTTTTAACACCCCGAGTGAGAATCGAACTCGGGACCTTCAGCACTGTACATAGCCATCGGTCTTAACCACTAGACCACGAACTCACAGATCAATGAATAATCAATAGGCAATCAATAGAATAAAGGTAAACTTAAGTAAACTACTCTGCAAATGAAAGAATATAATTAATGGTGTCTCGGACTAACCTATAAAACATATAAAATATATAAAGGATTAATATGATAAAAATCCACACTACCACACCAATAATGAGTTTTATCTTCAATGTAATACTTAAATTTGTTTCATAGCCAACATTATTTTCAGTGTGTTGTCTATCGAACGGTTTGCATTAAAAATATTGATAGCACCAACAGGGAGTTAATTTATATTCTGCAAATTTAGCATCGTTAAAGTAGATGTTTTTGTTTCAGACATGAATGAAAATTTCAGGAAAAATATGGTTTTGATATTGATGTGTGCAAGGTAAGCACAATTTTCAAAGCAGAATTACCATATTGAATAACGTGTTTTTCTATATCTACCAAACTAGGCAAAAACTAAGATACCTTCCGTTCACTTACATAAAAGTCGTATTAGATAGTAAATAAAATCTGTCATTATTTATATCTATAATAATGATAATTTATTTTATTATAATACATAAGCTTCGGTAATGATACATGGTCATCATTTTGACATAAGCTATATATTTTAATCACTAAACAGAACATGGACGTCAAACATAAAAGTATGGATGCCACAAAAATACATTCTTCATTTCATTTTGTACAATGGTATGTTTGAGCATTTGTCACTTGATACACTTAAGATTGGTAGTGTTTGTACAAACAATGACTTTACATCTGTTGTTGATCATTGTGTTACTAGCTATGAAAATCTTTTTTCTAGACTTTGAAGTTATTAGAGCTTCGGACTTAATAATACAGTCCACGCTTAATATGACTGCCCAGTTGGTTGGATGAAAATTATACCTGACCACTCTTTGTTGCATTGAGAGTTGAAGATCAGCGCCCATTTATTGTCATGTCATACCTCAGGAATTCGTAATCCTAAATTTATTAAGTTTTAAAATTTCAAAAACATCCCTTCTTATATTTGTCACGGCGATGAGATACATTTACGACTTATAGAAACTATCAATGGTCTTGAAACAAATGAAGTATCCCAATGTAGTATTGATAAAGTTTATAATGATTTCTGTTATATTGTCAGCGAAGAATTGAATCGGAAATTGAGTTCAAAAGTTATTTGCATGTCAGATAGTACTTGCTATAGTAAGAGAAAAAGAATTAAAAAAACTTTGGTTGAATGATAATTTAAGTATATTTTTTAATGATTTGTGTTGTGCAGAAAAGTTATGGAAAAGAGGTAAATTGTCTAGTGTGTCTTGTGTAAAGTCCAGTTTTGTGTCAAAACGAAGGTTTTTTTTCAAAAAGCAAAACGTAAGTACTGGTACACATTGCACCAAGAACTATTGATGGAATCAAAAACTGATCAACAAACGTTTTAGAAGAATATAGGTAAGATAGGAATTGTTTCTGACCGCAAAACCCTTATATACATGTACCAATGGAAGTTGTAGACGCAAATGGTAATGTATCTTCAAATATTGATGATGTTTTGTTTAAGTGGAAATCGGACTATACCAGTCTACTTTAACAGGTAACCAGGCAACTACGGATAGGAATATTCCAGTCGAGCATGAACCTGCCGTTTTGACAAAAAGCGACTTTCTTTTAACAGAATTTTTTTTTATTTGAAGAGGTTTTTAATACAATATATAAAAGCAAAAGAGGCAAAGCTTCAGGTGTAGATAATATTCCAGTTGATGTTTTATGTAACCAGAATTGTATTATATTTCTACATAAAATGTTTAATTGGCGTTTTAAAACTGGTAAAGTCACAGAGATGTGGAATAATATAATTATAAATCCGATACCCAAAAATAACATGTCAGTTAAAAGAGACCCCTTGCATTAAATGGGTATTGCTTTATATAAATTATATTGTAACATATTAAACATGGGGCTGTCTCAAAAGCTGAAGATAATAAGTCCCTAGTTGATGATAAAAATGGGTTCCGGAAGGGAAGGAGTACCATAGATCAAATATCTTCACTTACTAGTTTAGTAGATGTTAGTAAAAGACTACGACAATCAACCTTTTGTGCATTTATTGATTTTTCGAAGGTGTATGATACGATTAATAGGACATTGTTATGGGAAAAACTCACATCTCTAGGGATTGATGTAAAAATGTTTATGACTAGTAAGTCCCTTTATAATGGAATCAGGTGCTCGATCAGAGTCAATAGTTTCAACACAGATTGGCTTACTGTCAACTGTGGTTTGAAACAAGGTTGTCCACTTTCTCCTTTATTATTTAACATTTTCATAAATGAATTAGCTATGTACTTAAAATCTTTTAATTTTGGTGTGGACATTGGGGGAGAAAAAGTATGTATTTTGTTGTATGCTGATGATATCGTACTATTGGCAAATACTGATAATGAGTTACAAAACCTCTTAGATGAGTTATATCGTAGGTGTACTGACAATAAAATGACTTAATTCATATAAGAGTAATGGTGTCCATTTCAGACCGACCTCATTTGGACATCTTTAAGTGTTTGCTACTAGCAGTGAATGCGCTTATTTTAATTGAAAAATAATTGCAAAAGCAGTTGCTAGATCAGCAAACAGAGCTTTAGTTCTGGTTATAGCTAAGTGAAAAGCTATTGGTGGCATTTAATAACGTCTATAAAAAAACTATTGGATTCACCTGCAAGTCCAATTGCTGAATATGGTGCCGCGACTTGGGGCTGCAAGAACTTTTCATTTATCAATGCGATTTGGTTGAAAGCTTGGTGTTGGTAAATTTACACCAAATCCACCTATCATGGGAGAAATGGGATAGTTTCCAATTTACCATATACAATAGAAAGTTATTGCAAGACACTGACATGCATAGATTAGTAAATATGGAGCCAGATCGCATTAACAGAAAAATATTTATATGGGCAGTAACATAAAATTGTAAAAAAAAATGGAATTTCATGGTTTAAAAACAGTTCACGGAACTTGAATTGTTTGATTTTTGTAATACAAACACCTGTATTAATAAAATATGTTTGGTGACACAGTCATGTCAAGAATATTTGATAATTATATTAATGAATGGAAAGGCATTGTTAATTCCTTCTCTTCCAGACGGGGAAATGGGCGTAACAGGTTGAGAACAGATAATATTTTCAAGCAGGATTATGTTCTTGAAAACTACTGCAAACTGTTGATGCCTTTTAGTGAAAGAATCGCCTTTACAACATTAAGATGTGGAGTGGCTCCTATTAGGCTTGAAACTGGAAGGTATGAATATTTGCCGCTGGAATGTGGTTTAATTGTTTTAAAACTGTTGAAGATGAATATCATGATATTTTACATTGTCCTGTTTATAATGATCTTAGACAAGTTCTTTTTACTGAATATCTAAAAATTGATGAGCATTTTAATAGTTTTACAGATTGTCAGAAAATGGTATTTTTATTTTCGAATCAAGATATTTATAGATTATTACATGGCATTTTCCATATGGCCCTGGTATCAGCCCTAGACTCCCATATCAAGCCAGAGGGCTCAAGCCAGAGGGCTTTAGCCCGAGGGCTTGATATGGGTCGTGGACTGATACCATGGACCATATGAAAAATGACATGTAATAATCTATTTATCACATATTTTTAAGCAAGAGAAAACAAATAGCTTACACCAAATTATGTTTGATATTTCTTCAAAAATCAAAAAGATATTTAACCCTTTCCTCCATGGAATTTTTTTTTTACATACTTGATTCGCATAGGATTTTTTAAATAAAAAAAAAATTCAGGTTTAAAGTATTAATTAATGCATTGTGAAAACGAACATTTCATCAATGAAATTCAAGTCAAATATTCTCATGAATATCCTTTTCATATTGGATACAATTTTTTTTAAGTCTAGTGCAGACATTTTGTAGTCAATGCGTTTCAACTGAGGTACTACACAGGCGTCAAAATGCGTCATTATGGAGTCAAGGGGGTGGCGTCAAAAAGCGTCATTATGGAGGAAAGGGTTAACAAAAAAAATGAAAAATGTATCACTGTGAGTTAAAAAAAAAGTTCGTATCACAGTAGGTAAACAACGTTTTGTGAAAAGTTTCAGAAATAATTAACAATAAATATATTAATTCTAAGAATTGCAAATATTAAACAACTTTAAAGTGTTACATTACAAATGTTAAAAAATGCTTAAGAAGAATCCTATATTGCTACTCATTCCAGTGTGGCCTTATATATTTTCGAAATTCTTTATGAAGTCAAAATTTTACGAACACTTTTGTGATTTTCACTGTTGATTTCTACTTTTTTCTTCAACAGCAGATTCGTAACAATAATCAATTTCTTTTCATTGTGTTCAACTTGTTTACAAATAGTCTTTGATTGACAGGTTACCAGAAGTTAAACTCGGGGGCTTGATATGGATTTCGAGGGCTGATATCGATATCGGCCCTGAGGGCTGATAACCAACCTTGACTTCCGGCTATTATTGGCCATGAAAAAACGTACATATCAGTACAAAATATGTGATAATATAAGATTATGTGCCAAAATCTGTAATTTTATTCTGAAATAAACGCCGAGAATATTTATATTGTCAACATTAATTGAATAATTATTTTTGTATAATTTTACCTTTCATGTTTAATTTTTATTATGTACATACATATTGTTTTAGTTGATTATCGTCTCTCATAAATCTGTACAGATTGGCTCAATATATACACAATGTATCTTTTATAAATGTATTGTGTATTTTTAATTTTTTAATTTTCATACATGAAGTGAGACGTAAATAAAATATTGAATTGAATTGAATTGAACTAAAATTTTCAGGGATAATGATAATTAATTTTATCTATAAATAAAACAAAATTAAATAATTTATTCTATAGAATCATATTTAAGCATCATTATACACATAAATTCACAGGCACTCGTCTCAGAATTGTTTTTCCTATATACCTATATATATATATATATATATATATATATATATATATAAAGGTATATAAAGGGGGGGGGGGATTCTGAGACGAGTGCCTGTGCATAAATTGTAAAATGTTAAGCACAACAATTAAAATGATAACGTCAATATATTAAAATGCTAGGTACAATACATTAAAATGTTAATCACCATGTAATAAAATGATAAGCACAATATTAAAATAAACTATAAACAATATTTTAAAATGTTAAGCACAATATTTTAAAATAGTACAAACTTAATTTGGATGGCATCGACTATTGCACATTTGCCCTGCTTTAATAGGAAGTACACCACTAATTAATGGTCCCATTGCTTTCTATGTTAAATTCATCCGTTTCAAGCAGGCACACCTCTTTTGTTTTAAGTTCAAATAAAGTGGCAATCATTGCATTTCAAAGCAACACTTTATGGTGTCTTGTACTGAAAAAACATACCTTTAATGGCATATAAGAAAGAACTGGTTCCCGGAACTTCGGATGTACCAAAACAGGTACTTCAGATTTGACAAACAGACAAAATGTACACTCTTTTTAAAAAAAATTTAATATTCAAAGTTAAAAGTCCAAAAGTGTTCTACAGTGATCACCAGTCCTTCAGCTTTCATTTGATACCAAAAATACCTAAATATTTTACATATTTCTAAAGTTACACTCATGCATAGGAACTATTTTGTGTTAAATATGTACTACTTTCTGGTATGTGCTTTCTGGCCGGGCCCGAATTAGTGGTGTTACACCTTCTACAGGCACATCTATTTGATTCACATCTGTTTTTACCACAACCTCATTATTTAAGAAAAACCTTGTCCTTCACATATCGAATCAGATTTTACGGCACGTCTAAACTAAGGGAAATAAAGTTTTCAGTACAAACATCTGAATGTACCAAAAAAGAGCGAATCAGCAATCTCGAACTGGTTTCTAAAATAAGATCCGAGCAGGATACCACGTTTTGTAGCCAAGCGATATCCTTTTTTCAGTCTTATGATGAACAATTGCCATTATGCTTTTTGGGTCTCGCTTTACTCTATCAACATGTGGAATTGGTATAAGAACATAACAATCAATGTCGGCCTCTTAAATCTGACGATCATTCGTTCTGCCTGTATTTAGTACATTTAGTTGTATTAGTTATCTCAGTTTGTATTTCTTGTTCATTTGAAAACAAAAAAAAAATACATAACATATGTTCCATAGCCTTCTTCGCCATTTGATTTACCACAAACAAAAATGCGACGTTGAGTTACAATTAGAATATGAGTGTGCTATGAGTGTGCATTTGACGCTGGCTTTTGACAAACAATACATGTTAAAGCCCAGTCCCACTTAACCCACGACCGCATCACGCTCACCACGATATTAAATAAATCCAGATCGTGGCGAGCTCGCAGTATGAGCGACATTAAAAATGTAAATTTTCGTTTCAATCACGTTGCTACGTCCTCATTACGCTTCTACAACGATCCCGCTACGATTATACCACGTTCTCACCACACTTATTCTGCGACCTCACTACGATTATCACGACCTTTCTACGCTCATCACGTCATCACTACGACCATACCACGATTTATCCGATTGCAATACAATCTTACCACGCTTCTACTGCGATTATAGCACGCTCTTACCACGACCATACCATGTTCATACTGCGATCTTCCAAGAAATAACGTTAACATCGTGTTCCATATAAATACTGTATCATTCCTTCTATTTCTCATTGATGCGTAGAGTTTCTCGGAACAACGCAGTCATGCAACCAAAATATACGTAAGGGTAAGGGTAGAGGTAGCTATATAGGGGCAGAGGAAGATCTGATAGTAGCGAATCAAGATCCAGAAGATATATGACGGACCGACCAATCCAACCTGAATCAAAGTTTATTGCTGGTCCATCAATATCAATATGACGATGCTTTAGTGAACGATAGTAGGGATGACACAGATGTGTCGTGAATGATTGAGCCGTTTGAGATAAAGGACAAGAGGTCCAAATTACATACAGACAAACAAGATCTGGATAGCTTTTATAAATTTTATATGACAATGACAATGAGTATGATGATCGTAGTATGAACGTAGTCGGGTCGTAAGAACAGCATGATGAGGACGACATGGGCGTGCTAAAAACGTACTATGGTCTTGGAAAACGTGGTATAAACGTGGTATAGTACTAGTTGTAGTGGAAGCGTGTTTGGGTCGCAGTAAGAAAGTTATGGTCGTAGTGAGGTCGTAGTAAAGTCGCTGTGAGATCGTAGCGCAGTTTCCCCGACTCATGAGAATCGCGCTTTCGCTACGCTGTCGGTACAATGGTAAAGCGATCTTTGCGATCTTACCACGACCTTACTGCGCTCTTACTACTCTTCTACTACGACCTGATTTCGCCAAAGTTGGCCACGCTCATCACGATCATAAAGACCTCACCACGACCGTACTACGACCTTACTACGATCGTCAAAAATTTCACGCGGTATTAAGTTGTCGCTATCAATGGGAATGCCTTATACCGCAGTCCCACTAGGCCACGATCGCACTACGATCTGTGAAAAAAATGCAAATTTTGATGATCGTAGTACGATCGTGTAGATCGCAGTAAGGTCGTATCGATATCACGGTCGTGGTGAGGTCTTCAAGATCGTGATGAGCGTGGCCAACTTTGAACATGTTCAAAACAATCGTGGTGCGGTCGTGGCGAAATCAGGTCGTAGTAGAAGCGTAGTGAGAGCGCACTAAGATCTTAGTTAGATCGCTGTACCATCGTAACGAGAGCGTAATTCTTTTCGGAGAGACTGTTCTACGATCTCACATCGACGTTACTGCGACCTCACTACGACCATCACGTTCCATTCTCACTGCGACCCAAATACGCTTCCACTACGACTATACCACGATGTTCACGATCATAGTACGATTCTAGCACGCCCTTGCCGTCCTCATCACACTCTTCTTACGACCTGACTACGTTCATACTACGACCATAATTCTCATAGTCATTTTCACATAAAATATAATATATATATATATCTCTCCAGGTTTTGTTTGTTTGTATGTAATTAGGACTTCTTGTCCGTTTTTTCTAACTGTCCAACCATCCTTCTCGTTTTTATATAGATTAGAACGTTGGTTTTCCCGTTTAAATGGTTTTACACTAGTAACTTCTGGAGCCCTTTATAGCTTGCTGTTCGGTGTGAGCCAAGGCTCCGTATTGAAGGCCGTACCTTGGCCTATAATGGTTTACTTTTATAAATTGTTACTTGGATGGAGAGTTGTCTTATTGGCACTCATACCACATCTTCCTATATCTATTGACATATCTGTGTCATCTCTGCTATCGTTCACTAAAATATCGTCATTTGAGTTTTGTGGATCAGCAATTGATTGTAATTAAGGTTGGATTGGTCGATCCTACATGACTGTATTGTTTCCGGGAAATCTACGTATTAATCAGAAATAGAAGGAACGGAACTGTATTGATATGGAACACGATGTTGACGTTATTGCTGAGAACGTATTAAGATCGCGGTATGAACGTAGCATAATCGTGGTAAGAACGTGCTATAATCGCAGTAGAAGCGTGATAAGATCGTGTTGCAATCGGATAACTCGTGGTATGGTCGTAGTGAGAACGTGATGAGCGTAGAAAGAAATTGATAAGCGTAGTGAGGTCGCAGAATAAGCGCGATGAGAACGTGGTATAATCGTAGCGGGATCGTTGTAGAAGCATAATGAGGACGTAAATGTAGTAGCATCGTGAAAGCAACAAAAATTTACATGTTCATGCCGCTCATACCGCGACCTCACCATGATCTGAATTCATTTTAGATCGCGGTGAGCGTGGTGCGATCGTGGTCTAGTGGGACTGGGGCTTTATAGGGTGTCCGTTTGATGTCAGAGTGGTAGTTTGATTTATGTTAAATTAACCACATTTAATTCCTACAGGCTAATCTTTGCAACCATTATCCTGCATCCATATAATTGTCATATCTTTGATATCAGCATTTGCACGTTTGACACTTCCTTGACTTTATGAGTGTCTTGGCTTCCCATTAACGATTTTATACTCTGCATGGTCATAAATCTTATAATTGAGAAATAATACTCGCAGTAAATTCATTGCCATTATCACTCTGTAAAATGTTGGGGCACCAAAAAGAAGAAATATATCAAGGATCTGCATTGGAACCTCTGCTGTCCGTTTTGATTTCAGAGGCCGAAGAACCACAAATTTTGTCAAATGAACTGGTAAACCATGATGCACTTAAATCGTCAAAACTCAACGATTGCATATAAACTAAATCCATTTGTCCACGTGAGCTGGATTCTTTGCTAACTATAGGTTTTACAACATGTCCCTTACTTGCAAATTTTACGCTTCTTTAATTGACACTCTTCACACAATTCCTTAAAAAGTTCCACAGCCTCTGTTGAAACATGAGCACATTTTCTATTTGCTCCCTTTATCATTTTATCACGCTCGCCATGCCCTTTTGCAATATGAATTTTGTGAACAATTTTCTGCCTATCCTCCAGACAAGCGTATTTTTTAATATCATCGACACACGAATTGAGTTTTCTGTTAATTTTTCTGTATGTCACCACATTAAGAATTTCATACATGAAATGGTCGAAATATATTTTGAATCCATTGGTTTTATCAACAACCTTAATGCATAACCAACTTTTCAAGATAGCTACAGGCGAACAAGCCTTTACTGTTCCTGACATTTTTGCTATTTGTTTTTCAATCAATTTTCGTAAAGAGAAAATATATTTCCCTGCAAATGCTGGCATCTTTTTGTATGATAACTCCGAACACACGGATTATAATGTGAAAACCTCTTGCAATGCCCGGTATGATTGCTACTCCTAATGCATGAGTATACATTATGAATCAAATCATAATGTCAAATTGAGGTTTGGTGTGGTGTTTTTTATTTGTGGTAGAGCTTTAGAAGCAAGCGTGACAGGCAGATTACCATGCAGGGTGGTTTTGACTGTAGGATTTTCAGCTGCTGTGCAAGATTATCTTGTTGACGAAAGTCTTCTGACAGGCCTGAAAATAGTCAAATCTGATTTCTGAGAAATAGTCTTTATTCACTGCGTTCAATTTGAAAAGTCATATAATAACAATACTAGTATTACATAATAGAATATAAAACATAACAATGCAGTCAATAAAACAGATACAATAATAATCATGGATTATTAATACTATAGATAAGGACTGTGAAGTTTCTCGCTATTACACCATGAATGGTGTGAATACTTAAGGGTTTGAATGGTTTCTAAATTGTGCAACCTGATATGCATGGAATATGCAGTAAACAATTAAACAACTTATAAACTACTCATTTGAAGTATTTTAATGACCAAATATCTCTCTTATAATAATTTCAACTTATTCTCAGAAACTTTTACTATTAAAAACATGTATTTACAGTGTAACATAGCTGTAGGCTATTATTTACAGAAAAGCAAACAGTTGTAAACAAATTTGCATATAAAGGGGGAGATAACTGTGAAAGTTAAATCTTGGGACTGGGACTAGCTCACATACTAAAAATAAGAACATGGGGGACTTTATACATCTAGCATATAACACAATACATGAAGTTCAATAAACTTAGTTACTTTGAACAAGAAAACTATATAAACAAACTGGGAATCTTATGAAATAAGAAAACAAGTGCAACACTGGGCTTTGCAATGAGATAAACAGAGAACATCAGTTTGCTAGCTTCTAAGAGCTTTCTGTCACCTAACGAACATGAGAACTAATGCAAAAAGCTTTGAATAATAATGTTCTTACACCTACCATTGTTTACAAATAATGGGTAAACTGTAAACTGGGACATATTACTTGCTCATGAAATTGTCGCGGTAAAACTGGAGTTGTCTCCCATATAAAAATTACTTCTGATGAAGCGTTCATTTACAAAAATACTTAATATGTTTGAAATTGATAAATACATTCAAAATATTAACTTGAAAAAGATATATACATATTTAAAATTTACCAACTGGTTTGGCGTCTTTCTCTAACTATTTAAAATGATAATTTCTCTAAAATGATAAATTGACTTAACTCATTAACATGAGCTGTTAGCACTTTTAAATATGCATGGTAAAAATGAAATAAATACTTTGAATCTATAAAGAAAAAGATAAAAAATTAAAATAAACTTAAGTTTTCACTTACCTGAAAATAGTCAAATCTGATTTCTGAGAAATAGTCTTTATTCACTGCGTTCAATGTGGAAAGTGACGCTTTCCAGTGAATAAAGACAATTCACAGATTTGGACAATTTTGCAGGTTCAGCCAATCAGAATTCGTTTCTACTTATTAATCCATGGTAACACAAAAGTTAAAGTTAACACGTGTTAGGATTATCCCCTATATCGGTCGGAGAAGCTTTACGTAAGAGCTTAATTGAAACTAATGTAGACATTCTGATTAACAAAGAATTTACATCTTTTTGAACAAAAGAGTGTAAAAGGATCTTATGTTATAAAATCTGTCACTTAAGATTTGACAAAGAGAAAAGTTTATACTTAATTGAACACCTGTTTCTTATGTCCTTAAGATTTTCTAAATGTGACATGGAATAAATAAAGTTAAGAATTCAAAATATAACAAAGAATAAATGAAGTGTCCGTTTGTAACAAAACTTCAAAATGTTTTTCATTAAAAATAAAATTATTGCAAGTAAAAAATTCAAATATCAAAATAAGGCTTTTCTTAATAAAAATTCAAATAAGAATTTTTAGGCAAAATTACACTGTGACAATAATCCCCTGCAAATGCGGGCGTGTTATTGTAGATTCATTATTTTATTAAAGTCTCACCATTTGTAATAATTGTAATCGATCATCTAATGATTAAAAACAATAATTTTATAAATTAGAATACAAGTGCCATTCTATTAAGAGACTATAGAAGATCAAAGCCCCTCGCTCTAATTTTCATAGTATATACCTTTCTATACAATAACCGAGACATAAGAAGAAGATATTTTATTTCCAATAATGGGCCCAAAGGGCATGACATGAAATAAAGTCATTAGACACATGGGAAAAGTCGCACTTTTACACCCAATTTACAATAACCTTGACAAATCTCACTACTAGTCTTGTTTGTAGTCTACCCGACTGTCTTCTCTACTACTTGATTGTCTATTATTGTTCGTTGTATTCCATTGAGTTCTTCAGAAATTTATTTAGTAACGCTTCGAATACTAGTACCAGATCATTAGTTAACTTGACCGTTTAAACTCGTCAATGGGTTGATAAGTAATTATTATATTATAAATAGCCTCGAACTAAATTTTATTTTATATTACTGGTTTGGGCATAGTAGTATTCACCTTATTTGTCAGAATTAAATAAGCAATCATACGAAATTCCCTATTATAATTCCTCTATTAGTTCTTTAAAACGTTTTGTGTCATGAAAAAATGCACCAAGTCTTCTTGTCAAATATATTGTGTGTGTTAAGTACAGTACTATTCCAAAAAATATATCAAAATTCAGAAAGATTGAACTAATCCGTCTACGAATTTAGCCAATACACATCCACGTCCTTATGGACAAGTCGAGAGACGTTCCGAAAAATGTAAATATGACCCTTTCGACATGGCCTAATTACTCTTTCCATATCAAAATCAGTTAAAATACAACATCCAAAACTTTATGTCTCCTTTCTTTTCATTTCCACCTAAAAAAAAGAAGAAATGAACGAAGAAGGGAAAGAAAAAAATTAAGAAAAAAATACACTTTAATTAAAAGAATCTATATTCGTAAAAGAATCACATGTACAAATTTAATTGGATTGATTTTAAGGATATTTTTTTGGGTTTAATACTAGTATACAGCAAGTATATTTCCAAATAACCACATCCACTAAATATAGAAATAGACTTCGACGCTATGATATTTACTACGGCCTTATTTATGTATAAAAAAACTAACTCAAAAAGATATACATGTATAACACATCAACAAACGACAACTACTCAATTACAGGCTCCTGACTTGGGACAGGCACATTCATATAGAATCTGTTCATTCATATAGAATGTGACAGTGTTAAAACATGTTACCGGCATCCCAATCCTCCCACTAAGGCAGCAACCATTTGATTTTCTGGGGGGGGGGGGGGGTGGTGGCTATGGTTTTTTTTTCTGTACAAACTTTTTTTTTCGCCTGTGGCGAAAAACAATCTATTTTTTCGCGACAAGTCGAAAACAATTTTTTCCTTTCAATTTTAGCATTACATATAGTGGCAGCTGAGGGGGTAACAAACAATTTTTTTTTTCAGAATTCAAAACAAATTATTTTTTTCTCCAAAAACTGGAAACAAACTTTTTTTTCCAAAAAAAAAACCATAGCCCCCCCCCCCCCCCCCCCCCCCCCCAGAAAATCAAATGGTTGCTGCCTAACATGGGACAGTGGTGCAACAGTACAACATTAGAACGAACTATAAAAATCAAGTGAAAAATGCTCAAGTCATCAGTTGGATACAAACATAAATGCTACACAGAGTGAACGTGACCGGGTACTTGTATATTCTATCAACAAAATGACACTAGGTACAGATCTGTGAGTACTCGCAATTACTGGCAGCTAGTTCAAAGCCACTAACAACTAATAAAACAATCATGCATCTTAGTCTATTTATAGAAGAAAACTCCATATCAATGGAAATTAGAATATAATATATAAAAATGAAGATGTGGTATGGTTACCAACTCTCCACAAGAGACCAAAATGAAACCGAAATTAACAACTATAGGTGACCGTACGGCCTTCAACAATGAGCAAAGCCCATACCGCATAGTCAGCTATAAAAGGCCACGAAATGACAATGTAAAACAATTCAAACGAGAAAACTAACGGCCTTATTTTTAATTAAAAAGAATGACCGGGTACTTGTATATTCTATCAACAAAATGACACTAGGTACAGATCTGTGAGTACTCGCAATTACTGGCAGCTAGTTCAAAGCCACTAACAACTAATAAAACAATCATGCATCTTAGTCTATTTATAGAAGAAAACTCCATATCGATGGAAATTAGAATATAATTTATAAAAATGAAGATGTGGTATGGTTACCAACTCTCCACAAGAGACCAAAATGAAACCGAAATTAACAACTATAGGTGACCGTACGGCCTTCAACAATGAGCAAAGCCCATACCGCATAGTCAGCTATAAAAGGCCACGAAATGACAATGTAAAACAATTCAAACGAGAAAACCAACGGCCTTATTTTTAATTAAAAAGAAATAACGAAAAACAAATATGTAACACATAAACAAACGACAAGCACTGAATTACCGGCTCCTGTATTTTGAAATTCTGTACTCTTGAAATTTGAAATTAGCATATAGTTTATTATCTACCATAACCCGTCCGTCATTCGTCATTGTCCAAATGAATACAATTTTTTGTATGCAATCATTATGTAATCAATTATTGCGTAATTAATGGCAAAATCTTGGTCAGTTCACTTGAATGATTTTAGCTCTGACATCTCTATAACTACACAAGAAATTTTAACTAGTGTGAAGCTAGCCGTCGATAGCAGCCGGCGTTAATATTCATGAGGCCAGCCTTCAATAATATTCATGAGCCGTCAATAATATTCATGAGATGACTTGCGTTCGAAGAAGTGTTGTTAGAAACTATGAACGATCATTATGATTAAATAACGTTCCTATTTATATTTGATATTGCTTCAAACAGGAGGCATGTCAATGGGTGTCTTCTTCGAGGTCCGCGTTTACCGTAATCAACTTTGGGTCTTCTGCAAGGTCTGCGTCTTTAAACAACATTGTAAATGTAATAAAAACAATGTTAATGCTTCCATCAATATAAAACAAAGTAATGGTCTATTAACATTCTGTGATAAGAGAAATAATGTATACTGAGGCAATAACAAATTAAAAAAGATATGATTAAATATAGAAATTTAACGGGACATTACAAGAAACAAATAAAGAAAAGAACAGTTCTTATTAAAATTTTGTGATTATTGAATCAATGTAAACTACAATAAATAAGAAAGATGATTAAATATTGAAATTTAGGAACAAGAGAGAAATAATTGTCATATGGACAAATATAGTCCAATCATGAAACTAAAACATACAATACATACCATAGTATTTGACCGCGCTGAAGTACGTCCATTATTCATAGTTCATTATTCATTATTCAATAATGAATAATGAAATAGTTCACTATTCACTATTCAATATTGAAAAATGAATAATGAATAATGAAATGGTTTATGTTTCATTATTCAAATTGAAGCGGTGAATAGAGAAAAAAAATATAAAAAAAAATTCACTGTGACACTATAGCTATATTTTGATTCGAAATGACCATAAGACGATTTACGGAGGACCTAAATGCCACAATATGCATAAAAATGAGGAAATATAAAAAAGACGATGTGGTATGATTGCCAATGAGACAAATATCCAGAAAGACCACAATGACACAGACATTAACAACTATAGCTCACCGTACAGCCTTCAACAATGAACAAAGCCCATACCGCATAGTCAGCTATTTAAGGTTCGGCAACGAATATTAGAAGACCTAAATGCCAAAATACGCGTGAAAAAAAAGAAATAGCCAATTTTGAATAATGAAATGGATATTTTGAATAATGGAATGGAGTGCGGCGACCCTTTAGCCCCTAATTATAGATAAATCTTATACCTCATTCGAAAGCTGATTACAAGAGGAACAAAATGTATATAGTCAATATGTTCCGCAACGAATATTAGAAGACATAAATGCCAAAATACGAGTGAAAATTAAGAAATAGCCAATTTTGAATAATGAAATGGATATTTTGAATAATAAAATGGACTGCGGCGACTCTTTAGCCCCTAATTGTAGATACACTTTATACTTAATTCGAAAGCTGATAACAAGGGGAACAAAATGTATATAGTCAATATGTTCCGCAACGAATATTAGAAGACCTTAATGCCAAACTACGCGTGAAAATTAAGAAATAGCCAATTTTGAATAATGAAATGGATATTTTGAATAATGGAATGGACTGCGGCGACCTTTTAGCCCCTTATAATAGATAAATCTTCTACCTCATTCGAAAGCTGATTACAAGAGGAACAAAATGTATATAGTCAATATGTTCCGCAACGAATATTAGAAGACCTGATTGCCAAAATACGAGTGAAAATTAAGAAAAAGTCAATTTTGAATAATGAAATGGATATTTTGAATAATGGAATGGACTGCGGCGACCCTTTAGCCCCTCATTATAGATAAATCTTCTACCTCATTCGAAAGCTGATTACAAGACGAACAAAATGTATATAGTCAATATGTTCCGCAACGAATATTAGAAGACCTAATTGCCAAAATACGCGTAAAAATTAAGAAAAAGTCAATTTTGAATAATGAAATGGATATTTTGAATAATGGAATGGACTGCGGCGACCCTTAAGCCCCTATTATAGATAAACCTTCTACCTCATTCGAAAGCTGATTACAAGACGAACAAAATGTATATAGTCAATATGTTCTGCAACGAATATTAGAAGACCTAAATACCGAAATACGTGTGAAAATTAAGAAATAGCCAATTTTGAATAATGAAATGGATATTTTGAATAATGGAATGAACTGCGGCGACCCTTTACCCCTAATTATAGATAAACCTTATACCTCATTCGAAAGCTGATTACAAGAGGAACAATATGCTTATAGTCAATATGTTCCGCAACGAATATTAGAAGACCTAAATGCCAAAATACGCCTGAAAATTAAGAAATAGCCAATTTTGAATAATGAAATGGATATTTTGAATAATGGAATGGAGTGCGGCGACCCTTTAGCCCCTGATCATAGATAAACCTTATACCTCATTCGAAAGCTGATCACAAGAGGAACAAAATGTATATAGTCAATATGTTCCGCAACGAATATTAGAAGACCTAAATGCCAAAATACGAGTGAAAATTAAGAAATAGCCAATTTTGAATAATGAAATGGATATTTTGAATAATGAAATGGATATTTTGAATAATGGAATGGAGTGCGGCGACCCTTTAGCCCCTAATCATAGATAAACCTTATACCTCATTCGAAACCTGATTACAAGAGGAACAACATGCTTATAATAAATATGTTCCGCAACGAATATTAGAAGACCTAAATGCCAAAATACGCGTGAAAATTAAGAAATAGCCAATTTTGAATAATGAAATGGATATTTTGAATAATGGAATGGACTGCAGCGACCCTTTAGCCCCTAATTATAGATAAATCTTATACCTCATTCGAAAGCTGAATACAAGAGGAACAAAATGTATAAAGTCAATATGTTCTGCAACGAATATTAGAAGACCTAATTGCCAAAATACGCGTGAAAATTAAGAAAAAGTCAATTTTGAATAATAAAATGGATATTTTGAATAATGGAATGGACTGCGTGGACCATTTAGCCCCTCATTATAGATAAATCTTATACCTCATTCGAAAGCTGATTACAAGAGGAACAAAATGTATATAGTCAATATGTTCCGTAACGAAAATTAAAAGACCTAAATGCCAAAATACGCGTGAAAATTAAGAAATAGCCAATTTTGAATAATGAAACGGATATTTTGAATAATGGAATGGAGTGCGGCGACCCTTTAGCCCCTCATTATAGATAAATCTTATACCTCATTCGAAAGCTGATTACAAGAGGAACAAAATGTATATAGTCAATATGTTCCGTAACGAAAATTAAAAGAGCTAAATGCCAAAATACGCGTGAAAATTAAGAAATAGCCAATTTTGAATAATGAAATGGATATTTTGAATAATGGAATGGAGTGCGGCGACCCTTTAGCCCCTAATTATAGATAAATCTTATACCTCATTCGAAAGTTGATTACAAGAGGAACAAAATGTATATAGTCAATATGTTCCGCAACGAATATTAGAAGACCTGATTGCCAAAATACGCGTGAAAATTAAGAAAAAGTCAATTTTGAATAATGAAATGGATATTTTGAATAATGGAATGGACTGCGGTGACCCTTTAGCCCCTATTATAGATAAACCTTATACCTCATTCGAAAGCTGAATACAAGAGGAACAAAATGTATATAGTCAATATGTTCCGCAACGAATATTAGAAGACCTAATTGCCAAAATACGCGTGAAAATATCAAAAAGTCAATTTTGAATAATGGAATGGACCTGCGGCGACCCTTTAGCCCCTCATTATAGATAAATCTTATACCTCATTCGAAAGCTGATTACAAAAGGAACAAAATGTATATAGTCAATATGTTCCGCAACGAATATTAGAAGACATAATTGCCAAAATACGCGTGAAAATTAAGAAATAGCCAATTTTTAGTAATGAAATGGATATTTTGAATAATGGAATGAAGTGCAGCGAACCTTTAACCCCTAATTATAGATAAATCTGATACCTCATTTGAAAGCTGATTACAAGAGGAACAAAATGTATATAGTCAATATGTTCCGCAACGAAAATTAGAAGACCTAAATGCCAAAATACGCGTGAAAATTAAGAAATAGCCAATTTTGAATAATGAAATGGATATTTTGAATAATGGAAAGGAGTGCGGCGACCCTTTAGCCCCTAATTATAGATAAACCTTATACCTCATTCGAAAGCTGATTACAAGAGGAACAAAATGTATATAGTCAATATGTTCCGTAACGAAAATTAAAAGAGCTAAATGCCAAAATACGCGTGAAAATTAAGAAATAGCCAATTTTGAATAATGAAATGGATATTTTGAATAATGAAATGGACTGCGGCGACCCTTTAGCCCCTAATTATAGATAAACCTTATACCTCATTCGAAAGCTGATTACAAGACGAACAAAATGTATATAGTCAATATGTTCCACAACGAAAATTAGAAGAACTAAATGCCAAAATACGCGTGAAAATTAAGAAATAGCCAATTTTGAATAATGAAATGGATATTTTGAATATTGGAATGGACTGGCAGAACCCTTCAGCCCTTAATTACAGATATATATTATACCTCAATCGAAAGCTTATCAAGAGAGGAACAAAAGGTGTATAGTCAATTTGTTCCGCAACGCATATTAGAGGAGTAACGAAGGACTTAAAGATAGAATTACGCATGAACATTAAGAAATAGGCAATTTTGAATAAAGAAATGGATATTTTGAATAATGGAATGGACTGGCAGGACCCTTCAGCCCCTAATTACAGATTATATTATACCTCAATCGAAAGCTTATTCAGAGAGGAACAAAAGTTTTATAGTCAATATGTTCAGCAATGCATATTAGAGGAGTAACGACGGACTTAGATATCGAAATACACCTAACATCGAGAAATAGCCAATTTTGAATAATGAAATGGATATTTTGAATAATGGAATGGACTGGCAGGACCCTTCAACCCCTAATTAAAGATACATATTATACCTCAATCGAAAGTTTATTAATAGTGGAACAAAATGTATATAGTCAATATGTTCTGCAACGTACATTAGAGGAGTAACGAAGGACTCAAATATCGAAATACGCGTGAACATTGAGAAAAAGCCAATTTTGAATAATGGAAGGGACTGGCAGGACCCTTCAGCCCCTAATTACAGATATATATTATACCTCAATCGAAAGCTTATCAAAAGCGGAACAAAATGTATCAAGTCAATATGTTCCGCAACGCATATTAGAGGAGTAACGAAGGACTTAAATATCGAAATACGTGTGAACATTGAGAAATAGCCTATTTTGAATAATGAAATGGACATTTTTAATAATGGAATGGACTGGCAGGACCCTTCAGCCACTAATTACAAATATATATTATACCTCGATCGAAAGCTTATTTATAGAGGAACAAAACGTATATAGTCAATATGTTCCGCAACGCATATTAGAGGAGTAACGAAGGACTTAAATATCGAAATACGCGTCAACATTGAGAAACAGCCAATTTTGAATAATGAAATGGAAATTTTGAATAATGGAATGGTACTGGCAGGACCCTTCAGCCCCTAATTATAGATATATATTATACCTCAATCGAAAGCTTATTAAGAAAGGAACAAACGGTATATAGTCAATATGTTCCGTAACGCATATTAGAGGAGAAATGAAGGACTTAAATATCGAAATACGCGTGAGCATTGAGAAATAGCCAAATTTGAATAATGAAATGGAAATTTTGAATAATGGAATGGACTGGCAAGACCCTTCAGCCCCTAATTACAGATATATATTATACCTCGATCGAAAGCTTATTAATAGAGGAACAAAATGTATATAGTCAATATGTTCCGCCATATTAGAGGAGTAACGAATGACTTAAATATCGAAATACGCGTGAAAATTGAGAAATAGCCAATTTTGAATAATGAAATGGATATTTTGAATAATGGAATGGACTGGCAGGACCCTTCAACCCCTAATTACAGATATATATTATACCTCAATCGAAAGCTTATTAAAAGAGGAACAAAAGGTATATAGTCAATATGTTCCGCAACGCATATCAGAGGAGTAACGAAGGACTTAAAGATCGAATTACGCGTGAACATTAAGAAATAGCCAATTTTGAATAATGAAATGGATATTTTGAATAATGGAATGGACTGGCAGGACCCTTCAACCCCTAATTACAGATATATATTATACCTCAATCGAAAGCTTGTTAATAGTGGAACAAATGTTCCGCAACGCATATTAGAGGAGTAACGAAGGACTCAAATATCGAAATATGCGTGAACATTGAGAAAAAGCCAATTTTGAATAATGGAAGGGACTGGCAGGACCCTTCAGCCCCTAATTACAGATATATCTTGTACCTCAATCGAAAGCTTATCAAAAGTGGAACAAAATGTATCAAGTCAATATGTTCCGCAACGCATATTAGAGGAGTAACGAAGAACTTAAATATCGAAATACGCGTCAACATTGAAAAACAACCAATTTTGAATAATGAAATGGAAATTTTGAATAATGGAATGGACTGGCAAGACCCTTCAGCCCCTAAATACAGATATATATTATACCTCGATCGAAAGCTTATTAATAGAGGAACAAAATGTATATAGTCAATATGTTCCGCCATATTAGAGGAGTAACGAATGACTTAAATATCGAAATACGCGTGAAAATTGAGAAATAGCCAATTTTGAATAATGAAATGGATATTTTGAATAATGGAATGGACTGGCAGGACCCTTCAACCCCTAATTACAGATATATATTATACCTCAATCGAAAGCCTATTAAAAGAGGAACAAAAGGTATATAGTCAATATGTTCCGCAACGCATATTACAGGAGTAACGAATGACTTAAATATCGAACTACGCGTGAACATCGAGAAATAGCCAATTTTGAATAATGAAATGGATATTTTGAATAATGGAATGGACTGCTATGACCCTTCAGCCCCTAATTACAGATATATATTATACTTTAATCGAAAGCTTATCAAAAGAGGAACAAAAGGTATATAGTCAATATGTTCCGCAACGGATTTTACAGGAGTAACAAAGGACTTAAATCTCGAAATACGCGTGAACATTGAGAAATATCTTATTTTGAATAATGGAATGGACTGCTGCAACCCTTCAGTCCCTAATCAAGGCAAAATTTATACATTAAATTAAAGCTTATTGATAGAGGAATAAACTGAGTATAAACGATATGTGCCGCAATGACCATTAGAGGGTTTACGGAGGATCAAATGCCAAAATACGCGTGAAAATTAAGAAATAGCCAATTTTGAATAATGAAATAGATATTTTGAATAATGGGATGGAATGCTGTGACCCTTTAGCCCTTAATTATAGATAAACCTTGCACCTTATTAGAAAGCTTATTACGAGAGGAACAAAATGTATATAGTCAACATGTTCCTCAACACATATTAGAGGAGTAACGAAAGACCCAAATATTAAAATACGCTTGGACATTAAGAAATAGCTTATTTTGAATAATGGAGTTGACTGCTGCAACCATTCAGTCCCTAATCAAGACATTCTTTGTGGAAGAAAGAAACACACACACACACACAAACAAGAGTGCACACGCTGAAATGTCTCGCCTTCTTTACTAATCATTGATATTATTTTGATAGTCTTAAATATAAAGCTTTATTACAACTGTCACATAAACTCAACATAAACCAAGAAAATGAAACATTGATCAATTCACCATGAAAATAAGGTCAAGGTCAGATGAACCATGCCAGGCAGACATGTACATCTAACAATTCTTCAATACAATAAATATAGTTGACCTATTGCTTATAAATTAAGAAAAACCGACCAAAACACAAACACATAGCACTTAGCAATGAACCGTGAATATGAGGTCAAGGTCAAATAAAACCTGCACGACTGACATAATTTTATTATAGATAAGTATGTTGATAATTTCCATACACCAAATATAGTTGACCTAATGCATATAGTATTAGAAAATAGACCAAAACTCAAAAACTTAACTTTGACCACTGAACCATGAAAATGAGGTCAGGGTCAGATGACACCTGTCAGTTAGACATGTACACCTTACAACCATTCCATACACTAATTAAAATATAGTAGACCTAGGCCTATTGCATATAGTATTAGAAAAATAGACCAAAACTCAAAAACTAACTTTGACCACTGAATCATGAAAATTAGGTCAAGGTCAGATGACACCTGTCAGCTAGACATGTACACCTAATAATCATTCCATACACCAAATATAGTAAACATATTGCATATAGTATGAGAAAAATAGACCAAAATTCAAAAACTTAACTTTGACCACTGAACCATGAAAATGAGGTCAAGGTCAGTTGACACCTGTCAGCTAGATATGTACACCTTACAATCATTCCATACACCAAATATAGTAGACCTATTGCACATAGTTTAAGAAAAACAGACCAAAACACAAAAAACTTAACTATAACCACTGAACCATGAAAATGAGGTCAAGGTCAGATGACACCTGCCAGTTGGACATGTACACCTTACAGTCCTTCCATACACGAAATATACTAGACCTATTGCTTATAGTATCTGAGATATAGACTTGAACACGAAAACTTAACCTTTTTCACTGATCCATGAAATAAGGTGGAGGTCAAGTGAAAACTGTCTGACGGACATGAGGACCTTGCAAGGTATGCACATACCAAATATAGTTATCTTATTACTAATAATAAGAGAGAATTTAACATTACAAAAAATCGTAACTTTTTTCAAGTAGTCACTGAACCATGAAAATGAGGTCAATGACATTGGACATGTGGCTGACGGAAAGTTCGTAACATGAGGCATCTATATATAAAGTTTGAAGCATCCAGGTCTTCTACCTTCTAAAATATAAAGCTTTTAAAAAGTAATCTAACACTGCCGCCGACGCCGCCGCCGGATCACTATCCCTATGTCGAGCTTTCTGCAACAAAAGTTGCAGGCTCGACAATAAAAATTCACAAATAGAAAAAACACAATGGATTTTACGATTACAAATATGTCTAATTAGAGATAGAATACGGCGCAAGAGGTATAAATTCTGAAAAAAAAGTGGACGCTGTTAAGGCCAATCGAGAACAGCGCTGCAATGATGAGGAAATTCTCAAATGGCGAGTAGGGCCGGACTCAAGATGACCCCACCATGGCATGGATGTGCAGACCTGCCTTGAGGTCTCTTGGGTGTCACGTGGGGAACTTATAGAATATGGGCATTGTAAGGGGCAAACCAATGTGATCATACACTGTACCTTTGAAAAGATTAATCCAACAGGTAAGGCGGATGATGAGAACGAGAGATACTTTCACTCTGGAAACTAGATTTTCACCGCGGCCACGGACTTGGTTGAAACCCTTGAGGAGATAGATGAAAAGATCGTAGATAAGATTGCCCGGTGGACAAAACTAGGGAAATGGTGAATACTTCCTCGGTTCAGTGGGGGTGTATCCCTTCTCGAATGTACCTTTCTTCTTGGTGATTCGGAAAATCGCGGTGGTTTAATGGGAGGTATGCTGCCGTAAAGGTTCCAATACAACTTGTTTTCATGCTCCTTATGACTTGCGGCAACAGGGGCCATCTTGATAGCGGTGCTTGGTGGTATTGCACTGGCGATCAAGATCGTCCAGGACATCGATATAGGTGCGTGTGGAGTTGGCTGAAAAGTATTTGAACATTTTCTCTTTCATGGTGCGGTTTCAACGTTTGACAATACTCGACTTATCTTCGTTCCCGGTGGAGTAGAGATCGATACCATGCTTTTGAAGCAGCTGATTTACATGTGTGTTGTAAAATTCAGTGCCTTTGTCTGTACATAGCTTCTTGGGCACACCGCTTGGAAGGCATCCCGCACCATCACCCCCTTCCTGTTCTTGAGTGATATCAGCCAGTCATATTTCGAGAAGACATCGATAATGCTCAGGATAAATTTACAAGGTGTTCAAGCCTGTGGTTGATGGTTAGCGAAAGGCAGCATCACAGATCACCAAAAAAATCGCAGACCTTACTGCAACAGTGCCAGTACTCCCTCCTCCACCGCCCAAGTTTGCCGACTCACTACTAATTGCACCACCTACAGAAACCGTCCTTGGAGCTCGAGCTCAGCAGCATTTGCAGCTCAGTATGACTACTTCCGCCGACCACACCTTTTGATTGCGATCTGAAAACGATGGTATCTTCATCAGAAGCTGAACAGTTACTTTTGACGGCGATAATTTGTTCATGGATAGTGTAAAGTACAAAGGAACCCTTGGCCTTTGGGAAGTTATGGTGAAAAAGAAACCAGAATCGTTCGAGCACGACGACCTTGACGACTATGCAGAGATCCTGAAAAGTTCCGGTGATATGTATAAAGGCAATTCCATCTTTTCAAGAACCCCGAAGGCGAATAAGAATTACAAGTGGAAGGGAATCGTGTCCCACATCTACCAGAAGTATAAGTTTGGCAGTGAGCTGCAAACCGTGTTTTTTTCCAACTTCAAGCAGCTTCTCGATCGCTTGGAACTGTGTGCTGCAGCATACCGAGCAGGAAATAATGGTGTGCGCAACGAAATTGTGTCGATTATCCATGCTATGAAAATGGGTAGATATATCAGCATCGAAGAATATATGGCGCTTCATCATAGTATCCTATAATAAATGTTGCAAATCAAGAAAGGTTACGCCTGAAAGTAGGCATACAGTGGTAGAGGACTGTTTGGCACAATTGCCAGTTTTGCTGGACGCATGTTTACTTCCTCTGCCACCAAAACCATAGGAAGTAAGGCCGTGGGTGCAAACACCAATGCAGCCTTGAGAGGTGTTGAAAAAGAGGCCCCAAAGCCGTCAACCATGTGGTTGATAAAGTGACCCGCCCCCGAAAGCGCAGAATGTCTACTCAACAGTCCAATGGTCAATCAGCAAACCGCAGCAAACCCTGTTGAACAACCTGATCTCCGGTTCTGGCATTGCTACCAGCCACGACTTTGTGCAGCGGTATAAATAAATACATAATGTCCAACATCCTTATAATCACCGAAGGGTTGATCTACGACGAAAGTCTCCAAAAATATAAGGTTCACGAATACGAACCTCAAGCTGGTGCCAACCTGAATAATTCAGGTGAGATCCGAATCAACATCGAAACCCAAGACTTGTTCCTCCATCCCGCTGAAAGTTATCACTTGGTAGAGGGGCGACTGTAAAAGAACCACGGTAGTGCATATGCTAATGCAGATCTAGTGTCTCTCATTCACAATGGAATCATGTATCTCTTCAAGACTATCAGTTACAATTAATGCAAGCTCTCATGCCAGCTGATCGAACATATCAACGACCCAGTCGTTGACATCACTATGCTGGGAATGTTGATTTATCCCAACAATTTCTCCAAATCCCAAGGTCTTAACAAGCTGTAGTACAAAGATTCATCTACCGAAGCCGAGGCCGAAAACACAGGCTTTGGAGCACGTCATGGGTATATTATCACCAAGTCCGCCAATAAAAGGATCGTTTTCATTCACCATACCCCTGAGACATATTTTCGGCTTTGCAGACGATTACAACAAGATTGTGTATGGATTCAAGCACGAATTGTCACTCGTGCGCGACTCGGACGATAATGCCATCCTGCTGCTGCCGTCAACGACGTGGCAAAAATCAACCTGAGTAAGATCTCTTGGTTTGTTCCTCATGTCCTTCCTTCCTTCCGATTAAAAAAAGCTGCGGTTGTAAAAGACCATCCAAAGCAAGAGTAATATCGATTGTGGTTTCCGAATACGACAGTGTAATTCTACAAGTGCTACCGAAACCTTACAGTTCCACTGGCGTTTGTCTGCCAAGAGCGGTCGGGAGAAACCGAGATACATCATCGTAGCCTTTCAGACCGGTAAAAGTACGATCGGACTTAAAATGAAGCCGTGTTCGACCACTGCCGGTTGCGAACTATCTACGTCACCCTCAACGCAGAACGCTACCTGGCGGTAGACTTCAATGCCAGTTTCACACAAACCAAGATCGCCAGAGAGTACAAGAATGTCGCAGAGTTCTAACTACTTCAACATGGACCGTTTTATCAGCAACTGCGACATTAACCCCTCCGATTTCAACGATCTGTATCTACTGTTTGTCATTGATGTGAGTCATCAGTCCATTTGAATCCGATAGTCAGAAGATGAACGTCGTGTACAAAAAGTAAAAAAATGGATAAAATTAACCTATACAAGTAACTCCTCTTTGCCAGCCGCCCTGCCGAAGTCTATGCGATCGTTGTGATCAACAACTGAGAAGTATGACGGTATCGAAGAGTGGAAGCAAAAATATGTGTCAATGGTGTACCATAAATAAATGGATAACACATGGTTTCAGCAATTGCTAAAATCACCAACCCCAAGCATGGGTTTTCCTTCATCGTTTCTGGAAACGATAGCCAAATTCTTACCCGGTTCAACCTCCACTGCAACTCAAGGAATCAAAGACCTACGAGATGGCATTGGTAAATCTGAAAACCAATAATTCCATCCCTAACATTCATATGTATACAGGTAACCATTCCTTCCGCTACTCTCCCGATGATGGTGCCAACTGGTTTTCCATCGCACTGAGCACAGGTTCCTATGACATCGAAGTCATCAACAATGAAATCCAGCGACAGCTACGGCTCAACAAACACAAAACGAAGATCATCATCGATGCCAACCGGGCGACCCTACAGCAACGCTGACCCTCGCCAAACTCTATCAAGTAGACTTCAAAGTTGTCAATAACATCAACACCGTCTTGGGATCCAAGTGGAAGATTTACACGTTCGGTATGATCACAAACGGTTATACAGAAGGGGAGCACATTGTAAATATCATCAGAATCAACAGCATTCTGGTGAACGGTGATATCAACCATGAAATTATGTAAATGGTACACAACAGTCTTCAATCTACAGCTTTTTTCCCCCGCAGACGGTCCTGGTATGAAAATCATTCAAACCCCAAGCACCTTTTGGTAGTATACTTGCCTGTGATATTGCGAACCAGCAATTGCATGCAAACATATCTCAACGATCAAGACGGTAGGCTCATCGATCTCAGAGGTGAACATCTCACTATCCGTTTTCATCTTCTTGCGTTTACACAATAAATCCCAGTTGCAACGGTCTCTACCTCAAATCCCCAAACGCCCAGATTACCTATGGGTATGGACTCTACTTGGAGCGTGGTCAGCAATTCCACGACGGAGCCGTTCTGATCTTATATTTAGATGCTTACAGTCCCTTCAAAAACATTCCCATCCTCGGTATGCTCTTATATAATAACTGAACGATTTAGATTCTTGGTACCAACAATGTGTGTCGAATCAACTAGATGCAGAAATTTGAAGGTATCAAACTACCTTGAATGCCTATAAACGTCTGGACAAAGCTGTATCTGTAGCACTGGGTGCTTGTTCTGTGGTTAGTTTGGTGTTACCCAGCAGTACCCTGGGTTCAGCTTTGACCGGTACAGGTCTTATAGCCACCCTTCCTCTGGGGTTTCTAGCTTGCTTGAATGCTACCACCGTAATGGATCTCACACTAATTTCTAGGCATGTAACCAAAAAAAAAAAAAAAAAAAAACACCACGATACCTTGCGATTGCCCCAGTCCAAAAAGTCCTTGGTGGAGCAATGTATCAGCTCTGCTTTAGCTAATGATGAACAGATCTATGATGCCGAGTTTGGGAAAGTCGTCACCTGCCTCAAAAACTCAATTCAATGGTTTTAGACCCGATTTTCAGGCTTAAACAACATATCCTAACACTTCCAATCATACCGTCCTTATCAAAAATATAAAAGCCGTGGTAATCATAGCCGGTGCGCCTGGTTTTTTTCATCCCATAGCCCACGATTTGCACTGCTCCATCGGTCTCTCTCTTTGCCCCGACGGTGGTCAGCTGTTTGTTTAGTCTTTCACATTCCCAAGTGCAGATATTTTTCCCTTTCCACCTGAAGGTTATGATTTTTGCGAATCCACATTTCGTGTCAACTTCGTGTCAACATCTTTAATGTCTTTGACAATCCAGGGTGAGTACTGACTAACTTCTCGCCATTTGAGAGTTTCCTCAGCAGTATTTTCCAAAATTTCTACCTCTTGCGCCATATTCTCTCTCTGATCAGACATATTTGTAATCTTACAATCCATTCTGTTGATTATCTGTGGATTTTTCTTGGTGTGTTGTCTTTCTTCCACAAAGATACATTTTCCCTCGACCCCAACCCCCACTTTTTTCCCTCTTAACCTCGTCAATGAGCGTGCAAGATTTTCGAATTTTTCGGTCCGGTCACAGCAGAAATTCCCCTCAAAATGTTCACGCATATTTCGATATTTAAGTCCTTCGTTACTCCGCGGAATAAATTGACTATATACCATTTGTTCCTCTCTTTATAAGCTTCCGAATGAGGTATAAGGTAGATCTGTAATAAAGGGCTGAAGGGTCACAGTATTCCATTCCATTATTCAAAATATCCATTTCATTATCCAAAATTGACTGTTTCTTATTTTTCACACGAATTTTGGCATTTAAGTCCCCCGTAACCCCTCAAATGGTCATTGCGGTACATATTGTTTTTTTTTCTCAATTTATTCATCTATTATTTCGACATTTAAGTCCGTCGTTTCTCCTCTAATATGCGTTGCCAAACATATTGACTGTATACCTTTTGTTCCTCTCGTAATAAACTTTCGAATGAGGTATAAAGTATATCTATAATTAGGGGATAAATGGTCGCAGCATTCCATTCCATTATTCAAAATACCGAATCATTATTCAAAATTTGCTATTTCTTAATTTTCAAGCATAATTTGGCATTTAGGTCCTCTGTAATCCCTGTAATGGTCATTGCGGCACATAATGTTTATTCTCAGTTTATTTTTCTATTAATAGGCTTTAATTTGGTGTAAAAAAAAATTCCTGAATAAGAGGGGACAGGTTGCAGCAGTCCATTCCATTATTCAAAATAGCCATTTCATTATTCAAAATTTGTTATTTCTCAATGTTCACGCGTAATTCGATCTTTAAGTCCTTCGTTACTCCTCTAATATGCGTTGCGGGACAAATTGACTATATACCTTTTGTTCCTCTTTTAATAAGCTTTCGATTGAGGTATAATATATATCTGTAATTAGGGGTTGAAGGGTCCTGCCAGTCCATTCCATTATTCAAAATACCCATTTCATTATTCAAAATTGGCTATTTCTCAATGTTCAGGTGTATTTCGATATTTAAGTCCGTCGTTACTCCTCTAATATGCGTTGCAGAACAAATTGACTACATACCTTTTGTTCCTCTCTTGATAAGCTTTCGATTGAGTTATAAGGTTTATCTACAATAGGGGCTAAAGGGTCGCCGCAGTCCATTCCATAATTCAAAATATCCATTTTATTATTCAAAATTGGCTATTTCTTAATTTTCACGCGTATTTTGGCATTTAGGTCTTCTAATATTCGTTGCGGAACATATTGATTATAAGCATGTTGTACCTCTTGTAATCAGCTTTCGAATGAGGTATAAGGTTTATCTATGATTAGGGGCTAAAGGTTCGCCGCACTCCATTCCATTATTCAAAATATCCATTTCATTACTCAAAATTGACTCTTTCTTAATTTTCATGCGTATTTTGGCAATCAGGTCTTCTAATATTCGTTGCGGAACATATTGACTAAATACATTTTGTTCCTCTTGTAATCAGCTTACGAATGAGGTATAAGGTTTATCTACAATTAGGGGCTAAAGGGTCGCCACACTCCATTCCATTATTCAAAATATCCATTTCATTATTCAAAATAGGCTATTTTTTAATTTTCACGCGTATTTTGGCATTTAGGTCTTCTAATATTCGTTGCGGAACATATTGACTATATACATTTTGTTCCTCTTGTAATCAGCTTTCGAATGAGGTATAAGGTTTATCTATAATAGGGCTAAAGGGTCCCCGCAGTCCATTCCATTATTCAAAATATCCATTTCATTATTCAAAATTGGCTATTTCTTAATTTTCACAAGTATTTTGGCATTTAGGTCTTGTAATATTCGTTGCGGAACATGTTGACTATATACATTTTGTTCCTCTTGTAATCAGCTTTCGAATTAGGTATAAGGTTTATCTGTAATTAGGGGCTAAAGGGTCGCCGCACTCCATTCCATTATTCAAAATATCCATTTCATTATTCAAAATTGGCTATTTCTTAATTTTCACGCGTATTTTGGCATTAAGTATTCTAATTTTCGTTGCGGAACATATTGATTATAAGCATGTTGTTCCTCTTGTAATCAGCTTTCAAATGAGGTATAAGATTTATCTATAATTAGGGGCTAAAGGGTCGCCGCAGTTCATTCCATTATTCAAAATATCCATTTCATTATTCAAAATTGGCTATTTCTTAATTTTCACGCGTATTTCGGCATTTAGGTCTTCTAATATTCTTTGCGGAACATATTGACTATATACATTTCGTTCGTCTTGTAATCAGCTTTCGAATGAGGTATAAGGTTTATCTATAAATGGGGCTCAAGGGTCTCCGCAGTCCATTCCATTATTCAAAATATCCATTTCGTTATTCAAAATTGACTTTTTCTTAATTTTCACGCGTATTTTGGCAATTACGTCTTCTAATATTCGTTGCGGAATATATTGACTATATACATTTTGTTCCTCTTGTAATCAGCTTTCGAATGAGGTATAAGGTTTATCTATAATTAGGGGCTAAAGGGTCGCCGCAATCCATTCCATTATTCAAAATATCCATTTCATTATTCAAAATTGGCTATTTCTTAATTTTCACGCGTATTTTGGCATTTAGTTCTTCTAATATTCGTTGCGGAACATGTTGACCATATACATTTTGTTCCTCTTGTAATCAGCTTTCGAATGAGGTATAAGGTTTATCTATAATAGGGGCTAAAGGGTCGCCGCACTCCATTCCATTATTCAAAATATCCATTTCATTATTCAAAATTGACTCTTTCTAAATTTTCACGCGTATTTTGGCAATCAGGTCTTCTAATATTCGTTGTGGAACATATTGACTATATACATGTTGTTCCTCTTGTTATCAGCTTTCGAATGAGGTATAAGATTTATCTATAATTAGGGGCTAAAGGGTCGCCGCAGTTCATTCCATTATTCAAAATATTCATTTCATTATTCAAAATTGGCTATTTCTTAATTTTCACGCGTATTTCGGCATTTAGGTCTTCTAATATTCTTTGCGGAACATATTGACTATATACATTTTGTTCGTCTTGTAATCAACTTTCGAATGAGGTATAAGGTTTATCTATAATAGGGGCTAAAGGGTGTCTGCAGTCCATTCCATTATTCAAAATATCCATTTCATTATTCAAAATTGACTTTTTCTTAATTTTCACGCGTATTTTGGCAATTACGTCTTCTAATATTCGTTGCGGAACATATTGCCTATATACATTTTGTTCCTCTTGTAATCAGCTTTCGAATGATGTATAAGATTTTTCTATAATTAGGGGCTAAAGGGTCGCCGCAGTCCATTCCATTATTCAAAATATCCATTTCATTATTCAAAATTGGCTATTTCTTAATTTTCACGCGTATTTCGGCATTTAGGTCTTCTAATATTCTTTGCGGAACATATTGACTATATACATTTTGTTTGTCTTGTAACCAGCTTTCGAATGAGGTATAAGGTTTATCTATAATAGGGGCTAAAGGGTCGCTGCACTCCATTCCATTATTCAAAATATCCATTTCATTATTCAAAATTGGCTATTTCTTTTTTTTTTCACGCGTATTTTTGCATTTAGGTCTTCTAATTATCGTTGCGGAACCTTTAATAGCTGACTATGCGGTATGGGCTTTGCTCATTGTTGAAGGCTGTACGGTGAGCTATAGTTGTTAATGTCTGTGTCATTGTGCTCTTTCTGGATATTTGTCTCATTGGCAATCATACCACATCTTCTTTTTTATATTTCCTCATTTTTATGCATATTGTGGCATTTAGGTCCTCCGTAAACCGTCTTATGGTCATTTTGAATCAAAATATAGCTATAGTGTCACAGTCAATTTTTTTTATATTTTTTTCACTATTCACCGCTTCAATTTGAATAATGAAACATAAACCATTTCATTATTCATTATTCATTTTTCAATATTGAATAGTGAATAGTGAACTATTTCATTATTCATTATTGAATAATGAATAATGAACTATGAATAATGAACGTACTTCAGCGCGGTAGTATTTTCCATTTAAACAGATCAGAAAAACAAGAAACATAGTTAATTGAAGAAATAAAAAACAACAGAAAAATAAAAACTGTCAATTACTATTTCAATGACATATAATTCTTCAAAATTACGGAGACCAATCAGTCATTTATCTCAACATTAACAGTTCATATTATTGCCTCTAAAATGGTCCATATCACCTATCCCCTAGACCCGTACGAGTTAGTCAAGAAAGGGTAAGGTGTGTACCCTGGTATATCACAAATTCGAAATGAACTATTGCCGGCTGGCCAAACAAAGAGATTCTCCACGTGGGCAATGATACCAGAGGTAGAGGTACTTATTGCCTTTAAAATGGTCCATAGCACTTATACCCGTACGAGTTTGTCAGCAGAGGGTTAAAAGGGGGATATAGTTTCCTGGTTTACAACGATATCGAACTGAACTATTGCCGGATGGCCAAACTGAGAGATTCTCCACATCAACCATTATACCAGAGGTAGAGGTGGGTATTGCCTCTAAAATGGCCCACAGTACTTATCCCCTAGACCCGTACGAGTTTGTCAGGAAATGGTGAGGTGGGCACCCTGGTATATCACAAATTCGAAATGAACTATTGCTGGCTAGCCAAACTAAGAGATTCTCCACGTGGGCAATGATACCAGAGGTAGAGGTACTTATTGCCTTTAAAATGGTCCATAGCACTTATACCCTAGACCCGTACGAGTTTGTCAGCAGAGGGTTAAAAGGGGGATATAGTTTCTTGGTTTACAACGATATCGAACTGAACTATTGCCGGATGGCCAAACTAAGAGATTCTCCACATCAACCATTATACCAGAGGTAGAGGTGGGTATTGCCTCTAAAATGGCCCATAGTACTTATCCCCTAGACCCGTACGAGTTTGTCAGGAAATGGTGAGGTGGGCACCCTGGTATATCACAAATTCGAAATGAACTATTGCTGGCTAGCCAAACTAAGAGATTCTCCACGTGGGCCATGATACCAAAGGTAGAGGTACTTATTGCCTTAAAAAATGGTCCATAGCACTTATACCCTAGACCCGTACGAGTTTGTCAGCAGAGGGTTAAAAGGGGGATATAGTTTCTTGGTTTGCAACGATATCGAACTGAACTATTGCTGAATGGCCAAACTAAGAGATTCTCCACATCAACCATTATACCAGAGGTAGAGGTGGGTATTGCCTCTAAAATGGCCCATAGCACTTATCCCCTAGACCCGTACGAGTTAGTCTGGAAATGGTGAGGTGGGTACCCTGGTATATCACAAATACGAAATGAACTATATAATTGCCGGCTGGTCAAACTAAGAGATTCTCCACGTGGGCCATGATACCAGAGGTAGAGGTACTTATTGCCTTTAAAATGGTCCATAGCACTTATACCCTAGACCCGTACGAGTTTGTCAGCAGAGGGTTAAAAGGGGGATATAGTTTCCTGGTTTAAAACGATATCGAACTGAACTATTGCCGGTTGGCCAATCTAAGAGATTCTTCACATCAACCATTATACCAGAGGTAGAGGTGGGTGTTGCCTCTAAAATGGCCCATAGCACTTATCCCCTAGACCCGTACGAGTAAGTCAGGAAATGGTGAGGTGGGTACCCTGGTATATCACATATTCGAAATAAACTATTGCCGGCTGGCCAAACTAAGAGATTCTCAACGTGGACCATGATACCAGGGGTAGAGGTACTTATTGCCTTTAAAATGGCCCATAGCACTTATACCTTAGACCCGTACGAGTTTGTCAGCAGAGGGTTAAAAGGGGGATATAGTTTCCTGGTTTACAACGATATCGAACTGAACTATTGCCGGTTGCCCAAACTTAGAGATTCTCCACATCAACCATTATACCAGAGGAAGAGGTGGGTATTGCCTCTAAAATGGCTCATAACACTTATCCCCTAGACCCGTACAAGTTAGTCAGGAAAGGGTATGGTGTGTACCCTGGTATATCACAAATTCGAAATGAACTATTACCGGCTGGCCAAACTAAGAGATTCTCCACGTGGGCCATGATACCAGAGGTAGAGGTACTTATTGCCTTTAAAATGGCCCATAGCACTTATACCCTAGACCCGTAGGAGTTTGTCAGCAGAGTGTTAAAAGGGGATTTTGTTTCCTGGTTTACAACGATATCGAACTGAACTATTGCCGGATGGTCAAACTAAGAGATTCTCCACATCAACCATTATACCAGAGGTAGAGGTGGGTATTGCCTCTAAAATGGCCCATAGCACTTATCCCCTAGACCCGTACGAGTTAGTCTGGAAATGGCGAGGTGGGTACCCTATTATATCACAAATTCGAAATGAACTATTGCCGGCTGGCCAAACTAAGAGATTCTACACGTGGGCCATGATACCAGAGGTAGAGGTACTTATTGCCTTTAAAATGGTCCATAGCACTTATACCCGTACGAGTTTGTCAGCAGAGGGTTAAAAGGGGGATATAGTTTCCTGGTTTAAAACGATATCGAACTGAACTATTGCCGGTTGGCCAATCTAAGAGATTCTTCACATCAACCATTATACCACAGGTAGAGGTGGGTGTTGCCTCTAAAATGGCCCATAGCACTTATCCCCTAGACCCGTACGAGTAAGTCAGGAAATGGTGAGGTGGGTACCCTGGTATATCACATATTCGAAATAAACTATTGCCGGCTGGCCAAACTAAGAGATTCTCAACGTGGACCATGATACCAGGGGTAGAGGTACTTATTGCCTTTAAAATGGCCCATAGCACTTATACCTTTGACCCGTACGAGTTTGTCAGCAGAGGGTTAAAAGGGGGATATAGTTTCCTGGTTTACAACGATATCGAACTGAACTATTGCCGGTTGCCCAAACTTAGAGATTCTCCACATCAACCATTATACCAGAGGAAGAGGTGGGTATTGCCTCTAAAATGGCTCATAACACTTATCCCCTAGACCCGTACAAGTTAGTCAGGAAAGGGTATGGTGTGTACCCTGGTATATCACAAATTCGAAATGAACTATTACCGGCTGGCCAAACTAAGAGATTCTCCACGTGGGCCATGATACCAGAGGTAGAGGTACTTATTGCCTTTAAAATGGCCCATAGCACTTATACCCTAGACCCGTAGGAGTTTGTCTGCAGAGTGTTAAAAGGGGATTTGGTTTCCTGGTTTACAACGATATCGAACTGAACTATTGCCGGATGGTCAAACTAAGAGATTCTCCACATCAACCATTATACCAGAGGTAGAGGTGGGTATTGCCTCTAAAATGGCCCATAGCACTTATCCCCTAGACCCGTACGAGTTAGTCTGGAAATGGCGAGGTGGGTACCCTATTATATCACAAATTCGAAATGAACTATTGCCGGCTGGCCAAACTAAGAGATTCTACACGTGGGCCATGATACCAGAGGTAGCGAAACTTATTGCCTTTAAAATGGTCCATAGCACTTATACACTAGACCCGTACAAGTTTGTCAGCAGAGGGTTAAAAGGGGGATATAGTTTCCTGGTTTAAAACGATATCGAACTGAACTATTGCTGGTTGGCAAATCTTAGAGATTCTCCACATCAACTTTTATACCAGAAGTATAGGTAGGTATTGCCTCTAAAATGGCCCATATCACTTATCCACTAGACCCGTACGAGTTAGTCAGGAAATGGTGAGGTGGGTACCCTGGCATATCACAAATTCGAAATAAACTATTGCCGGCTGGCCAAACTAAGAGATTCTCCACGTGGGCCATGATACCAGAGGTAGAGGAACTTATTGCCTTTAAAATGGTCCATAGCACTTATACCCTAGACCCGTACGTTTGTCAGCAGAGGGTTAAAAAGGGGATATAGTTTCCTGGTTTACAACGATATCGAACTGAACTATTGCCGGTTGGCCAAACTAAGAGATTCTCCACATCAACCATTATACCAGAGGTAGAGATGGGTATTGCCTCTAAAATGGCCCATAGCACTTATACCGTACACCCGTACGATTCAGTCAGGAAAGGGTAAGTTGGGTACCCTGGTATTTCACTAATTCGAAATGAACTATTACCGGCTGGCCAAACTAAGAGATTCTCCACGTGGGCCATGATACCAGAGGTAGAGGTACTTATTGCCTTTAAAATGGCTCATAGCACTTATACCTTAGACCCGTACGAGTTTGTCAGCAGAGGGTTAAAAGGGGGATATAGTTTCCTGGTTTACAACGATATCAAAATGAACTATTGCCGGATGGTCAAACTATGAGATTCTCCACATCAACCATTATACCAGAGGTAGAAGTGGGTGTTGCCTATAAAATGGCCCATAGCATTTATCCCCTAGACCCGTACGAGTTAGTCAGGAAAGGGTAAGGTGGGTACCCTTGTTTATCACAAATTCGAAATGAACTATTGCCGGCTGGCCAAACTAAGAGATTCTCCACGTGTGCAATGATACCAGAGGTAGAGGTACTTATTGCCTTTAAAATGGCCCATAGCACTTATACCCTTGACCCGTACGAGTTTGTCAGCAGAGGTTTAAAAGAAGGATATGGTATCCTGGTTTACAACGAAGTCGAACTGAACTATTGCTGGATGGCCAAACTAAAAGATTCTCCACATCGGCCATTATACCAGAGGAAGAGGTGGATATTGCCTCTAAAATGGTCCATAACCTTAATGCTATAGTCCCGCACGAGCTAGTGAGGAAAGGGTAAGTTGGGTACCCTGGTATATCACAATTTCGAAATGAACTTTTCCGGCTGGCCTAACTAAGAGATTCTCCATGTGGGCAATTATACCAGAGGAAGAGGTTGACATTGCCTTCATAAAGGTACATAGCACTTATGCCCTAGCTGTGTACGAGTTTGTCAGCAAAAGGTTAAAAAGGGAGGTGGAACCTCTGTTTACAACGAAGTCAAAATTAACTACTAGTATTGTCAAACTAAGGAATTCTCAACGTTGGCCTTTATACAAGATGTAGAGTTGGTCATTGTCTCTAAAATGGCACATAACACTTATCCCTTAGACCAGTACGAGTTAGTCAGGAAAGGGTAAGGTATGTACCCTGGTATATCACAAATTCGAAATGAACTATTGCAGGCTGTCCAAACTAAGAAATTCTCCACATCGGCCATTATACTAGAGATAGAGGTAGGAACTGCCTCTAACATGGCTCAGATCACTTATGCCCTAGACCCGTACGAGTAAGTCAGCACAGGGAAAAGCGGTACCCTCGTATATCACAAAGTCGAATTAAGCTATTGCCAGCTGGCCAAACTAAGAAATTTACCACTTGGGCCATGATACTAGAGGTAGAAGTAGTTATTGCATTTTAAATGGCCCATAGCACTAATGCCCTAGACCCGAAAGAACTTGGCTGCAAAGGGTTAAAAGGGTGAGGTGGTAACTCGGTTTAGAACGAAGTCGAACTGAACTATTACCGGCTGGCCAAACTAAGAGATTCTCCACTTGGGGCTTTATACCAGAGGTAGAGGTGGGTATTGACTCAAAAATGGCCCATAACTTATGCCCTAGGCCCGTAAGGGTTGGTCAGCAAAGGGAAAGGGGGTACCCTGGTATATCACAAAGTCGAATTTAGCTATTGCCGGCTGGCCAAACTAAGAAATTCTCCACTTGGGCCATTATACCAGATTTAGAGGAGGGTATTGACTCTAAAATGGCTCATAGCACTTATGCTCTATACCCGTACGGGTTGTTCAGCTAAGGTAAAGGCGGGTACCCTGTTATATCACAAAGTCGAATTAAGCTATTGACCCCTGGTCAAACTAAGAGATTTTCCACTTAGGCCATGATACCAGAGGTATAGGTAGTTATTGCCTTTATAATGGCCCACAGCACTAATGCTCTAGACCCGTACGAGTTTGTCTGCAAAGGGTTAAAAGGGGGAGGTGGTAGCTCTGTTTACAACGAAGTTGACATCAACTATTGCCGGCTGGCCAAAGTAAGAGATTTTTCACTTTGGCCATTTTACCAGAGGTGGAGGTGGGCATTGACTCTAAAATGGCAAATAGCACTTATGCCCTAGACCCGTACGAGTTTGTCTGCAAAGGATTAAAAATGGGATGTGGTAGCTTCTGTTTACAACGAAGTCGACATAAACTATTGCCTGCTGACTAAACTAAGAGGTTTTCCAATTAGGACATTATACCAGAGGTAGAGGTGGGCATTGACTTTGATGCCCTATTGCACTTATGCTCTAGATCCGTACGAGTTAGTCAGCAAAGGGGAAAGGGATGTACCCTGATATATCACTAAGTCGAATTGAACTATTGTCGACTGGCAAAACTAAAAGATTCTCCACTTGGGCCACGATAACAGGGGTAGAGGTAGTTATTACCTTTAAAATGGCTAATAGCACGTATGCCTTAGAGCCGTACGAGTTTTTTAGCAGAGGGTTAAAAATGAAAATAAACTATAGTCGACTGGCCATACTAAGAGATTCTCCACGTTAGCCATTATTGGTGAGCCTATCGCGGGAACATAACGTCCGAATTATTGTACTTGTCCATTGTCGACGTCGTACTGTCAGTGACTTCGCCTTTGGCGGAAATACGTACTTGTATATTTAATGTACTGGCTGAACAGTTGGTGTAGTGCACATTGCCTTAACTATCATCTATATTTATGATACCGTGACCCGGATCTCGAAAAATTGAAATCAGTCAGATCGGGAAACAGAAGCGTTGTTACCAGACTATTCCGAAGTAGAACTACCGGAGAAATAATATCTCGGAAATACGTTGTGTCGCTTTCTCTAAGTCGCTGCTACATTAATCCAAGTACCCGTTAAAGTTTTCCGGAACGGGTTTATCCCAATCCAATCCACTTTTCCATAGATCCTGTATGAGGTAGCAATAAACAGTTAGGAAAAAATATCAAAATTCGCCCTCATCAATTTTACCATCCCCTTTTCATTGCTTTCTTGCAATATTAAGCTTACTATTTGTGTCATATATGTGCATATGTATGTAATCAGAATCTTCCAAAGATTTTATATCCAGTATAAAATGGTAAAATATAGTTTTTTTTTGGGGTGTATCCATGGCAACAATCTGCATTTATTTGCACTAAAATCTTGCAAAAAGGGGGGGGGGGGAAAGATGTCACATATTTCCCCAAAATTTGACTAAAAGCAGAATTTCAATCGCTTGAAGTAATACCTTTTCTGAAGCTGTTTACATATATCTCTTAGTTAATCCGATGAAAATCATATGTCTTTCGTCTCATTTTTTGGTAAAATTGCGTCAAAAACTTCGTGTAGAAAAGAAGTGTTTGTAAACATTACATTAATTTCTGGACCGATGGTTGGTCTAGCTATGAAAATACGGAGAGTCAAACAGAAAATAGCCAATAAAACATGTAAAAAATCATCTTGATGATCTTATAAACCATCTTTGAAGGCTAAATTAGCTGTCTAAAAATAAATTTTATTACACAATAACTTTCATATTTGAAAAATCCACCGGGGCCAAAATGCGAAACTAAACTCCTAACTGTGTATTGCTACCTGAGCTTCTTTGTTCGTATTTTTACCGGGCTAAGTATTCCAAGTGGATCGTATATTTTCGAAGAATTTTCCGAAATCTTACTTTTTGTTACAATGTCTCGTATTGAAATATCACATTTAGTAACAAAACTTTGAATTTTTGAAAAACTTAGGCTTCTCTATCTCAGGAATAGATTACCTAAGCTGCATTTGGCAAAACTTTTATGAATTTTTGGTCCTCAATGCTCTTCAACTTCGTACTTTATTTGGTCTTTTATAACATTTTTGATTCGAGCGTCACTGATGAGTCTTTTTCAGACGAAACGCGCGTCTGGCGTAAATATAAAATTTTATTCCTGGTATCTATGATGAGTTTATTTGCAAGCACTGGGTCGATGCCACTGCTGGTGGAGATTTATTTCCCCGAGGGTATCACCAGCCCAGTAGTCAGCACTTCTGTGTTCACTGGAGTTGTCATTGATATGTTCATATTTATAAATTAACTGTTAACAAAACTTTGAATTTAAAAAAAAACTGGTATCTATGATGAGTTTATTAGTCCGGCGGCCACAAACATATTTCAGACGAATTGTGCACATCCTACTACAAGCATGAAATTTGGCATAGACCTTCCTCAAATATTACTCTTTTATTTCAGATAGGAAATCATAAAAAAAAATGTCTCACTTCCGGTTAAATCCAAAATGGCGGACATCATACTTAAATCGGCCCAATATAGAAGGCTAGTATGTGAAAAGGTACTATTATCATGCTGCTATAATAATATTTGGTACAAACCTTTGTTATGTACTACTTTTGGATATTTTATATAGATTAGATGTCTTTAAAAATCCTACTTCCGGTAGAATCCAACATGGCGGACATTGACTAAAATAAGCTTATTTTTTAGGGAGGGTGATTGAAATGTGTTTTAAACGTATTGCTACTATCATTAAATTGTGCAGGAACCTTTCTTTGATGCTTCTAATGGATACAATGCATAAGACATATGTCTTAAAAATCCCTACTTCCGGTAATATTCAAAATGGCGGAAATAGATATATCATTTTTTTATTTTGATATTTAACTTCTTTTCAAAATGTGAAGAAAGTGGTTTTTTTTGTGGTGGTCATTAATTTTAGGCTTTAATTTATCCTCTAAACCACTAATCATATTATGTAGTTGATATTCAAATACAAAGTTAACACTTCCGGTAAAAAAAAACCAATATGGCGTAAATGTCAAAGATGGGTCCTCAATTCATATCTTCGATGTAGAGTTTTGGATAGATTGATTTAAACAAAATAAGGTCACTTAAGTACTAAAACATTTTAAAAATTACCACTATTTGGCCCAAAAAATATGCTAATTTCCAGTCACAAACATACATGCACACGAAGCAGGGCACGGGAGACTTGATTTTCCACATTAACAACAACTGCGACAACCTTTCTTACATCCACAATGTGCAAGCTTCTGACAACATGATGAGGCCTCAGAAAGAGTTTTTTTTTAAAAGCGATCCTCTTTGTCCCTTCGTCATCCATTAGCGCCTGGACTTGGTAGCATAAGAGCCAATTTCATGCTCGTCCCCTAAACGCGTGTCTTAGTATATTGTACGTTTTGCATGCTGGAAAAGACTAGACTAAGTTAACCTACCCTTTTCCGTAAGTAGATATTTTTTGCTTTGTTAACCATGCTAACCCTATATGATAAGTTTGTGCTATCTTACAGTAAACACCGGTGATTTAGGTGGATCAATTATCATTCTTTATGTTAAAGTCACATCTTCAAATGCTATCAATGTCTCCCAAGCAGTCTTTTTTCTCCTTTTCAAGAAAACAGAGAACCGTATCACAACCGGTAAATATATGGATCACAATAGTTGTGTGTGATCACTCATCGCTAGTGCATTTGGAAGGTCATTGATAGATATTTATCCAAAACTTTTCCCCCTCCTAAACACAATATATAGTTCGTCTACCCCTATGTCACGGAATAGCGAAACAGTAATGACAGCATCATCAGTAACGACTGTTCAAATAATGACTTGTTTAAGTTCGTGTTTCACTGCATCAGACACATTCACCATGATTCTAGTGTCAGCCTTTTAATGTGAATATGGTGTTTAACTTGAAATACATCACGTGGTGGTTAAGATAGAATATCCTGAACATGTGTTGCTACAACGGACGTATGCATCCAAGACTTCATCATACTAGTTTCATGTTTTGTTAAGGTAAGGGCATAATATCCTATCAGCATCCTCGTTATGAAACAACTTGAAACTGTAACATCAGTGGATGAATGCGTACATAGACAATACCGGTAGTTTGAAGGCTGCTACAAGAAACAAGAGCTACATTTAGGGGTAAGGGAATACATAGACGAATCCAGAGTCAAAACAAATCACAAAATTTGTAAAGTTTTCAGAGAGATGATGACATTAAGAAAGAACTTTTTAGTTTTTATTAACAGGAGCTTGCTCAAAAGATTTTGAGGAAGAGTTAGTTGTAGCAACAAATGCTCAGGATGTTCTGTGTTATTCACCACATGATGGTGTTTCAAGTTTAGCCCCATGTTAAAATGAAGAAGCTTATACTATAGAATCAATATACAAGTGTCTGATGCAGTGATACACAGACTTAACTGAGTCATGACTTGAACAGTCGATACTAATGCTGCTGTCATTGCTGTTTCGTTATTCCGTGACATGGGGGCAGACGAACTTTGGCTTGCATTTGGAAGTTGGAAAAGCTTTAGATATAATCTATCCGTGACCTTTCAAATGCACGTTTACTTGAAAGGGAACTTCGTTGTTGACATGGATGGCGTTTGAAGATGTGACTTTATGATTTAGAATGATGATTGATCAGACAACATCACCAGATGGATTTGATAATGTCATTGATAAAATGATACGTGGTTTTGTAGTAAGATCGAACAAACTTATCAGATGGGGTTTACGAAGCAATAAAACATGTTTTTGGAAGAGGAAAGACTTATTGATGTTATTTGAACGCCTCGGTCTAGTGTTTTTCAGCATGTAAAACGTGCAATATACCATGGCAGGTGTGGATGAGTAACAAGCTTGTTTTTTCCTATGCTAACTAGTCCAGACGCTTATGAGGCTATTTGAACGACTCGGTCTAGTTTTTCAGTATGTAAAACGTGCAATATACCACAGCGGGTGTGGATTAGTAACAAGCTTGGAATTGGTTCTTATGCTTACTAGTCCAGACGCTTATGAATGGCGAAGGAAAAAATATGAACCATTGGAACCCTTTTGGACAACTCTTTGTGAGGCCTCTTCACCTTATCAGGAGCTTGTACATTATTGATGTAAGAAACAATACCGCTGTCTTTGTAAATGAGGAAAATCAGCTCTCCGATTGTGAATATTTGCGGCATCATTGTTCTCCCTTCCTTATAGTCAGCCCACCCTCGTTCTGTAAACTTAACAGAATGATGTCCATGTACAAATCTCTTTCCATCAATGTAGCTGTTATAGTGTTATTACGTTGTCAATGTTAAGTATCGTGGCGTTTGGTATAAACGGTGAACAAGTCGCTCCGAACAGAACGGATTTGAACTTCTAAGTCTGTAAATAACTTGTTTGGTCGGATGGGTTACTTAGCCACCAGAAACGTGCAGCGTCTCGATCACCCTTTTTAATCCTACATGTAAAAAGTCTTTTTCAATATCCGTTGTTATGGCGACAAGATTGGCTGTAAATCTCATCAGAATTTTTTGTCAGGTCGTTTAGCTTCGGCGGTGTATCAAAAAGGCAGTCATTCAAACTTGGCGAATTATGCGACTGTCGACAACTGCAGTCGTAAACAATTCTGATAGGCATAGTGCTTGATTCCTTCTGTACAGGATGATGAGGAATGTAGTGATATTTTTCTTTAGTTCAGCTGTTTCATCTACCTTCTCTATGAATCCTCTTCGTTCCTGCTCTTGTATATGTTTCCGTACTTCTTTAACATATCAGAGGTTTGAGTAAGTCTTTTAAGGACGTTTTCTGTCCTTCTGTTCTTGACTGCTTAATTCATAGGCAATTCATCATGTTTCCAAGGTAACCAAGCGAAATATTTATTTCCTCAGAACTCAATTCATCTGTCCTGATAGACTGTAATATATGCATTGTAGTCTTCGTCTACCTCCCTACTATTTATTCCTATTGAATCTAAATTCCAAAATCTCTCTTGATTGTATTCTTCAACTTTGTGTGATACATGTGTTATAACAATAAACATACTAGTCTTCGACGTGTTTGTTTTCTTACCGTATGTAAGTACCGAAAGCATATATCCGATCTTGGATTTCACGGTGGTCGGATCGTTTCCACGTACTATATAATCTTTTACAATGTCCCAGTAGTGTTATGCGCCTACCAGCAACGATATCGCGAATGAATCGTGCTTTGTCACCGTGTGTGCTAACTTTAAACCACGCAAATAACCGTTGTGTGTATCAATGTTACGTATGTGATTCTGTAGAGGCATGCCGATCATCTGTACTATCAGTACTTTGATTGACAAGACGTGTCCTGCATCGGTTTTCAGATAGACTGTTGACTTTTCTATGTGTCTCGCGTTTTTTCTCTGCACCTCCAAATGCCGATAAATATATTATTTCCGTTACCGCTATCTGTAAATTGAGTTAAGTTCTGCGTTAAAAAGGATGTTTGCGCTCCTTCGTCAAAAAGAATATTCGTATCGATAAAGTACTGATTTGAGCCTACTTGTGCTACGGCAGTTTTCAAGAGTACATTTGATTGCGATTCTGTCGATTGAGAATACAAAATAGTAGCATCATGTTCCGTATCATGAATGTCATTCACGAGTTGAACGTTTGTCGAATTTGAAGATGGTGGGTTTGACGGGTTGCTGCTATGATTATCTTTTGCGCGAAAATTCGTATGCGCTGAGTTACTACCCTTGTTTCTATGGCTATCCTCATTCCCTTGTTTTATGTTGTTTCTTGGAAGTGCATTACATTAGTTTGTATGGTGTTTCTCATTACAATGTGTACATGTGTGTTTAGATGTACATTCGTTTAGTCTGTGTATACCAAAGCAGTTAAAGAATAACTAATCTGTTCATATGGGATTCTGTGTCGGCTATTTTACTGCAATGAGTTGGTGCGTGTATTTCGTGACAGAAAACGCTAGGTCTAGTCTCTATTATGTACTATTATGCATATTTTAGGGGCCGGCTGAGGGACACCTACGGGTGCGGGAATTCTCGCTGCATTGAAGACCCATTGGTTGCCTTCGGCTGTTGTTTGCTCTATGGTCGGGTGGTTGTCGCTTTGACATATTCACCATTTCCTTTCTCAATTTTATCGATATTCTTGTAAGATTTAGACTTTGCCAATATCGGGTGTCGACTCTATCTCTTGTCCTGTGTCCAGTATAACGATCTCGTCTAATATGCTTTTACGGAGGTCACGTAATACCAAGGTTTTTGTTCTGTGTTCTCGCGCGAGATATTTTCTGACTTCCACGGGTAATTTGTTCAGAATAATTGGAACAAGTAGCGTGCCGTATGTATCATGTGTCTGACCCAAAGTTTCTAGACCCTGACGTTACCTTCAATTTGATCGTAAAAACTTCGTACCTTGTTAACTGATTTCTAGGCGAAGGAATTTCTAAACCTAGTGCTTCGTGTTCTAGCTCATGAGCATTCAAGTAGTTACACTTTGGTATATTTGTAAGTGACAGGTTCAGATGGGACAACATCCTTAATGCGCCTCGAAATGAGGAACTCAAAAGTCACGTGTAAAGAAAAAATCTCTGTGTAGTGATATTGGACATGTTTCTATTTTTAACAAATGACTGAACTTAATTATTTGTGGTGATTAGGAAAGTAGAGGAACATAGAATAAATGTGTAAAAACTATGGAGCTATTGAATGTGTTCAAAGTATTAAATTTTCAAAGAACTTATTGTGTTAAAAAGGGGATATTTTACCACAAGGAGCCGCATCACAAAAGGATGTTCGGGGTTTGCTAATTTACGGAAAAAGTAATCTCACTTCGTACCCCGAAAATTTAACCACATATGTGAAAATGTCACAGCTTCGAAACGAGCTATCATACATATCCAAGTTTACGATATGGACTGAGCTACAGGAAAAAATGTTACCATTACCGCCTATGTAAAAACAATTAAAGATATTGAGCCAGATGTACGGCCGACTCATATGACTCCCAGAAGGTTTGCCATTCTAAAATGGTGCCTTAGAAAGTTGGAAGCGTAAGTTTTGGTAGGCCGTGACTCTGATTAATAGCTGCAGAAAATGTACTTTATTGCGTGTTGATTGTGAGACTGGCTTGGGCAAACTGGTTTTCAAACGACTGTGCGTTGTGTGTGTTAGCTATGTTGTGCGTTGAAACAAACGGTATAGATTCTGGATTTAAAGTGTGTGTTCTAGTACTTTAGTATTTGATTCAATATGACGGGACTGCAGGGTTTTGGACATTTTGTATGAACTTACGTACGTGTCGAATCTTCGTTACCATATTAACCGAAAATTCACCTGAATCAAATAATCTCATTTACCACATCTTCCGGTTCCGTTATCTTTAGAATTTGTTCATTCAAGTCCTAAAACAATGTTTGTTTTTGCACAAGTTTTCCGAGTGTTGCAATGACTTTTACTTCATCGAAATTTGTATTCTCCATTTATATTGCTTCATCTAATCTTCGGAATACCTTAAACTACACGTATTTGCGATGCAATTCCAAAGGCGTATGGAGCGACTGCATATCTGAACAACAGAACCGAAACTACGTTGGTGATGGCGAAAAGCAGATTAGCGCAAGTTATTGGAACTAGACTAGCGTTTCATGTAAAATCGACCTTTGAATGTAAAAACGTGGTTTTCTGGTCGGATAGCTGTATAGTATTGCACTGGTTAAAATCATCGAAACCGTTTAAACGATTTATTGTGAATCGAGTGCGAGAAATAACAAAATCTACAAAATCAACATTAATGGAGATATTGCCCAAAAGAATGCAACCCAACCGATCTCTTAAGACGAGGAATTGACGTCGATCAATACATCGATAGTGTCATTAAAAAAAAGACCGAATTAGTTAACGGTATTGTCAATTACAGAAGAAAACGAAGACGAGGAATTTCTAAACAATGAAGTTCATACTGATCACTATGGTATCAGTAACGTTATAGACAATTCAAAATATGGAACTTTCAGGAAAGTGATTCGAGTAACTGCTTACGTTCAGCGGTTCATATCCAACTACCGATATACCGATATACCAAACATCTGAGATAAAAACACAAGGAAATTTCCTAGCATTAGACAATTAGGACTCTTCATAGATGACGTTGGCTTTGTAAGATGCAACGGAAGGATTTACAACGCAACGATTTCAGAGAATACAAAATTTCCGTATTTATTACCTGCAAATCATTTACTTACCAAACTGATAGTGACAGACGCACACGAGCGTTCACTTCATTTTGGACTCAATGCTACGCTAACTTACGTACTACAATCGTATTGGGTACCGACACTTAGACAATTTGTTAAGGAGTAATTGATCAAGTTTTCGCTGCTGTTATTCATTGTAATGTTATCTAAGTGTGACGTGTTGACATTAGAGCCCGAATAGATAGACATACATTCTATTCGCTTTTGTTATTGTTAGCTATATAGTTGCCCTATGTATCCACTTAACGATATTGGTGTCAAGTGACCAGTATGAATTTGAAACTGAAATCGATACTAACAGAACAAAGAAGCGCCGTTTCCAGAATATTCCAGAAATTCGACGAAAATGGGGAGAGCGGAACAGAACTTGTTGATTCCGATGAACTTTCAAAACAGAAATCGTTGACTCTGATGAGTATTTATTTAATTTAGAAACAAAAATACGTCAAATAGCAAAATTTATCTAAGTACAAACATCAACGCTAAACACAAATGCCACAAGTTCACAACATCAAGCAAAAGTACATGAATGCATTATTTTACATACCTTCACTCAAGAGCTTACGTTATTTTTTACGACAAAATTGAAACATATGTACGTGGTTTAGAATCTCTTGGTCAGACAGAAAATACATATGGCCCATTATTGGTCCCTATCATTTTGAAAAAGTTACCGGGGGACGTACGTATAAATCTAACAAGACACCATGAATCAAATAGTTGGCAATTAAATGAACTACTACAAATACTATCTCACGAACTCAACATTATGGAGGAAGGCAATTCCTCTGATCATACAGAAACTTATACCGCTACAGCAGCATTTCACACCAATGCAAAGGTACGTACAAAATAAATCAACAGACAAATAAACGTAAAGTCATGTGTACTTTTGTAACGAATCACATGCCCCCGTTAACTGCACTAAGATAATTGATCACACAGCAAATATTTCTATTGTTATACGGGATCGTTTATGTTTTAACTGTCTTTGACCTCCCAATATAGCTGATTGCAAATTACACCAAAGTTGAAGGGAATGTAAAATATGGCACCATACTAGTTTATGCAAAGACGAGGTTGAAAAAGATGAAAACAGAGTAAGACTAATGTAAATATTAACACAATTCAGGAAACACAACACAACGCGAAGGAAACGGACACACTTTTCAACTCACAGACACAGACTAATGTAATAATAAAAACTGCCGTAGCACAAGTAAGTTCGGGCATTCAATGTACTAACGCAAACACATTATTTGACAAGGGCGCACAGATGTCCTTCATCACAGAAAAATTAGCTACAGACTTGATTTGACAATTACCAGACAGGAGACCATAAACGTGTAAGGATTTGGTGACACAAGTGAGGACAAAAAAGTTCGAAATCTAAATAATGGTACCATTTGCCTACTTACAGACAACGGAAAATTACCCATCAACGTTTTAATTGTACCAGAAATAGCTGTACCAATGAAGACTTATGTACATAATATTACCAATTTAAAGTATTTGTTTGGCTTGAAATTAGCCCATCCGGTCTCACATGACCCAATGGTTGAAGTTTCTCTATTGATTTTGATTGTTACTGGTCAATTGTCGATGATAGAATAGTATGAGGAGCAGGACCTACTGCCGTCAAGTCGGAAATCCGTAACCTTCTGTCCGGCACAATCAATTAAATACCTACAAATCCAGATCACACACTTACGTCAATGATGAACATATTAGTAGGTCACAAAGTTGAAGAGCATATATTGGAGAAATTTTGGGAAGTTGAAGCTGCTAGTATAAATAATACTGACAACAAATCTGAAAACAGACAATTCCAAGATGTATATGAAGCAAATTGTAGAGGTTATCATATGGAAACAGAAAGATATGTTGCTAAGTTACCTTGTAAGGAGGAACATCATGCCTTACTAGACAACAGAAGTATTGCACAACGGAGAACAGAAAATGTCATTACGCGTCTTAGTCGTGAACTTACACTTTTACAGAAAAACGGAAAAATTATAAATGAACAAGAAAAACGTGGATTTATCGAGAGAGTTGATGAACGATCAACCAACACAAATGTTCACTCCCTACCTCACTATCATTTCCGTAAAAAGTCGTCAACCATCAGAATTGTATTTGACTGCAGCTGCAAACCTTCACCTGTTAGTCTAAGCTTGAATGATTGTTTGATGGATCTTTCGCCAAACTTTAATGATTTAACCTGAATTTTTCTCTGATTTAGAATGCACAAATACGCCGTGTCGACAGATATAGAAAAAAGCCTTTCTTAATATGGGTTGGATGAAGAGCATCGTGATGTTACCAGATTCTTTCAGCTTAGTAACCCGGATGACCCAAATAGTTAACTTACCGCAAACAGATTCAAGTCAGTATAATTTGGAGCAACTCGCTCTCCGTTTATCCTAAATGCTGTTATACGTAAACATTTGACTGAAAATTCCACAGACTGGACAACAATGTTAAAGAAAGACTTTTATGTTGACAATATTATTTCGAGCTTTAATCAACAAAGAGCTTTGTTAGACTTCTTTCATGCATCACGTTTAGTATTTGTAAATTATTTGTGTGATGCGAGACCATAAGAAATTGAACATTTATCAAAATCATCATATGTAACCGAGAAGCTTAATTCTTATGGAACAATTTTGTTCGGCGGATGGTGGGAAAGATTGAGAGGAATAACGAAAAACTGCATTAAAAAAGTATAAGGACGAGCAGTGATGGACAATGAAACACTCAACACGATAATTACTGAAGTAGAAAGTATACTCAATGATCGCCCACTTACATACGTTTCATCGGATCAAACGGACAACAAACCCCTTACTCCGTCACATTTATTATATTGAAAACGGACCAGGACGCTACCGTATAACGGCATTGAAGACTGTAGTTTACAACCAGGAACCAAAGACACTACGCATGAATCAGTAACTAGCTAGACAATTGAAGTTTCTTTCATTAATTCTTAAAAACTACATAAAAAGATGGATGCAGGAATACATAAATTCGCTTAGGGAACATTACCGATACACAGATCGAAACACATAGAACATTAAAATCGGAGATGTAGTTCAGATTCAGGACTACGTATCAAGAGTACATTGGACTTTGGCGATCATTGACAAATTATTTTACGGCAAAGATGGACCTACACGATCAGCCATAATTCGAACAAAAACTGGTTTGATATCTAGACCAATCATCAAACTTTATCCGTTAGAACTGAATTCTTTGGAACATGAAAATAGAGCAGCTCAGAGTGAGGCAAAGACGAAAATGAAAAAAATGGACTAACATGTGCTAAATGTAAATTGTGAAAAGTAAAATGATAATGTGTGATTAGCATATGGACATTAAAATGAATATAAACCGTGGGCTGCTAAATATTTTGCATAAAAACTTTAAAGTTTTAATTTATTTTATTAGACCTTTAATAATTAATCACTTTCATTTATTGTAAAGTAATTCATGTGCGGCGCAAGTATGTTGGGAGCAAAATCACAAACGTAACGTGCTCGCTGCCCCTATTCATTGTAACGTCACCTAATAGGTGTGACATGTTGACATTAGAGCTTGAATAGAGAGATTTGTTATTGTTAGCCATATAGTTGCCCGATTTATCCACTTAACGATAGCTTAGACCCGTACGAGTTTGACAGCAGTGGGTTGAAAGGGTAGTAACCCGGTTTACCACGCAGTTGAAATAGACTATTAATTGTTGGCCAAACGAAGAGATTTTCCACGCGAGCCATTATATCAGAGGGAGAGGTATCTATTGCCTCTAAAATGACCCAAATCACTACTGCACTAGACTCGTACGACTTAGCCAGGAAAGGATAAGGTTGGTACCTTTATAGATCTCAAAGTCGAAATGAACTATTGCCAGATGGCCAAACTATGACATTTTCCACATGGGTCATGTCACCAGAGGTAGATGTAGTAGTTGTGTAATGGCCCATAGTACTTATGCCCTAGACCCGTACGAGTTTGTCAGCAGAGGGTAAAAAGGGGGATGTGGTACTCCGATTCATCACGAAGTCGAAATAAACTATTGCCGGAAGGCCAAACTAAGAAATTCTCTACGTGGGCCATTATATCAGAGGAAGAAGTAGGCATTGCCTCTAAAATGACCAATATTACTTATTCATTAGACCCGTACGACTTAGTCAGCAAAGAGTAAAGTGGGTACCTTTATATATCTCAAAGTCGAATTGAACTATTGACGACTTGTCAAACTAAGATTCTCCTCATTGACCATGATACAGAGGTTAAGGTAATAATTGCCTTTAAAATGGCCAGCCAGTAAAAGTATGTTTGAATATTTTGATATACAAGAGTACTTCCCTTATCCTTTTCCTACCAATACGTACGGATCTATGACATACGTTCTATGGGCCTTTTTAGAGAAAACACCTATGTTAATCTCTGATTTAATAGCCCACATGGTCTTTGTGATATACAAGAGTACTACTTTCCCTTTGCTGACCAACAGGCAATATTATTCTCTACATATGATATAATGGACAACGCCATCAGGGTTAGTGCTATGGCCCATCTTAAAGGCAATGACTACCTCTACCTCTGCTAAAATTATCCACGTTTAGAATATCTTAGTCGGTCAGCTGGCAATATTTCATTTCGACTTCGTTCTACACCGGGATACCATATCCCCTTTAAACGCTCTGCTGACAAATTTGTACGGGTCTAGGGCATAAGTGTTATGGGACATTTTAGAGGCAATGCCAACCTCTACCTCTGGTATAATGGCCAACGTGGAGAATCCCTTAGTTTGGCCAGCCGGCAATACTTTATTTCGACTTCGTTGTAAACAGAGGTACCACCTCCCCCTTTTAACCCCTTGCTGACAAAATCGTACGGGTCTAGGGCATAAGTGCTCTATAGGCTGTTTTAAAGGCTAGGTCCACCTCTCTCTGGTATAATGGTCCACGTGGAGAATCTCTTAGTTTGGCCAACCGGCAACAGTTTATTTCGACTTTGTGATATTCGAAGATACCCCTTACCCTTTGCTGATTCACTCGTACGGGTCTAGGGCATAGGTGTTATGGGCCTTTTTAGAGGCAATGCCCACCTCTACATCTGGCTCAATATCTTTAATTGTTTTTACATAGGCGGTAATGGTAACGTTTTTTCCTGTAGCTCAGTCCATATCGTAAACTTGGATATGTATGATAGCTCGTTTTGAAGCTGTGACATTTTCACATATGTGGTTAAATTTTCGGGGTACGAAGTGAGATTACTTTTTCCGTAAATTAGCAAACCCCGAACATCCTTTTGTGATGCGGCTCCTTGTGGTAAAATATCCCCTTTTTAACACAATAAGTTCTTTGAAAATTTAATACCATAGTTTTTACACATTTATTCTATGTTCCTCTACTTTCCTAATCACCACAAATAATTAAGTTCAGTCATTTGTTAAAAATAGAAACATGTCCAATATCACTACACAGAGATTTTTTTCTTTACACGTGACTTTTGAGTTCCTCATTTCGAGGCGCATTAGGGATGTTGTCCCATATTGCAATCCATAGTTCTGATTTTTCCAAATATTTTTATGTGATCTTCATCGGTATGACATTCTGAATAAATCTGTGTATTTTTGTCCATTTCTGAAAAAAAATAAAGTTGTTTCAGCACTATAAGGCAATGACACTTTTATCGCTATATTTATTTATTTTGAATACAAAGTGTATGCATAATTAATTTCTTCCAGTATACCTTCACCAGTCAAAAGAAAGACAAAACATCTGAATGTAACCTTAAATTACAACACACAGACCCTGTTAAAGCATTCAATAAAATTTTCTGGTGCCTAAAAGTGCATTTTGACAGAGAAATTATGCAAAAATGAAGATTTCATAAAAAAACACCAAAATACTTAATTATTCTAGCCAGTGGAAACCTTGTATTTTATACTGTAGAAACCACAATAAGCTACTGTAAAAGTCATTTGAATCATATAATTAGAGTGCAATGAAGTGCAAATTTTCAAAACTTGTTCTTTCACATAAGTCTATTTGAGAAAAAATGTTTTTTACATGTATTTCAGTAAAAATCTTTTATCAGTGAGATATCGGCATGAGGTTTTAAAGGAAACATTGTGGCATCACACGTAATATGGCGTCATTAATTGCAATACTCATATAAGAAGACCCTATATCAATACTGAACGAATAACAATAAGACGAAGAACAACGATCAAGAGTTGTTGACGTATTTTCTAAACTATGATAAAAATTAAACTAGAGTTGTCTCTCTTTGTGTGTTGTTAATTGTAATTCACAAATACCAAAATTAAAATACTGTACAGACTTAATGTATATTATACTCATTTGTGTAGAGGTTCCATCCTCTGTATTTCATTTACAACTTATACAAAAACAATCCTTTGAATTAAAAATACATTTTATTACACCAACTTGTATTTACATTTTCATGACTAGAATATACATTTTTACTTTGTGGCATTACTTTGGCTACAGAGTATTCTATAATATTTTGTTGAGGCGCCAGGGTGACTACTGATTACCTATACACAATGGCTATCAGCTGACCTATGTTGACATAGTGTCATAAAACCCCTGGTAGTTAAACACGGTTACACCACCACCTACCATGGGGAGTGACCGGGGAAAACACTCGTATTACCAATGCTCCAGTTATTAGTGCCCCACCTGTTGGCAGGTGTAGGCCTCCCCTCTATAAGATGAGGTGGAGGAGGTCCCAGAGTCACCCATCTGTAGACCCCACCGTTACCACTAACCACATTTTCCAAACCTGCAAGTTTTAGAACTTGTCAGGCCCAGAGCAAGGGCCGAGTGAAATAATCCCCCAATCACTACCAGTCTCCCTGGACCTCCCCCCATTCAAAATTGACTCTGCGCCTTAGGATAGTAGAAGATGATTAATTTCCAAAAAGTGTCTTGTTTTCTTTCCAATTATTAAAATTGTTAATTACTAAAAACTAAAATTAATTCTGGATGCTTAAATCACAATAGTCCATAATATGTTAAAAAGTGCTGAATAACTGAAATGTCCAATTCATAGAAACACAAGTTTATTCGAAATTATCCTGTATTGGTCCAATACTATAAAGGTCAGCCTGGATACTGGTAACCATAATATTCCAATCAAATACATAAAACAAGTGCCTGAAAATATAAATCAAAAACAGCAGCAACAATTCTCATAGGGAGGGTGGGCGGGTTTTAAATAGTTTAACTTATTTGTGAAACACCTGCTTTCAAGTCGACAGCAAATTAACAAGTGCCCGATACGGGAATTCCAAAATTCTAATTCAAGCTGATACGGAAATTCCAAAATTCTGATTCAAGCTGCGAGCGCCATCTATGGCCATGCCGAATATGGCAATGAGCTACAGACTGCAACACCCACGCACCCACACAAATATTCGATTGAATTAAACCAGATTATTGAAAATATAAAATTTTTATAATCTCTATTAATTGCAATACTCATATAAGAAGACCCTATATCAATACTGAACGAATAACAATAAGACGAAGAACAACGATCAAGAGTTGTTGACGTATTTTCTAAACTATGATAAAAATTAAACTAGAGTTGTCTCTCTTTGTGTGTTGTTAATTGTAATTCACAAATACCAAAATTAAAATACTGTACAGACTTAATGTATATTATACTCATTTGTGTAGAGGTTCCATCCTCTGTATTTCATTTACAACTTATACAAAAACAATCCTTTGAATTAAAAATACATTTTATTACACCAACTTGTATTTACATTTTCATGACTAGAATATACATTTTTACTTTGTGGCATTACTTTGGCTACAGAGTATTCTATAATATTTTGTTGAGGCGCCAGGGTGACTACTGATTACCTATACACAATGGCTATCAGCTGACCTATGTTGACATAGTGTCATAAAACCCCTGGTAGTTAAACACGGTTACACCACCACCTACCATGGGGAGTGACCGGGGAAAACACTCGTATTACCAATGCTCCAGTTATTAGTGCCCCACCTGTTGGCAGGTGTAGGCCTCCCCTCTATAAGATGAGGTGGAGGAGGTCCCAGAGTCACCCATCTGTAGACCCCACCGTTACCACTAACCACATTTTCCAAACCTGCAAGTTTTAGAACTTGTCAGGCCCAGAGCAAGGGCCGAGTGAAATAATCCCCCAATCACTACCAGTCTAACGACATATCAAAATAATGCTAATTATAGTGTGCAGTGTTACATGAAGAACAGTTGCCGCAAGGTTTAACTTGAAATATGGAGTCGAAAAGATCAGTAACCAAGCATTTTCATTTAATGCCAAGACCATAGCAACAGTTTTCATATCAGTATATTTTTAACATACCGACTGTAATTTGAATTGCATAAATACCATAAATAAACAATTTAGGGCTTGCCAAATAAAACAAAATGCTTACCAGTTATTCAGGACTTTTTAAAACCTCTAGTTTGCCATCTCAGGTTAATAAGTAATGATATGTCTGGAACTGAAATAAGACAAAAAAATTACTCAGGCTGTGTTATTATTTGGTTTAGATATATAAGTATTATTGAGAGAGCAAAAATCAAATTCTTGAAAGTTTTATCGCAAAGAAAGAAAAATGCTTCTACCTTGTGGCTTATCAACCTTCATTTAAATCTTTTATATTAGCAGCAACGAGTGCTAGCTAACTAGCTTAATAGTTGAAAAGGTGCAGCAATATTGTTTTCAAAAGTTTTGTTGATCCTCCCCCTTTTTCACTGAGAAAAGACAATATCTTGTGATTTGCTAGTGTGCATTACAAATAATAATTCATGATTTCCTTAATACATGTACATGTTTGACTGTTTATTAACTGCATATGATATCTACTGACCATGGGTCAAATTATTGGATAAAAGCACATGTGATGATGTATTTCACTTTACTCGTATGAAGTGTGTTATCTCCCTTGATTATCAGTTATTCCTGTAAACCGGAGTGATAATTACATAACAAAGACTGTATTGTGTCATGTTTACTTACAGCTAAAACCATTATGTTAGTTCATGCCTTTTTCAATTCATAAACAAATTCCTTTCGGATCTCTCGGGGGTGTAAACAAAGTTAGAATTGTGCCTAAAAAAAATTTTCAGCCCCGTGCCAGTAATGCATTTTAAAAGCGAAAATTTCATTGAGTATTTGCTGGTATTTATCTATAATGGTTATCTAAAATCATCTGGGATATCTAGGTATAAATAAAAAAATACTAACCATCATTTTCACACTTTTTCCGGGTGTACAAGGTGAAATCATCCATAGATCACTCTGAAAACTTCTGATTAATCTTTTTGTAAATTGGCTCAATATCTTTAATTGTTTTTACATAGGCGGTAATGGTAACGTTTTTTCCTGTAGCTCAGTCCATATCGTAAACTTGGATATGTATGATAGCTCGTTTTGAAGCTGTGACATTTTCACATATGTGGTTAAATTTTCGGGGTACGAAGTGAGATTACTTTTTCCGTAAATTAGCAAACCCCGAACATCCTTTTGTGATGAGGCTCCTTGTGGTAAAATATTCCCTTTTTAACACAATAAGTTCTTTGAAAATTTAATACTTTGAACACATTCAATAGCTCCATAGTTTTTACACATTTATTCTATGTTCCTCTACTTTCCTAATCACCACAAATAATTAAGTTCAGTCATTTGTTAAAAATAGAAACATGTCCAATATCACTACACAGAGATTTTTTCTTTACACGTGACTTTTGAGTTCCTCATTTCGAGGCGCATTAGGGATGTTGTCCCATATTGCAATCCATAGTTCTGATTTTTCCAAATATTTTTATGTGATCTTCATCGGTATGACATTCTGAATAAATCTGTGTATTTTTGTCCATTTCTGAAAAAAAATAAAGTTGTTTCAGCACTATAAGGCAATGACACTTTTATCGCTATATTTATTTATTTTGAATACAAAGTGTATGCAGAATTAATTTCTTCCAGTATACCTTCACCAGTCAAAAGAAAGACAAAACATCTGAATGTAACCTTAAATTACAACACACAGACCCTGTTAAAGCATTCAATAAAATTTTCTGGTGCCTAAAAGTGCATTTTGACAGAGAAATTATGCAAAAATGAAGATTTCATAAAAAAACACCAAAATACTTAATTATTCTAGCCAGTGGAAACCTTGTATTTTATACTGTAGAAACCACAATAAGCTACTGTAAAAGTCATTTGAATCATATAATTAGAGTGCAATGAAGTGCAAATTTTCAAAACTTGTTCTTTCACATAAGTCTATTTGAGAAAAAATGTTTTTTACATGTATTTCAGTAAAAATCTTTTATCAGTGAGATATCGGCATGAGGTTTTAAAGGAAACATTGTGGCATCACACGTAATATGGCGTCATTAACTAACGACATATCAAAATAATGCTAATTATAGTGTGCAGTGTTACATGAAGAACAGTTGCCGCAAGGTTTAACTTGAAATATGGAGTCGAAAAGATCAGTAACCAAGCATTTTCATTTAATGCCAAGACCATAGCAACAGTTTTCATATCAGTATATTTTTAACATACCGACTGTAATTTGAATTGCATAAATACCATAAATAAACAATTTAGGGCTTGCCAAATAAAACAAAATGCTTACCAGTTATTCAGGACTTTTTAAAACCTCTAGTTTGCCATCTCAGGTTAATAAGTAATGATATGTCTGGAACTGAAATAAGACAAAAAAATTACTCAGGCTGTGTTATTATTTGGTTTAGATATATAAGTATTATTGAGAGAGCAAAAATCAAATTCTTGAAAGTTTTATCGCAAAGAAAGAAAAATGCTTCTACCTTGTGGCTTATCAACCTTCATTTAAATCTTTTATATTAGCAGCAACGAGTGCTAGCTAACTAGCTTAATAGTTGAAAAGGTGCAGCAATATTGTTTTCAAAAGTTTTGTTGATCCTCCCCCTTTTTCACTGAGAAAAGACAATATCTTGTGATTTGCTAGTGTGCATTACAAATAATAATTCATGATTTCCTTAATACATGTACATGTTTGACTGTTTATTAACTGCATATGATATCTACTGACCATGGGTCAAATTATTGGATAAAAGCACATGTGATGATGTATTTCACTTTACTCGTATGAAGTGTGTTATCTCCCTTGATTATCAGTTATTCCTGTAAACCGGAGTGATAATTACATAACAAAGACTGTATTGTGTCATGTTTACTTACAGCTAAAACCATTATGTTAGTTCATGCCTTTTTCAATTCATAAACAAATTCCTTTCGGATCTCTCGGGGGTGTAAACAAAGTTAGAATTGTGCCTAAAAAAAATTTTCAGCCCCGTGCCAGTAATGCATTTTAAAAGCGAAAATTTCATTGAGTATTTGCTGGTATTTATCTATAATGGTTATCTAAAATCATCTGGGATATCTAGGTATAAATAAAAAAATACTAACCATCATTTTCACACTTTTTCCGGGTGTACAAGGTGAAATCATCCATAGATCACTCTGAAAACTTCTGATTAATCTTTTTGTAAATTGGCTCAATATCTTTAATTGTTTTTACATAGGCGGT